>OX328099.1:60890345-61245160 GCA_946811185.2 Hippopus hippopus | reverse complement strand
AGGTCCTTCAAAATAACAAAAATATACGGAGTGTACCACTGAGAAGAGACCACTCAATATGACCCTTCAAACGGGCGAAGGGGGACTAGTCGCCAAATACATAAATACCTTTCTAAACTTTGAACAAGAGGCGACTGGTCCCCCTTCGCCCGTTTGAAGGGTCATATTGAGTGGTTTCTTCTCAGTGGTACACTCCGTATATTTTTGTGATTTTATACCCTAATCTGACAGCCGTTTCTATTTTTGGGGGAAATGGATAGCACTTTTCAGAAAACAAGTGACACTTTTTAGGAAATGAGTAACACTTTTAAGAAAATGAGTGACATTTTTTGAAAAATGAGTGACACTTTTGAAACGGACCCTATAGGAATTTACTTGTAAAAGTACATAAACGTAAAAGGTAGTGACACTTTTTAAAACTAGAGTAACACTTTTAAGAAAATGAGTGACACTTTCTGAAAAATGAGTTACACTTTTTAAAAAACGAGTACTACTTTTCAGAAAATAGATGACACTTTTCGAGAAATGCGTGACACTTTTAGGAAAATGAAGGACCTTTTCTCAAAAATGAGTCACTCTTTTTAAAAAGATATATGACACTTTTAAAGAAAATGAATGACACTTTGAAGAAAATGAATGACATTTTTTAACAAAACAACCCCAAGACAAAGTATAAAGATGATATCATTTTGTATCAAACTGGTCTACTTTTCGCCTTTTTGTATAAACCATTTGATACATTTTCTCTTCCTTGCGATTGTAAAGTTTTCCTTTTCGTTTGTCCCTACATATTTTATTTGGATTAAATATGAAACGGTTTTATCGGTTACTATATGTATCAATGTCATGACTACGTCCGCACCTCGTTTACTCGTTATTGGTTGAACATACACACATCGGGAAAAAAATGTTAATCGCTACCAAAACATATTTATTGACACCATTTTTTTTTCTTTGTAAATTGACCATGTCCATGAGATCTGTATCCCACTGACTGTCAATACCGTCAATAATTACCCTGGATAGTACAAATCGGCGTCTAGCTCGTCTCGTAAGGGAATAGGACTCTTGATCTTGTAGCCATTTCCGTATTCGATGTCAACCAATTTTGTATTTATCCTGGGCTTTCACATACTGATACAATTTCTCAGGGCCGCTAAAACTGACATGATGGTTAGTATCAAAATAAATAGAGGACAAGTATCTTTTTCAGTCATCCATTTTTATTAATATTTACATATACATAACGTACATTTTTACAACATATAGAATTACAACAAAATTGAATACAAAGGTCTATTTTGGTAAATATTTAAAAGAGCAAGAAATCGTTCCATCTCAATTTCTATTTCTGTTTTTATATGTCTATAATGTATCTATTCACCAATCAATGAACCTATTATATGCGCAAATCCAAACATGATCACCAATTTATAAATTCATTTGGGTTACACTATGTACACTAATGGGCTCCTAACTGATTCATATGATCACTCTGCAAGTAACAGGGTACCATACTATCCAATTCGGGTAAGTCTTTTCCAATGTTTGGTATAAGTTCTTTTAATCTATTGTATTCCTGGGGTCTCAAACAGATGCCTTTCCTGGTAGGCACCACTTCTTCATTCGGTTTCCAGTACTGTCTTATATCTACACAAACGCTGTTTTCACCAATACTGCAATAGACATTACCCCCAATATGATATCCGTACGTTACTTTGTTTTGGAGGGATTTGTCAACATTTTCTAGCTGATCTACTAGGTTCTTCCAACGCATCATAGTTAAGCTTATGCCTTTTTTTTGTGGGTTTGTCACCTTTCCATTCTCTGATATCGACTCTCAGTTCCCCTTTCCATTCATTGACCTGTATGTAGCGATTGTTACCAAGACTGGGTTTGAATATGGTGTTTGCCATGTTTCAGTATGGGAACACTTTTGGCATACACACTCGTTACTATGTCTTTTATAGATCAGAGTCTCTTCTGATTGGTCCACTTCCTCTTGCATCTGATTGATTGTCTATTTTTAGAACCACTGTCTGATTGGTTGACAAGTCATTTTCGTCATGATCTAAATATAGAAAACGTGCCCAAACATGTTTGTCAGTTTATTAACTAGACAACCGGATAAGCAGTTATAACAAAAATGACATTCTTTGTCCTGGTAAATGTCATTTTCAGCTTGTTACTCGGTACATTTGTAAATCCTAAAAGTCCAATATCATAACTGAACGTTTTGGTCAATTCAAAGCGTTTGCCACACTGTTTCTCTGTGTCAGGATGATTTAAACACTTTTGTATTACACTATACATAACGCGTTTGTTGAAAAATACACAGGTTTCATACTGAAGTTCTTAACGATCATAAAGTAAATGGAATGCCGTAGGATTTAATGAACTAAATAAATGACGTCATACTTTATTATCCAATCAAGGACGTTTTAAATTTAGTCAAATGCAAACGTGTTAAAACACACACTAATGCCAGTACGTCTAATAACATGTATAAAGCTATATTTTGCCTTATACTGTTTTTCTATAGTAATTTTTTATAGAAAATGACGTCATTTCCGGCCGCCATCTCACCAAAAATGCATTCGTTAACTCATAAATGGATTTCTGAGGAAAAGTTAATACAACTGGACACCAAGATCATGAAAATCGGTTCATAAACACCGATTTTACCTATTTTTGTTAAAGTTAGTTCATTAATAACGTATCTCAAATTTTTCAGGCAAAATTACGATCTCAATATGATCTCTAGGTAAATTCTGATTTCAAATTTGACTTCCCGGGGAAAAATTATCGTAGATAGACACCAAGAACGTAAAAATTGGCCAATGAATAAAGGTTTGAGCGATTTTTGTACCAGTGAATGCCAAAAGCGTGTATCTCTAAAAATCTATTCCTTGTATCTCCGTTGTCATTGAAGTGATACCTACAAAACTATACATATTCTTGATCAGTGTGAGAAGACTATTCCAATGATACCTTTATCGATTCAATCTGACTGCAAATATAAAAAGTCGATATTTTTAAGCAAATGAGTACTGGCTTTGAAATGGTTGAAAACTGAATCGACAGTGGGGGTCAAAATGAAAGACTAAAGTGTTATATATCATTTGGAAGGGTTATCTCAAATTTCATGAATAGAAACTGTCACAAAATGAAAGAAAAAGACGAATATCGGTTTCTTTGCTTAGTTGTCCTAGAATTTGGTGCCATTGCTTACATTTCCTAGAATTGGGCTTATCAGTACACGGCTTTACTTGTCAGAAGGTTAGAATGTTCAAAAAATCATTTCATTACTATAGGTAGCAACTCCTATAACTTTCGACTAAAATCTTAAATTTTAACAATATTTAATCCGTTACTAGGGTTATTATAAATATTTATGTAAACATTAGCCAGCTGCCTTCATGAGCTATCTTAATCCAATTTTAAAGTCAAAAAAACATTGACAATAGAAAGCAAATGAACCCAAGAGGGGTTGACTTCATGTGAGAACTTGTAGAAGCTTGTCATTACTTGTCCAGGTCATTCTAGACTAGACATATAATTATATATACCTACAATTCTCAACTTTCTCTATCACGAAAATGATAATGGATTATATTTGTGGGCAAATTGCCTATTTTTTGACCGTTACACTGGAAACAGAGTTAACGTTTGTTATGGATATTTCTAATATAAGAAAAGTTTTGATATGGAGTGGGAAAGGCGAGCATTATATAGGTAAGTTTTATTTATTTCATCTTATAGTAGTAGCAACAGTCTGGTTTGATAGTATTTTGTAGAATATATTCAACCTTTTATTTACACCACGCAAGTTTTAGCTCTACTGGCCAAAGGCTAGCCAGCTTATGTTATGGCCCTATGCTTGTCGTGCGTGTGTGCGTACATCCACCCATTGACTCAATCTTCAAACAGCTTCTCCTCATAAAGTATGGGGGTAATTTCAAAAGGTATGCCCCGTGGGTAGACTTCTTTCAGATTCATTCGAGGCATCTTAATTTTCAAAATATAATGGCTACCGTGACATGGCAAAGTTTTCACAGTTTTTTTAGCCTTTTGTACAAACTTAAGAAACTTGTGGTGAGATTTTATTGATATTTAAGAGATATGTTTCTTGGGTAGAGCCCTTTCAGAATCCTTTAAGGCATCTTGATATTTCAAAAATCATGGCTGCCGTGACATGACAAAGCGTGTAAACTGCATGTATCGTCCTGTCAGAAGTCAGTAGGGTTTTTTAAATAGAAAGCGATCAGTGACGTCATACTTCATATCCAATCAAGGATGTTTAAATTCAGACAAATGCAAACGTGTTAAGACACAAGCTAATACCAGTACGTGTAGGAACATGTACGAAGCTATTTTTGTCGTGTGCTGTTCTTCTATAGTAATTTTTATGAAAAATGGCGTCATTTCCGGTCGTCATCTCACCAAAATGTATTCGTTACCTTCACAAATGGATTTCTGAGGAAAAGTTAATACAGTTAGACACCAAGATCATGAAAATCCGTTCATAAACAACGATTTTAGCCATTTTTTGTTAAAGTTAGTGCAGTAATAACGTATCTCAAATCTTTCAGGTAAAAATAACGATCTCAATATGATCTCTAGGTAAATTTTGACTTCAGATTTGACTTCCCAGGGAAAAGTTATCGTAGATAGACACCAAGAACGTAAAAATTGGTCAATAAATAAAGATTTGAGCCATTTTTTGTACCAGTGGATGCCAAAAGCGTGTATCTCCCAAAACTTTAATCCTTGTATCTCCGTTGTCATTGAAGTGACACCTACAAAATTATCCATTTTCTTGATCAGTGTGAGAAGACCATTCCAATGATACCTATATCGATTCGATCTGACCGCAAAGAAAAAAGTCGATATTTTTAAGAAAAGGAGTATTGGGCCTGAAACGGCTGAAAACTGAATCGATAATGGGGGAGTCAAAGTGAAAGAGTAAAGTGTCATGTATCATTTGGTAGGGTTATCTCAAATTTCATGAATAGCAACTGTCACAAAATGAAAGAAAAAGACGAATATCGGTTTCTTTGCTTTGTTGTCCTAGAATTTGGTGCCATTGCTTACATTTCCTAGAATTGGGCTTATCAGTACACGGCTTTACTTGTCAGAAGGTTAGAATGTTCAAAAAAATCATTTTATTACTAAAGGTATCAACTCCTATAACTTTTGACTAAAATCTTAAGTTTTTACAATATTTAATCCGTTACCAGGGTTATTATAAATATTTATGTAAACGTTAGCCAGCTGCCTTTATGAGCAATCTCAAGTCAAAAAATATTGACATATAAATGGGTAATGGACTCTAAAGGGGCCTTAAACAAATAAAAACCAGACAGCGAGTCGACTTTAACAAAACACTATTGTTCACACACCTGTTCTTTGTCTAGGGATTAAACTCTGACATTTCTATAGACCATTGTTTTCACATCCTGTACTGTATAAACACACGCCAGACAGCGAGGCGCCTTCGTTACTAAAAATAGCCCGACTTTGAATAGGCCATTGTTCCCATATCGGTCTTAATTTAATGAAATGCTAGCCAACACGGCGACCTTCACAAAAGACAATTGTTCAACCACCTGGTCCTTTGTTAGACCATTGTCTGTATTTCCGTCCTTAAATCAATAAAAACCAGACCATGTGGCGACTTTGACAAAAGACTATTGTTCCCCCACCTGGTCCTTTGTTTGGGGATAACTTTGTCAGTAGAATAGGCCATTGTTCTCACTTCCGTTACAAAATAAACAAATTAAGACAACCTGGTGACATTAGCCAAACGTGTTCAAACACGAATGTTTAAAAATAGATTGACGCATGCGCACCTGATATATTGGAATAAGACTTATAATTCTCGTCATTTCCATTTAGGACGTTGAAGAGATCACATCGAAGGTACCGTTTTATATTTATTTCCATCGTTTTTTACTGTTGTAATACTTTGTGAGACACTTCAAAGAGCATGGATGTGTTGTTAGACCGACTTAACCGTATAGACTTGGCCGAGGGTCGTAGTACGGTTAGGAATCGGCTCTTTGACTTGGTGCGGCGTTAAAGATGAGTCCTAGTGGGAAAATCTCCGTCTTGTAAAAGGGCCTGACCCTTAATGCCCGCGAACATTACTGGACGCGTGCAAACTGATGATAATAATCTGGGTCATTTGTGTATAGGACGTCCAACGGGAAACATCGATTAAAAGGTAGAGTTATGTAAATTTTACATTTGTGTATTATGAGAAACTTCAAAAAGCATGGATGTGTCATTAGACCGACTTAACCATATAGACTTCAAGGGTCGAAGTATGGATAGGAATCAGCTCTTTGACTTGATGAAGCGTTAAAGATGAGTCTAAGTGGGAATGTCTCCGTCTAGATAAAAGGACCTGACCTTCAATGTCCGCCAAAAATAACTAGATAGGGTATACAAGTCAGCTCTGTATACCGTAAGGGTGCCTACTTAAACGACTCATTTTTAAAGCTATTTCTCAATAGGGGATTAACTTTGACAGTTGAATAGGCCATTGTCCGTACTTCCGTCCCTATAAATAAACAAACCCGGTCAGTGTGACGACTGTAACAAAAGACTCTTGTTCAGGTACTTATTCCTTTGTTAGGGGATTAACTTTGACACTTGAATAGACCATTGTCCGTACCTTCGTCCCTAAATAAACAAACCCGGTCAGTGTGACGACTATAACAAAAGACTATTGATCACTCATCCGTACATGTCTGAACATGAATATCTCAAAATAGACGCGTGCACACTGATGGTAATCATCTTGGTCATTTGAGTATAGGACGTTGAAGGGAACACATCTCCAGAAAAGTAGCATTATTTTTATTCATTTTTTCCGTTATTTTGTGCATTTTTTTATGTTGTCCTATTTTTTTCCATTAAACTCAAAACTAATTTTTATCAAACAATATATTTCTTCATACGCCTACTTTTTCCAGTAAAATTAAAACTAACATTGATCAAAATTTGTACTTTATATTCTCATCACACTAACTCTAAAAAATTTGTACCTTTGTATAAGGACTAACCTCCAATTTTATTAAAGTTGGGTCATTCAGTTTGGTCACCATAAAAACAAATACCGCCAAAAAGAATTAGGTCAATACTTTTTTGTTGAAAATGTAGGTCATTCAAAATGAATGCCAAAATAAAAACAAAAATACCGCCAAAAAATTAGATCATCCAAGATGGCTGCTTGTCTAAACATAGTAACATCCTTATATGCAAATTAGTTACTATTTATAGTAACTAGGTCATCGAATATGGCGCCCGTTTGTTTGCCTTCAAAGTGGCCCGGATACTACTGCTATTGCTCGGTCGTGACGTTTCTGGAGATGAGGATATTTTATTTTGGAGTGCCTATGTTATCAATTTTGTTCTCTGTCTTTCCTCTTTCGGTTCCTCCGTTTTTTTCTCACTAATTTTTTTCCCTATCTGTCATATCACCAATACTTTTGTTTTTTCCTGTAAGCCTCTCCAGTACATAACGTTCTCTAGGCTGCTGTAAATACCTGTCTCTTTTTATGATCAGCATCTTTTCTGTCTATATTCTCTGCAGCTCTGCATTAGATTCCACCATTTTCACCCTACAATCATAGAAATACGTATATGCCTATCTATTCCTTTAAGAATGAAAAACAAGTATTGGTGTGTCGGCAGTACTGAAAACATTATGGGAAAAAGCTTTTGTTAATATCAATTTCTGTCTAGTCGCTCGCGGCGTCATTTACGCTCTGACCCCAAAATGGGTATCCAGACGAAACTTCTCCCATTCAAAATTCTGCAAGGGCGGGCATATCGATCGAGTCAGTCTTCGTTAGGTGAACAAATTTCCACTGTCCTTGAACCTCGAAACTATAGAAAACCCTGTTTAGTACCAATCTCTCTCGCAGAGCGGAAAGTTAACCCTTATCCTGCTAAATAAGTGAAGTGAAACTTATAAGCCCATAGTAAAAGCCCAAGTTTTGCTATTTCCAAGGTAATTTTCAGTGTGGATCAAAGATCAGACTGCACGTTCTCTGATGATCTACACTGTCCGCAAAAGGCCAAGGAGTCCCGCTTAGCAGCCTAAGAGTTAAAGCATCGTTTGCTGTTGTAGCTCAAGCCAGGTTTAGACTCACTAAAAGGATGTGTGAGGGGTTCGGCTTTGCCCTTTTTAACATTGATTTTGAGTGAAGAAAGTGCGAGAAAATTTAATCCATTTCGGATTGGAAAATCACTGTGGACTATTCGGCAAAAATACGCAAATAGTGTTGCCACAATGTTTCACAAACTCCTTTCAAAATGAGCCATGCTCTATGAAAATGGGCTTTAATGAATCTCCGTGATCCATTATACTAAGCAAGCCATCACATAGTTGTGGATCCATAAAACCAATTTTGTTTAAAACTGACAGAATCGGGAAGCAGAAAGGTCCTTTGACATGCAGAAAATTTACTTACACCCAAAATCACTAGTAAGGCACATTTTTCATATTTTTGTGTCGCAGCGTTTAATTCTAAGCCAGGCTGCAGTAAAATACCACCCATATGTATTAAATAAAACATCTGGTCCTGATAGCCCTTTGACATATTGCTTGGTCGGATAAATTCATAACGTTTATGAAAAGGCCTCTTGAAAGTATGTAAAACGATACATACGTTCCTGTCGCATGCCTGTTAATCATTTGTTTATCTGTTATTGTAAAGAAAGTATGGTATATCTGTAAAAACCACTGTTGTAGTTTTGTCAATAAGGTATGGGATTACGAAATTTTAGATTATTTGTCTGGTCAGATAGCCTGAACTATTATGGTAAGTGTTTTAATCGTTGTCGCAAGGGTTGCAATACATACGTTATAAGAATATTTAGGTGAGTGTTGCATTAGTTATTTAGATGTATATTCTTTGAGATGTACCTGGAAATGCTGGTTCAACACCTCTTTAAATTACTGGAACTCATACCAAGTTCATAGAAAAACTTGAGACTGAAATTTTGTATGCAGACTATGGATGCCTAGGACCGTAATTACAAAGCAATACCTACGTTATACGCGGATAAAATCGTCAATACCAAGTTGATCATTTAGATGTCTGTAAGTTAAATCAGTTAAGGAACCGTCGATAAAATAGTACTTTGAAATGTTGCTTAACACTCTAATTGAAAATTTTCCGCCGGTAAACTTCTTAGTAAAATACATACGTTATCGATATATACATAATGAACTTTATCATAATGGTGCTTACGTCATATCATACATCATCGATGACGTTTAGATAATTGCGTACACATAGAAATTCGGCCATTTTGGTTAACACGTGGTAATGAACGGGTACATTTTGTGATCTTAGCGAGAAACAAAATTCACATCGAAGCTTCAACTTCAGAACAGGTTTGTTACCATTTACTTTGCCATATATATCAAGTACTGTTCCTTAATATTACGATTATGCACATTTGGAAACTTTAACTTGAATGGAATCATGCTATGACTTCCAAATCATTTGGTAAATCCGGTTATATAACGGATACATACGTTATGCTTGATAACGTATGTATTGCAATTGATTTAAGTTATGCTTTTTTCATTTTTTCCATATTTCCAATACTTAGATTAATTATAGGTGAAATTTGTCTTCTATACTGATAAGAAGTTATTTTTAATGCAAAAAGCCAAACTCGTCATTTTTATGAAAGTTTATTGGGTCTGAAATAAAAATGTGATTGTACACTTTGTTTCAGAAATGTAATACGAAAATTTCATGTATAAATTAATTGGAAATTATCTCAGTTGCTCTTTTCATCTTTGATCTATGAATTAAACAGCTGAAAGACAATGATAGTTTCATTTTAAATATAAAATTATAGGAAATGGGTTGCATCACGTAAGATAACGTATGTATCGATACTTACGTTGCTGTCATTACTTTTTTTCAGGATCGCAAAAAGTAAAAGTGAAATACAGAAAGCTTACAGAGAGAGGCAGAAGGCAAAGGGTCCTGCATTTTTAGAAAAGGAACGTCGTATGCAGCAGCAGTATTATGTTCCTGCAGCCAAACTTAGCTCAAGCAAAAGAGCTCAAAGAAATGAGAAAAATAAAATGAGAAATAGATTATATAGAGAAAGAAAACGTCTTCAGCAGCAGAGAGATAGAAACTCAACTGAAGAAACAAGCGGTTATGATTCACTAAATGCTGATACAGAAGATAACAGGGATATACACTCAAATAATAAGCAAGGATGTTCGACTGCCCTTGTTGTTAAACTTTCTGCTCTCGGACAAAATGTGAGGAAACGTAATGCAAGAGCACTTGCCAGAGCATATCGAGAGATAGAGTCACTGAAATCAGAAATAAAGAGCCTAAAGCTCCAATCAAAAACAAAGAGCAAGAGAATAGAAAGACTTAAGAAGAATAACCAACAAACACGAGAATCACCATATGAGGAACTAACACCAAAGAGAAAAACATTGAACGATATAGAAGAGCTAAGGCTTACACCAAAGAGACAAAAAAGTATTAAACGACAGCTGTTAACATCTAACGTATTGATGCACGAAATTGAAGCTGCCAAAGAAGCATCTGGCAAGAAAAAAGTTCAGAATATCCATAGAATTATTTCTGGCAAGCTGGCGAAGAAATATAGATGTTTGAAAAGCATCGGAAGGGGTATAAAAGTTTGTCGTTGTGCATTATCACACGCTGATGAAAAACGATTTGAGAACAAGAAGGAACAGCGTAACTCACTGTCACAAGTTGTTAAAGAGAGCGTGGTCGACTTCTATAATAGACAAGATAACAGCCGAGCTCAACCGGGCAAAGCTGATTCAAAGAAAATATCTGGAGAAAAAGAGAGGGTGCAGACAAAAGTTTTAACAGATTATTTGAAAAACCTACACTGTAAATACACAAGCGAATACCCCGAAACAAAAATGTCATTGTCAACTTTCACTCGTCTACGACCAACGAATGTATTACTGGCATCTTTCATCACACGAAACACCTACCAGTGCCTTCATCACCAGAACATGGCCCTTAAAGTACAATCTCTGAGGAAACTAGGTGTTCGAATAAGTGAAAATCCAGAAAATATTGTGATGATACATAAACATGACATTGACAGTTTACTATGCAGCCTGCCGACCAAAGTTGCTTACAAAAAATGGGAAAAGACAGATATTGGAAATGGGAAGACAAAGATGAAGGTTGTAGACAAAGAAGATGAAAGACAGAAGTTCAAAACAGATTTGATAAGTCAGGTGGATCTGTTCGAAAAACACGTTCAGAGAGTCAGGGAACAATATCATCAGGTAAGAGTACTGAAAGAAAACTTGCCAGAAAACGAAATCATGGTGCAAATGGACTTTGCAGAAAACTTCAGCTGTAGATCGTTAAATGAAGTCCAGACAGCGTACTGGAACCAGACCATGGTAACAATCCATCCAATACTTGCATATTATCGAGAGAAAGGTGAATTAAAACATAAAAGCTTTGTCATAGTAAGTGATGAAATGACACACAGCGCTAGCACAGTATGTGCCTTTCTTGACAAAGTCATTCCTCAGCTGAAGATGATAAAACCAGATCTTTGTGCTGTGCATTACTGGACAGACTCTCCGTCATCACAGT
The DNA here is from genome assembly GCA_946811185.2 of Hippopus hippopus. Classification (NCBI taxonomy): domain Eukaryota; kingdom Metazoa; phylum Mollusca; class Bivalvia; order Cardiida; family Cardiidae; genus Hippopus; species Hippopus hippopus. The sequence continues at coordinate 61,233,512 of OX328099.1, read as the reverse complement.
ACAGGAATCGATATATCTTTCATGTAATCATCAAACACAAAGTCATGTTTGGCATCAGAGCACGTTGGAACTATTTCGAAGTTGGCCATGGCAAAGGGCCATGTGATGGTCTGGGCGGAACTACAAAACGGATGGCCGATATTGCAATTAGACAAGGGCATGTTCAAATTCAAAGTGCAAAGGAATTTTTTACATCAAACTCAAGTATGGCCGCAAAGTTCATTCTGGTAAGCACAGATGAAACAAGAAGTAAAGAAGAAGAGATGACTTTGATTAAGACAAAGCCCTTGAAGGGAACAATGAAACTCCATGCAGTCGGTGCACCTGATGACAATGACATGATAATGACAAGAGAAACATCATGTTATTGTAACGTGTGTTTGTCTGGACTGTATTGCGATACATGGAAAAAGGTAGAGTTCAAAGTTAGAAAGTCAGATGAAACAGAGAATATAGAGCAGAGTTCAATAGAAAATCAAAAGAACGATTTGAATACCCAAATGGATAATTCAGGCAACAAAAATCATGATTATCCGCCTACAGAAGCTATCCATACATCTAAACACATTAGTGTTGGAAGTTTTGTAGCAGCTGTGTATGACGACGCCTGGTTTCTGGGAGAGATTGTTGACATTGACGAAGATGACAGAGAATATGAAGTAAAGTTCATGGAGAGGGTAAAGGAAATGTTCAGATGGCCAAGTAGAGATGACTGCATCTGGGTCAGTCAAAGTAGTGTATTGTGTGCCATTGAGTCGTTGAAACCGTCCGGAAAGTCTCAACGACTCTTCAAACTGGTTATAGAAGAAAAGGAAAAGATCAAGGGATTTTTTTATGCACAGAGAATGTGAATTGATACAGACTGTTCATCAAAAGTTTTTTGTTGGGATGCCGTCATGTTACATTGTGATTTACAGTTTTTCCTGTTTGTAGTTTCATTTTTTGTAATTACTCAGACATCTACTGAAGCCATTTTGTCCAAAACAGTCCTTTGATTTGATAGGATCCTTGGCGATACATACGTTAGAATAGAAATTCACTGAATAAATGTAAAAAGGGACTCGAATGCAGAGACTTACTTATATACCTAAACACGTTTGGTGCACGTTTACTTTTGCTAGTCAAGACATTGCAATACAAAAGGTGTAATAAAATGTTGAATAGAGTCAGAAATACAGTAAAACGCGTCCATAATAGATATACAGTCGTTTTACAGGGCACATACTAATAAGAAATACTATCGTATCACAGTATAATTTGATATTTTGACAAACAAAGATGTCAGTGAAATATAACGAGTGGCTTTGAATATAGACCTTTAAAATGACAATGGTCAAACTACATGCTGTTTGTGTCACATTATTGAATACATACGTTATAAATCACCGGCTTATCAATTTGGCTGAACAAATTTCAAGTAAAATGTTTTGACGCAACTCGATGAGTTTCCTTGGTAGAAAAGTGTCGTATATTTGTATTTTTGTACTAACTGGACTCCCATTATATCATTTTTGAGATTTAAAATGCACTTTCTTCTTTGTCATTTCAATTCTATATTAAAAAAGTTGATTGCACATACACGAGGGTTTGGATTCATGCTCAAGAAATACGTCACTTCTGGTAATAGTACGACTGAACAGAAATTGATCAAAAGATTAAACATTTTTCTTCAAATTAAACCAATATTTGCAGTTCAACAAGCACATGTAACATTAGAATTTGATTCTGTTTCGGCAAAGATCTTTAACAAAGTAAGTATTTTCATCATCGAGCAGAAGAATAACGATGTTTTATAGAAGCTTATAACTTTTTAACCACGTAAAACGCTTGGGTGAAAATCTGGCATTTTGATTAGCAAACATGGAAGTTTTTCAGGAAATCATTTTCACTTGTCAATTAAAATCTTTCTTTTTCGGATATTGTCGAGCTCTATTTGTGCCTTATTAGTGATTTTGGGTGAATAGCGAAAAGTTTCGACACATGTCAGCCTGCCTGCACAGGCTGATCTTGATCGATTTTTTTTGCAGATGTATTTAACCCCATATTCACAGAGCGTGGCTCAAAAATGTGTCTAAGGTTGTCTGCTGCATGTATAATGTTTCAGAAGTTAATAATTCGAAAATAAATGAACTGTTGCAGCATTTATAATGCATTATTTTTTTCTGAAAATGACTGTTTTTTAAATCTTCCTGAAATCTTTCTGGCAAGCTCATTACCATAACTTCGTCCAGCTACGTTGTACTCCATTATTTCTTAAACAGGTTGTAAAGATGCTGATGACTGTAGTGGTAATGTTTCTTATATGCTGGGGTCCCAAACTCATCTTGCAGATATTCAGACGACTACATTTTGCACTTGTTTACTACCCAGCGACTTTCCAAGATCAGGTACGTTTAATTCTCAACCGTGCACAGTACTCGTGCACATGATTGTATGACAGTGGCAATATAAAGGGTTAGAACAGCAGTTTTCAGCTCCACTTGCTAAGGCCAGCGAGTTAATACCAAGGCCCTGTGTCCAACGTGCGTCCGTCCGTCCGCCCGTGAGTTATCTTTGATTTCAAACATCTTCTCTGTAACTACCTATCCAACTTTGACGAAACTGCACAGAAATGATCCTGCATGGCCCTCTTCAGAATGTCATCAAATGATTTTAATCCAGTAAAAACACAGGGTGCTGTGGCAACAAAACTGAAAAATATTGAAAATCTCAAGAATTCTTCTTGTCCGAAACTATAAAGCCAAGCTTGCTTAATCAAATGGACAAAAGTTCTTCAAATGAGAACCCAGGGTTCAAACTTGGCCCCGCCGCGGGGGTTACAAGTTTATTATTGGGTTATACAGTGAAAACTTTAAAAAAAAAAAAAACCTCCTTGCTTCCTGCCATGAAGCATTAGTTTGGCGTGTAGCCTTATTTAGTCAAATACTTAATTATTTAAATCATAACCCAGGTTTCAAAATTGGCCCTGCCCCAGGGGTCACAAGTTTTACATGGGTTTATATAGTGAACATTTCAAAAGTTGTCTTGTTCCTAACAGTAAGGCCGATGGCTTCCAAATTCGGCATGCAGCTTCATCTTGGTGACCTCTACCAAGATGGCCCCAATTATCTGGGGTCAAAATCAGCCCCGCCCCGGCGATCACAAGTTTTACATGATACTCTGAAAGCTAAAAAAAAGGTATTTTTTCTAACCGTTCAGTCTAGCTATAGTTTGCATGTCGCTTCATCTTCAGGACCTGTAGCAAGATTTTTAAAACTATTGCCCTGAGGTCAGCCCTGGGGTAAGATGTTTTACAAAGGTTTATATAGTGAACCTTTGAAAATCTTTTTGTAGTAGTCTTTGTATTCTTTCTCTATCAAAAAGTTATTTTACGAATCTACCGTTTACTTACAATACAACTGAAATACTATATTGCAAATCTGCTAAAAGTATCGACTCCGATCAGCCTGCGCAGTCCGTGCAGGCTGACCTTGGTCGAAAATTTTTGCTACCAGTCAAATTTCTGCATGTGACACGGCCAATTTACCTAACGATTCAGTTGTTTGACAAAATGGATTTAATGGATCAAGAGTTATGTAATGACTTGCGTGGCATAATGGATCACGGGAATCCATTAAGCCATTTTGTCCCATAGCACTGCTCATCTGTATATTTTGGAACTTAATATACTTTTTCTGATATTGAAAACATGTTTATCTTTTAATTTTACAAATACAGTACAATAAAAAATTTTATCATATAGGAGCGTAAGCAAATTTCGCTAGTAATCGAATTTCGCCAGCTATGTTTTCGGGCAATATTTTCGTATCTGTGACACCATCCATTCACGGAAATGATTGATATATTAGCAGCAAAGGTGTTTTGAACTGTCATTTGAATCTAATGACAGAAAAATATCTATCAATAGGAAAAAAGTTCATAAGCGACCTCTCACATGATTTTCCCCGCCATTTTATTATCACTTTTCAGGTGTCTCCTTTATATGCAGATTTTAAAAGATACTTTTCGCTTAAAACTTTTTTGTGTCGTCAATTTTCGGTTTGACAGGTTATCTTTTGAACTTTAAGAGCCGAAGTTTCGTATGGGGCACCTAAAGGGAAATATATCCATATGAATGACAGAGGGGTCCTTATTCATTTTTTTCCTAAGAAAATAGACTGAATCAGGTACAAAATCACGACAAAGACAAGAAAATAACTTTTTCTGTGAGCTACAAAATGTTATCTTTTTTAGATTTACAGCCTCTTTATCCCCAACACTGTCATCCTGAGTTAGATTGTAATACAGTCGAGCCGCGTTAATCCGGGCTCCAAACTTCCGGAAATTTCAAGATCCGGAAAAAAACATCAGGGAACGAATATTTTCTGTACAAATTTTACTTTTTATTCCGGAAATCCGCGTTCCGGAACCGGAACGGAAAAATCGGGAACGAAGGGTTAAAAAACAATGTAACTCTTTATCAGATAAACCGGACGTGGCCTGACTGTGTATCAAACAATTTCCCCGGTACGTGATTTTGAACTGGTCCATAGTATGCATTTGTAACACGAGTATCAGTCTAGTATCAATTTATTTCAGATGGTTTTCACACATTTGAAAACAAACGTCTTAATTAGATGTTGTTTGGGAAAAGTGTTAATAGACATACACGTGCCATCGTTAAGTGTCAGTTTGACAGATTATCAATACCTTTTCAGATCAAAGATCAGACCAAATATTCTGTCTACAGACTGATCTTGATCTACACAGGCCGCATATAAGCAACTTATGTTTTGAAAGGTTCTTGAAGGGCTTAATCTTTTCTGGCTCTTTGATGCTATACAAGCAATTTCTCCCTTTTTTCGTAATGTTTTCAAAGGTCACCTTCTGCAGAAGTGTGAAACTGTGAGGGAAATGGCTTAAGTCGTAACTGTGTTCTCCCTCTTAGAAAAATAGATCTAAAATAAAAATAAAAAAATACGCAACCTCGTATTCCTTTTCTTTATTTATCAGTAATTCATTTATATTTAACACCAAAGCATTAATTATCGTATGCATTTTTTTTTTTGTTTTGGCTACGAGCGATTTTTATATGAAAACAGCCGAACTTTTTTTTCTGCCGACTACACAAAACACGTGACATGATAGCTCAGGTGTTCAAGTAACAACCTTTACTAGATGCAAAAAAGCATTAGCAGCTAATGTAAAGCAGGCATGATATTAGCTTATTGTGTGGTCTTTTGTATTGACTGGCAGTCTGCTTGTAGCAGGGTGTAATTTTCTTGGAGCAAAACAGTTGTAAATATGTACAACAAACGCTTGCACTACAACCCTCTCGCTTCGAATAATTTGCACATTACATCAGACCCATGATGTTAATTTTAACTCTTTACCACAAGACAAAAAGAGAAATGACTGGTCTAAATGTAAAGTATTTTCAGAAGACAATTTAAATGTAGTTAAAATGACATAATTTGTCTTTAACTGCGTAGAAAACATTATTGGAAAAGGAGAAAATGCTGGTTACCATCACTTTCTCCTTTTCCAACAATGTTTTTGAAAGGCCTTTTCCTCAGGGTCTTTAAAACTCGACATTGTGTGGTAAAGGGTTAACACTTGTGTACCCGCAACAGGCTTGAAATCGTTGACAGATGGCTTGTTTTACATTTTTTGTTATTAAAAATTACTCTGCCGATTGCAAAATGGCGGAAGGTGTGGATAGACATCAGACTAAACAGAACGCGCTGTCTGATCTTGGATCTACACCATCCACAGCTCTAACTATGACTTAACTCGTATCGGAAAGCAACTTCTTGTGGGCCAAAAGTGGTAAGAAAATACTTAAAACGTGTAGATTATTTCAAAACTGAAAACACGCCGAATCTGTTGATCAGCTACAGTTAATGATCCCGTCACCGGTTGTAAAAATAGAACAAACTTTTGTCAGATGTTACCCTTATTATTTCGGACACACATTCCATACAAGTCTCTCGAAATTGAAAAATCAACAGTAATACTGTAATAAAAAAAAAACAATTGTACTTGTGTTTCGCCCCCCTTTTTCGTGGCGTTTTTAAAAGTCATAATGTGCCGAGCTTTACAAGCTCAGCCGTTTGTACAAAGTTGTACATGTGTATGCAATAAGGTATAAAGGGAAATTCGTGTACAAAAACACATTAAAAAAAATAGCAAAATGCTCATTTATGACATTTTATTCTATTATATATCTGAACAATCGTAGGAAAAATACAGAGAAGTGCTTGTGTAAATCATACGCTATTGTAATTCCTACGATGCACAGTGTCCCTTATCAACATGGAAGTTGTGGGATCCCAGTTCACTGGTCCGGAAATACGGCTTATCCGGAAACATCCGTAGGCAACAGGTGCGTCCGGATAAACGAGGTTCGACTGTATTTCAGTGCCACAGCAAGAAATAATTAGACGAAAAATCACATAACTGTCGATTTTGTTTTCTGAGAGCTGCGTTTTGTTTTACATCCTTCAGGTTTTCTCATGGGAAGTAAATGTAGAGTTAATATCCAAGGGAAGCAATGAATATTGCTGAAATGATGCTGTGAATGTTTTATTTTATTTTACCCTCTCTGGGGCCTCTAATTTTTGGAAAACCAGAGTTGTCGAAATTGGCTTACTCTTTTTATAGATGGCGACTTTGCACTGTCTCACTTCTAACGATATTTTGACAGATAAATTTAGATGTTTAAGTGGTAAAAATTATTTTTACAAAAGTATTTAAATACAAGTGCATAGATATTTAACCATAAAGAAAATTACTATTGTTTTGTGCAATCCGCAAGAGCAGTTTCCCTTGCGTTGGCGAAATTTGATTACACCAGTATAATCTTATTTTGCTTTTTTTAGATTGGCATATATTGCCTGACCTACATACAATCATGTGTGAATCCGGTCATATATGGACTCATGTGTAAGAACTTCCGGTTGAGTCTAAAGTACGCCTAGAAAACTTGCCCAAGACCATCTTGCCTCACCACAGAGAGTCAAGAGCCGATTACCCTAAAGCTATATAGTTCTGATACTTATTACAAAAATAAAAATGTGACTTCTTTTTAAATGAACCAGTGAAAAATTCAAGTGCACTATCTTGAAGTTTATCATTCAAAGTAATGCAGTGAGTATGCTGTTTTAAAAATAAAACCTTTCTACATCTACAACACAGATGCACTTAAGTATCAAAACAGGACAGGAAGTGCCAAAGAAAAATTTATCGGCCTGCTCCCGGATATGTCATACTTTGGAAACACGTGGCAGTCAAATCACGTGACTATAAACAAGCACTTATTAATCCTTTACCAAAGAATCACGAGTTTTGACGAACTTAAGATGTTTCTCAATCGATGTAAATGAATATGTTTAAATTAAACTAAGGTAGAAACCTTTTCAAAGCATTGTATTATACTTTTCCCACAATGTTTTTTACCCTATCAAAGAACGTCAATTCATTTGTAGTTGTGCCATTTCAGATTTGCCATCTGCAAATGCTTTCAATTTGGAAGCGTCTTAAATTTCACGTTTGGGCAAAAGTTTTAAACTCCAGTTTCATTCACTTTATTTCATACTTGACTACATTATAAACTAAATGAATGAATACCTTAACCTCTGAACCAAACGACAAAAATTTAGTCTGATCCAATTTGAAAGGATTTACAGACGACAAACTGAATGTAGCTCAAATGATGAAATTTATCTCTGAAAGGGTAGAAAACATTTCGGGAAAGGGAGGAAATGCTGGTTACCAGCATTTTCCCGTTTCCCACAAAGTTTTCAAAAGCCCTCTTTGAGTGGGTCATTGAAGTACGGGCTTGTGTGGTAAAAAGATAAGCAGTCAGAATGATTACCATTAAAATCTTGAAGCTCGAATGACTACAGTTTGAATCATTCTTCGTCCCTCGTATACCCTTTTTAGTTTGCCTGTGTTGCATGTAGAAAATCCATTGAGATACAAGAACTTGGAGCTATTTAATCGAACAACAACGAAAATAAAAACTAATCACGTGACATGACATGTTGTCTACAAGATGGATTCTTTAGATGTTCTTCCCAAGATGTACATTCCCTCTTCATGTCGACGAAAGTTCATCTCTGATTACTTTCATCGACGTCTTTTCTTAGTAAGATAAACAATGGTTGAACGGACTGAGTTCAACGCCTCCCTCTTCATTGTTTCAGTCATATTAGGGCGACAGCTCACATGCTCATGTTTGTCTATGGTATCATCAGTACTATGGTAGGGGTGTCTTGCTATAAAGCATTCGAACGAAATATCAAGTTGCTTCCAGTGAGACTCGAACCCGGATTCTCTAGGGTCCTTATTCACCAACCATTCATAAGAACATTCTTGGTCTAATTCTAGATTTAGAAAGTAACACAACTTCTGAATGGCTAAAGCAGTCTCCAAGACTGTCTTCATACTGTTTATACAAACAAGAATTTGAACTTGAATTTTATCAAAAACAAATTTGTACAAATAAATTCAGACATGCATTAACAAAATTTAGATTATCAGTTCACAAACTTGCGATTGAAACCGGCCGACATAATGGAATTGATAGACACCTCAGAAAATGCCAAAATTGCTCAATGAATAAAATTGAGGACGAATATCACTTTTTATTAGAATGTCCAAAATACTGCAACCTAAGAAACAGATTTTTAAAACCCTATTACTGCAGACGACCGACTGCTTTTAAATTTATCCAAATTATGTCATCCAAAAATTCAAAAGAAATAAATAAGCTCTCAAAATATCTCTTCTTTGCTTTCAAAGAAAGAATTCCATGAGTACTAAAATAAACGTTTTCCCCCTCCTTCGGATACATTGAGTACTCTCTATACTTCTTTTGTTTATTATCCTTATATTGCCAGTGTTTACACTCCACATCGATATTTGTTTATGTATTGGCTATAAATTGTCACAGTTTAACGCCAAATAAAGCTTATGTTATGTTATGTTACATCGTCAGTTGTGGGACAAAATTGAAACCAGCAACGGGCAATAAACAAAATTGAAATGTGCTGTGGCAAAACAGGGTTAAATGCATCTCTGTGATGCATTGTACCACGCAAGTCATCACATAATTATGGATCCATAAAATCTATTTTGTCCAACAACCGACTGACTCATAAGTCAGAATAGTTCTTGGACATGCAGAAAATTTACCAAAATCAAAAGGTTTCGACCCAGGTCGGCCTGAGCGGAATATGCTGGCCGACCTGAATCGTACGTTTTGCAAGACGCATCAAACCTCCTTTTCACAGAGCATGGCTCAAATGAACATGTTACCAGAGTTGTAGAATATTATCCAATTAGTTTGTCCATGTACTGGTCGAATTCAGCATGAACCATTCATTTTCTAGGTCGCCTTTCAACAGGAAACTCCACTAAAGCTACATGTATTTAAGTTTCTGATCCTCATTGAGCTGATTCATATACATTGCTTAGCCCTTCATAGCGCGTTCCCGTGTGTTAACGACCCTTTTTATAACATTGTTGGAAAAGGAGAAAATGCTATTAACCGACATTTCATCCCTTTTCTACATCTTTTCTACCCTTTTAAAGACATCCAATGAGGTGAGCCACATTAAAGTTGTCGTATGTAAATACTTTGAATTCGGACAAGTCTAAAATGTTGCCGTTTGGTAAAGAGTTAGGGTGCTCCTGATTGATTGATTGATGTTTAAAACCGAATTCAACATAATTTCAGTTATATCGCCGCGGTCAGTGCACCTATCCATACTTTCCTGGAGTTTCTTTTACTATTACTCTGCACAACATTCTTTCCAAACCTATAGCTGCTTTCCCACTTACTAGTAATCATCGTCGAAACAATAGTCAGCGGTGAGAGATGAGTGAATCCTGTCGCAATGACTATCATCAATCCTCGGAAAGAAATTAGCCGAGCCGGGGATTGAATCAGCGACACCCTGTTCTCAAGTCTTACAACAATACGCTACCGACTCAGCTACCGGTGCTCAGCGTTATGGTGCTAAAGCGGACGGTGCAGAACAATAATTGACCACACCTATCGGGCAGTTTGATCTTGGGTCTATTCCGCACTATATTTCGAGATATTCTGGCAGGACCACTATTGTATAAGCATAGATTGCACTTTTTTTGACCAGCTGCGAATGTCCATTTCACTTGTTTGGCTCTGTGGTTAAACTGGGTCTCCGTCCAGTTTTCTTTGACATTGAATTTGTGTTCTCTCAGCCCAGCTGCCTAATACTTCTATTCTAGTTAGCCCCTTTCCACACAATACCAAGTTTTTCGACACTGTAGAAGAATGCTAAAGAAAACATTGAGGGAAAAGGTAACCAGCATTTTTTCCCTTTTCCCACAATGTTTTCTACCCTAGATCTAGTACAGAAAAATCCAATCAGTCGTTTGCACTGAATACAGCCTATTTTTCGCTCCAAATATCTTGAAAATTTAATTGTTTCAAATGGGAAAAATAGTTTCCACAAATACTCTTGTTTTACTGCACATCTTTGAATACAGTTTCTAAGGAAACCAGAATTCGTGCAAGGTTTTTCCACAGAGATATCAACAAAAAGTGTCTGGGTTTATACCGAAGCTATTACCCAGGCCTGTAGGGGCTGTTTCAATAAATGGTCGGTGCATAGGTTACATGCTAGCTGATCATAGCTGAATGAATCGCACCATGTAGCGTTTTATTGAGTAAACGTTTACTTTATTTTGGAATTCAGAAAAAACGGTTGTCGTTTTGAAAAGTAGTCCGGTTCTGTACCTAGAATGCCCGAATCAGACAGATGTGTATTTGAAAGATGTCACCTAGCGGAAGATAAAAAAAAGTGTAACCCCTTTCAGCGCAATAGGCAATAACTGATGGTTTTTCAGTCGTCGAAAAAGGTCGAGATTATATATATCACCAGCATTTTCTCCTTTTCTCACAATGTTTTCAAAAGCCCTCTTTCTCAGGGTCGTTAGAACATGAGATAATCCGGTATAGGCTAAAACTGATGTGTGTGGTTTTTTTTTTCGTCGAGAGAGGTCGAGCATACGCTTGTTCTCCTCTCACCTCTGATGCATGTGAGAAAAGCAGTCAGTGACTTGGACAGAAAGTTGTGTCAATACTGGTGTGAGAAAGCCGGGAAACACATGCGTAGATGTACTCACCGCCGCGATAATCACCTAAGCTGTTAAAACGGCTCTAACCCCATTACAAACAAACTAAAGGTCGAGTTTATATACTGGGTGCTCAAAGGTTTAAATAAAGTGCTAAATAAGTGAAACATGCCAGCAAAGTTGGTATCTACAATACCCACCACGAGTGGGCGAAGGCTGATAAAATTGAATGTATTATTAAATTTGCGTGCATTGAAACACGGAAAATTGAAAGTGGCCAGTAAAATTGCAATTTCCTTTTAAATCTAATATAGCGCGTAAAATTGGCTTCTAAAAATAAAACTGGTTGGAGCAATAATAGAACGGATTCTTGTATCACGAGCATTTCCGACATTCATCTCGAAAGTCGTTATGTTCCTGACTTTTATAACCGAGGTATATCTGATTTAACCCTAGGCGGCCAGTCCTATACCAAAATGGTTTGTTCCCCGAACGCCTAGTCCTACAAGACAACATAGGGTGTAAATTGAGGATGGTGGGGGTCTATTTTGGGAACAGTTGTGATGATAGACTACAGGTAAATAGCATATTTAAACAATCAAAATTTAAAAAAGGCAAGATTTAAATTCCATTTTACTTTATTCATAATAAAAAAAAGTGGTTTAGTTAACCATTAAATATTTATGTTGTTTCTAGAATTTGAGAGAAAGAATGCTCATCTAGTTTTGAGTGAATACTAGTATTATGATGCTTGTAGAAGTAAACAGTGTGACAAAGGCAGTAATTGCGCATTATGAGCAACGATTACATTATCATACCCATTTCTTTTAAAGGATCTTATTTTGTTATTATTCTCTCTACCAAATTTAGACTTGTCCCCAATGAAAGCATTTGCAGACGACAATTTCAGGGTAGCTCAAATGATGAGATTAATCTTTAGAGGGTTAGAAAACATTGTGGGAAAAGGAGAAAATGCTGGTTTTCCACAATGTTTTCCAAAGGCTTCTTAAGAAAACTCGAGATTTCATACCTTTACAAAACTCAACATCAGTACCTTCCTATACCAGTACATCAACAACTTTACCCCTCAGTTGGCCTCCTAATATCCCTCCTAGATAGGTGTGAATTAAGTCTAGTAGGCGTTCAGAGAACACACCACCAAAACACCAAATAATACCATGACTTAACGACCTTGAAGAAAATTCGAGTTTGAAAACACTGTGGGGAAAGGAGAAAATGCTGGTAACCAGCATTTTCTCCTTTTCCCACAAAGTTTTTTACCCCTTTAAAGATAACTCCCATCATTTGAACCACATTGAATTTATTATCTGCAAACGATTAGGATAAAGGAGCCTAAAATTTTTAATTCTGGTAAAGAGTGAAGGTCAGGGTTGACATGACCGTGCTTAAAGCTGTCCGAAACGATATTTCGTTAAAAAAATCTAAAGCGATTTTTAACAGCCTGAAATGCACTTGACCTGATTGATTGATTGAATTGGAGTTTAGCACCGTTTTAACAACTATGGTCATATCACGGCGGTCAGTGCACCTACGCATGTGTTTTCTGGCTTTCTCACACTGGTACTGACACAAATTTCTTTCCGAGTCACTGACTACTTTTTCACTTGCAGCAGAGGTGAGAGGCGATAAATCGCCGGAAAGAAAGTATGCCTCAACCGGGTATCAAACGCACAACCACCAGGTCATGAGTCCGATACGCTAACCTCTGAGCTACCGGGGCGGGCGTATTTGACCTGATATCGATAGTAAATCATCGAAGGCATGAAATGTTTCATTTTTTTGTGTGACCTTAAAAATTTTTTCAACTCGTTTGTCCTAAGATAGCCGCTAAAAGCAAGTAATACAGCCAACACCCCTCCCTACTTTAACCAATTCAACGCTATGTAAAGATAAAAGCTTTTGCAGACAGCATCTACCAAGACCATGCTGCATAAAACCTGCATTTTCGTTTTAAATCTATATCGTCTGCTTGTTTAGTCAAGCCTTTAACAACAAAGAAAATCTGAGTTTCATTGGATCGAGCATATACAATATGGCGCTAAAAGAGTTATAATTTAAACATATTTTATTTCATATTATGTTGAAATGGGGTTGGACCACAAGTTCTCTCAACTTAGAATTTGTCCTTCCCCTACAGTACAATTTTAATAACTCTATTATAAACAATGGCAAGCACAATGAATTATATATACAAGCAAAAAGATGTTGGGAGAGAGAAAGAAGAGTATTGGTGGAAAGGGGAAAATGAGGTGTAAGGAAGTCGGATGATGCTCTCTGTTGGACGACCGATAAAATTAACACTTATAAAAGGAGTCGATTACTTACAGCGCTTTGTCTCTTTGATATACGTGTGAACTGCTTCAAAAAGTAAACAATTTTGATCGAAGTTTAAGTCATCACTGCCAGACACTATGTGTCAATATTTAAAGGGTGAAATTACCTTGTTGTACGTAAATTCAAAAGTGAGATTCGTATATCTGAATAACGGTGGTATTTGAAAAAATAATGCTTAGTATTTTCAACACGATTATTGCAGTCACACATAAGATCCAATCTTAAATGGTTCATGTAAAGATCTTCGTTTAAATAACTATAGTTGTTTCTTAATCGTGCATGAAGAACTGAGATATATCTATTTTCAAAACAATAAATAAGTAGTAAAGGGAGAGGGACCTAAGGAATTTGTCGGAAATTCCTAGGTCCCTCTACCCTGAATTCCGAGGTTTCTCTACCCTGAGTGGATTTTCCCTATCCCGGGTAGAGGAACTGGGGAAAGGCGTTCTATTTTTAGAAACATGTTACTATCTTTAGTAACATGGCTTCCCTCTGTCGGCCATATTGTTTTCTGTCGGGTAAGTGATCTGGGGAATATGGGTTTCGTACCTGGTTTGCTTACCCGGGGGTAAGCAAACTGGGTACGGCTGGGTACAGACTTGTAACCATAGAATCGAATTCTACTTCCGGTTACTCTACTTCCGGTTGTTCTACGGGAACTTAGGAAAGTCACGTGACCTCCTGGTAACCATGGAAACGAATTTGATCGGGCAGGTTACCTATCCGTGAAGTCGGATCTCGACACTGCCTCAGAACAGAGGCTAGGGTTAGAGCTGGATTGATCCCGTCCCTAGATTCTCTACCCTGAGAGGGGATTGGTACAAAGGTACACCGAGGGTGGGGTTCAGGCAAAATGTGCGTTGGACTTAGTCTTTTTTTCAGTGATTTCTGTGCTCTTTGGAGAGGATAGATTCTGTATAATAGGTTTCCTTAGGTAAAATTGGGTGTAGAACTTAACCAGTTTTCTACTGGACTGGGGAAAAGCTTTTAGTCAGTGAAGAGTTCTCTCCCTTGTGTCAGTTTTTTTTTTCCAGTCCGAGACTGACTGGCTTTTGCACTTAGATTTGAGTACCGTGGGATGGAAAACTGGAGTTTTTCCCAGGCAAAATTGGTGTTTGACTTAGACAAATTACTGACTCTAGCTAGTAGGAGCTCCTTGGAAGGGATCTGAGGTTTTGTTTTCTCACAAAAACCTCAAAATAGTTAGAAAAGAAAAGTCAAACCCCAAAATTAATTTACAAGTTTTTATTTAAAACGTTTGTACAATGAAACAAGACATGAACTGTGAAAAATAAGTGATTGAAAAAACAACGTTGACACATTTTTTTTTTTTGCAACAGTTTTTTCAAAAACACTTTTTTGTTGACACATTTTTTTTTTTTTTTTCACTTAGTGTGTTTTTCTTTTTTTCTTCGGAATGTCAGATTCACATTCACTCTTACGTTTTTTTCCTCTATCATTGTTTTTTAATATAATATCTGGGCAGATTTTTTCCTCATGCTTTTGTGATTTACAAAAGAAACAGTTCTTTTTTCTCTTCTTTTCACTGCTTTGCTGTTTTTCCTCTCCAGTTGAAAGATGCTGCTCTGAAGAAGTTCATTGTTTTTTAGATCCAAAGTTAGTTGTTTTCTTAGATTATCGCTTGTAGATAATTTTTTCTCTATCTGTTCTGCTGTTTTAGAAATCTCTGTATCGCTGATTGATGTATTGTCAGTCTGCATATTTTCGATCTGATTTTCAATCGATGTTGATGTTGTAGCTTGTGTCGAGTTTGTTTTCCATTTATTTTCGTTGCAGAATGATTTTAGAACACCGACGAATTTCATGTGTTGAAATTCAGCACCCACTTTCATTGTTGGTGAAATTTTGATATCGTGACTGCGTGGATCCACATGGACAAAAACGACTGTTTCTGTCAGCTTTTCTTTTTCTGGACAATTTCTGGCCCAGTGTCCTGGTTTGTTGCATGTTAAACAAATATTTGTTCTCTTGCCATCCGTCCCATATCGTTTGTCGATCGTTGCTTGGTCCAAAACTCTATATCTGGTAATACGGTAAACATTTTTTTCTGTTAAATGTTGGTGGGATAAAAATGATCCCACGTAGTTCCCGATATGTTGAACTTGATACTTTGATGGAATATTGCTGATCTCATAGTCGTGGCTGTATGGGTTAACATACATCAGATACACCCTCTTTCTAAGTGATGTTGTACTTTGTTGCTTGAACTCGCTCATGATTTTTTATCAACTGTACTGTATGAAGTCGATCACAGGAATGATGTAGTTTTCGTAGCTAACGTCTCTATTTATACACTATTGGGTTGAAAGGCTCTATAAAATGTCAAGTTTTTTTTTCTGACTTACTGTATTATTATCTTGCAATCAGACATAAAGGATGGTTAAAAGAAAAAAAGAATAGTACCATATTCATGGCTATAAAAGCTTGAGAAGATAATTCCATGTTACACTGTTTTGAAGAGAACGATTAAAGTAAGATGCAAATATCAGTCAACGCTGAAAAATTAACAATTATGTTACCTTTACCAATAGAACTACGTGAACGAACGCAACTTAGCATTAAATACAACTGTGTGAAACTTTAGATAGATAAATTTTACAGAGGATTTGCAAAAGGAGAATCGTCCTGCAAATTGTATGGTATACACAGCTTTATCGGGATGATGGTAGACGATTCGGATTTGGATCTCATTCTCAAAGCTTATTTAGCAGCTTACTGGTGGAAAGACAGTGGTATTGCTAAACAAATTCGGTCCACAAATCGATGGTATTTCATTATCATAGGAAGAACAGAAGAAAGTTTTCTGAACGATCTGAAAATGAAATCAGTTTTATTTAACTTCTACTTACGCTACAAAAGAGGATCTATCCAAGACTCTGAGGAAACAATGGACACCATGGAAGGCTATATCTTATTTGATAGAGATGTTACAGAAGAAATTGTATATTCATCTCTTTCAACAAAAGGCGTTACAAAACATGTTTTTCCATTTAGTGGAATACGCGAATTCAGTGAAATGGACAGTGTATATCCATTGTATTTGTGTGGTGACAAATTGCACAAAGTTATTACGGAACATGAAGAAAAATGGAAAACTCGGGGCATCTGTGAATTTGCATTGTAAAATGTTATATTGTTAGAAATATTTCAATAATGTATTGTCAATATTTCATTGTGAATAATTTCATTGTCAATAATTCATTGTCAATTCTGTCAATAAAATGCTTTTTTTTTGTGAATAAAAACGCTTTCATTGTTATTCATGTTGTCATTTTATCATTAACCCCTAAAGAGAAAAGTAAAAAAAGTCATGGAGATGAATGCACAATCTGTTTTATTTCAACTCCCTTTTAATATGTTTATCACAGGACCGAGCGGGTGTGGAAAAACAGAGTTCGTTCATAAATTAATTGACTATCGAGAAGACTTGTTTAACATTGTTCCTGAAAGGGTTGTCTGGTGTTATAAAGAATGGCAGTATGCTTACAATATTATGCAGGAAAAATTTAATTCTCAGTTTGAATTAATAAATTTCGTGGAGGGAATTCCTGAGGATGAAAACGAAATTATCAGCGATGTATCCATTCCACATTTAATCGTCTTTGATGACATGTTGGGTGAAAAAGACGAGGAAAAAATTAAATTTTGGTTTACAAGAAAAGGTCATCATCGTAATGCAAGTGTGAATTACATCACACAAAATATGTTTCAGCAATCGAAATCGAGTCGAACCATTAGTCTTAATTCCAGATACATGTTTTATTTCGAAATGAGCGAGATAAGAATCAAATTAAGACACCGGCTCACCAAATGCAAGCTCCACATCTGTTACCTGCTTATGAAGATGCTACATCGATGGATCATGGATATCTAGTCATAGATTTTCATTCACGAACAAACAAAGAGTTCAGACTGAGAACAGATATATTTTATCGTTGGTATACACAAGGAGATGAAAGAGGACCTATTGTTTATTCTCCTGCTTAAAAAAAAGTTAGCTTTTTAAAAAAGTTCTTATTTAAAGTTCTTTATTCAAAATTCTTATTTAAAAAAGAATTATATTTTGAACATAAATCATTTTCATGTTACACGTCAGTGAGTAAACATGGCTATACCATCCACATCAAATTCAGTTTTAACTGCTTTGCAAAATTTAAGTCAACAAACCAATAGATATGAAAAAGAAGCTGTGCTCAAAGCAGGATTAAAAGAAATTTTGAAATGGTTTACGCTGGCAGCGAAAAACATCATTGAAAATAAAATCAAATTACCAAAACAAACCACTATGTACATGACAAAACATAGAGAAGATATTGAGAGGTTAGCAGATCCGTCCACAGATGAGGAAAGTAAACGTAAAATT
The DNA here is from genome assembly GCA_946811185.2 of Hippopus hippopus. NCBI lineage: Eukaryota > Metazoa > Mollusca > Bivalvia > Cardiida > Cardiidae > Hippopus > Hippopus hippopus. The sequence goes on along the minus strand of OX328099.1, from coordinate 61,215,670 downwards.
ATTTTAAAAACTGGAGGGGCGGATTTCTGGGTGGTGTTATTATCAGAAGTTTACTGAGATGGGATGGAACAAAAACCGCTAGAAAATTTGGGAATGAAAGACAACCTCAGAAACATACCCCACGAAAGAAGAAATCCCCACAAGAAGAAAACATCTCCAAAAAAGAAAACATGCCCAAAAAAGTGTGCTCCACAAAAAAGCAGCGAATCAATACCAGGGCCATATGCAACAGACTGGGACGGAGAAAATGCTTCAACTCAATTTGGAGTTGATGATTCTCAAACTCCACATACGATTGATGAAAGATTTGTCACTAGCCGAAAACGAAGTTCTGTAGGAAGTAGCATTTCAGAACATCAACAGTATCCGAAGTCCAGAAAGGAATTGTTAGAAAAAAGAATGCAAAATTTCAAAACAAAGTATTCACGCTTTCTAGTACCAGGCAAAAAATTGAAGTTTCAACCCATCCCGTCAGCTTCATGGTCTCCAAATACATTAAGTGAATATAAAAAAAGGTAAAAGAGAAAGACATCAACTGGTAGAGGATATAAAGCGACATAACCTTGGCAGAGGATGCAGATATGACATTGACCCCGTCACTCAGAAACTCCTCCTCATCCGACCAAGTAATAATCAATTACAACACAAAGACAGTGGGATGTCAAATGCAGCGTTTACAGCACTCAATGCTCTTAATTCACAGTTTTCTTTAAAAAAGAATTCTGACTGTAAAAAAACAGGTCGTTACAACAGGTATAAATGATAGTGACATGGGTCTTGCATTATCATTTGATTCAAGATAGAGATAAAGTCAACATGAAGAAAGCACTGTAGCAACCAGTTTTGCAATAAAACCGAGAATTGCAATAAATTATTGCAAAACTCGTTGCGATGACAGAAAATTTATTACATTTCACTTCACAACCAGTTTTGCAATTGTGACAAATTTGTTAAGGGTTATTGTTCAGGGATAACAGATGTTGTGTACCTACCTGTATACATGGTATAACCTTTACATAATGTTTGAATAAAACTCACTCTGTCATGCTTTTCTAACAATTTCTGCTATGTATATATTGTATATATAATTATGTCAAATTAGACATTGTAAGGCAGTAAGCTGTGAGTAGTTGTAGGGTGAAGACCTTGTATGTTTGAAGGTTGGTTTTAGACCAGCTATGAGTTATCTGGCCTAACCGTGAGTTTTGGTGAGTTGATATTTTCCCTATGCTTTTGCGTCTTTCTGTTGTTTTGCATTTTCTAGTACTTTGTTCTGTGTGTTAATTCTTTTATTCATAAGCTTTGTTGCTTAGCTTTGCTTATTGCTTTGGTTGCATGTCTTATGAGGCTGCTTTAAACTTACAGCTCCTCGCCTCTCTTATTGTGATGTACAGTGTTGTTGATAGACGACAGGACTCACAAAAACACAAAAGAACTAATGAAGAACTGTGAGCTAGCCTAAAAACATTGCAGTAGAGGGAAGTAAATACCTCACTTATTTAGTACAAAAGAACTGTGAACCAAATCGGCTTAGACCAAAAGAGCAAACTTTACTGATAAATCCATTATTGGAAAAAAGGCTGTACTACTCTTAAGGTAGATGCTATTCTGCGGATTCCTTTGCCATATGTGACAAAAAGAAAATACCAGACTTTGAGAGACATTGACAGACTTTGAAGAAGTACTTTTGTGCTAAACTGTGCTTTTGTTTTTCTATTTATCAATCTCGCTGTTCCTTTCTTTTTGCTACTTCTTTGCGCTTTCTCTCTGCCTGTTGCTGTCTGCTATCCTTCTAGTTAATGTTTTATTTTTGTTCTAATAAATTTTGTTTGTTCGCCTGTCGTCTTTTGGTCACTTTAGAAATAACTCACGTCTTTACAGCAATAAAAACGAGAATTGCAATAAAATCATTATATAGATCATATTCGATCGTTTCCAATCATAACCTTATTAGAGTGCAATTTAATGTTAAATTCGATTATGTAAGACCTTAATTAAGTTACAGAAAGTGCGCTTCAAAGACCAATAAGAACATTTCAGGCTAAACACTATTCAGGCTTAAATGTTTGAAAACTGTAATAAAGTCGATTAAATATCGTAAACAACATTCAATTTTGACTGCTTAAGAAACAATATGTCTAAAACCAGTATTGTAATAATTAATTGCAAAACTCGTTGCGATGACAGACAACTTATTACATTTCACTTCACAACCAGTTTTGCAATAAAAACGAGAATTGCAATAAAATCATTATATGGATCATATTCGATCGATTTCCGATCAAAACATAATTAGAGTGCAATTTAATGTTAATTTAGATTATGTAAGACCTTAATTAAGTTACAGAAAGTGCGCTTCAAAGACCAATAAGAACATTTCAGGCTAAACACTATTGAGGTTTAAATGTTTGGAAACTGTAATAAAATCGATTAAATACCGTAAACAACATTGAATTTTGACTGTTTCAGAAACAATATGTCTTAAACCAGTATTGCAATAAATTATTGCAAAACTCGTTGCGATGACAAAAACTTTATTACATTTCACTTCACAACCAGTTTTGCAATAAAAACGAGAATTGCAATAAAATCATTATATTGATCATATTCGATCGTTTTCCAATCATAACCTTATGAGAGTGCAATTTAATGTTAAATTGGATTATGTAAAACCTTAATTAAGTTACAGAAAGTGCGCTTCAAAGACCAATAAGAACATTTCAGGCTAAACACTATTGAGGCTTAAATGTGTGAAAACTGTAATAAAGTCGATTAAATACAGTAAACAACATTCAATTTTGACTGTTTCAGAAACAATATGTCTTCAACCAGTATTGCAATAAATTATTGCAAAACTCGTTGCGATGACATAAAATTTATTACATTTCACTTCACAACCAGTTTTGCGATGAAAACGAGAATTGCAATAACATCATTATATATATCATATTCGATCGTTTTCCAATCATAACCTTATTAGAGTGCAATTTAATGTTAAATTGGATTATGTAAGACCTTAATTAAGTTGCAGAACGTGCGCTTCAAAGACCAATAAGAACATTTCAGGCTAAACACTATTGAGGTTTAAATGTTTGGAAACTGTCATAAAGTCGATTAAATACAGTAAAGAACATTGAATTTTGACTGTTTCAGAAACAATATGTCTTAAACCAGTATTGCAATACATTATTGCAAAAGTCGTTGCGATGACAGAAAATTTATTACATTTCACTTCACAACCAGTTTTTCAATAAAAACGAGAATTGCAATAAAATCATTATATGGATAGTATTCGATCGATTTCCGATCAAAACATAATTAGAGTGCAATTTAATGTTAAATTGGATTATGTAAGACCTTAATTAAGTTACAGAAAGTGCGCTTCAAAGACCAATAAGAACATTTCAGGCTAAACAATATTGAGGCTTAAATCTTTGACAACTGTCATAAAGTCGATTAAATACTGTAAACAACATTGAATTTTGACCGTTTCAGAAACAATATGTCTTAAACCAGTTTTGCAATAATTTATTGCAAAACTCGTTGCGATGACAGAAAATTTATTATATTTCACTTCACAACCAGTTTTGTAATAATAACGACAACTGCAATAAAATGATTATATATATCATATTTGATCGTTTTCCAATCAAAACCTAATTCGAGTGCAATTTCATGTTGAATTGGATTATGTAAGACCTCAATTAAGTTGCAGAAAGTGCGCTTCAAAGACCAGTAAGAACATTTCAGGCTAAACACTATTGAGGCTTAAATGTTTGAATACTGTCATAAAGTCGATTTAATGCCATGAACAACTTTGAATTTTAACTGTTTCAGAAACAATATGTCTAAAACCAGTATTGCAATAATTTATTGCAAATCTCGTTGTGATGACAGAAAATTTATTACATTTCACTTCAGAACCACTTCTGCAATAAAAACGAGAATTGCAATAAAATCATTATATAGACCATATTCGATCGTTTTCCAATCATAACCTTATTAGAGTGTAATGTAATGTTAAATTGGATTATGTAAGACCTTAATTAAGTTACAGAAAGTGCGCTTCAAAGACCAATAAGAACATTTCAAGCTAAACACTATTGAGGCTTAAATGTTTGAAAACTGTCATAAAGTCGATTAAATACAGTAAACAACATTGAATTTTGACTGCTTAAGAAACAATATGTCTTAAACCAGTATTGCAATAAATTATTGCAAAACTCGTTGCGATGACAAAAACTTTATTACATTTCACTTCACAACCAGTTTTGCAATAAAAACGAGAATTGCAATAAAATCATTATATAGATACTATTCGATCGATTTCCAATCAAACCTAATTATAGTGCAATTCAATGTGAAATTGGATTATGTAAGACCTTAATTAAGTTGCAGAAAGTGCGCTTCAAAGACCAATAAGAACATTTCAGGCTAAACACTATTGAGGTTTAAATGTTTGAAAACTGTAATAAAGTCGATTAAATACCGTAAAAAACATTGAATTTTGACTGTTTTAGAAACAATATGTCTTAAACCAGTATTGCAATAAATTATTGCAAAACTCGTTGCGATGACAGAAAATTTATTATATTTCACTTCACAACCAGTTTTGCAATAAAAACGAGAATTGCAATAAAATGATTATATATATCATATTCGATCGTTTTCCAACCACACCCAACTTATAGTGCATTTTAATGTTAAAATGGATTATGTAAGACCTTAATTAAGTTACAGAAAGTGCGCTTCAAAGACCAATAAGAAAATTTCGGGCTAAACACTATTAAGGCTTAAATCTTTGAAAACTTTCATAAAGTCGATTAAATACCGTAAACAACATTGAATTTTGACTGTTTCAGAAACAATATGTCCTAAACCAGTATTGCAATAGATTTTTACAAAACTCGTTGCGATGACAGAAACTTTATTACATTTCACTTCACAACCAGTTTTGCAATAAAAACGAGAATTGCAATAAAATCATTATATGGATAGTATTCGATCGATTTCCAATTAAAACCTAATTAGAGTGCAATTTAATGTTAAATTGGATTATGTAAGACCTAAATTAAGTTACAGAAAGTGCGCTTCAAAGACCAATAAGGATATTTCAGGCTAAACACTATTCAGGCTTAAATGTTTGGAAACTGTCATAAAGTCGATTAAATACAGTAAACAACATTGAATTTTGACTGTTTCAGAAAAAATATGTCTTAAACCAGTATTGCAATAATTAATAGCAAAACTCGTGCGATGACAGAAAATTTATTACATTTCACTTCACAACCAGTTTTGCAATAAAAACGAGAATTGCAATAAAATCATTATATAGATCATATTCGATCGATTTCCGATCAAAACGTAATTAGAGTGCAATTTAATGTTAAATTGGATTATGTAAAACCTTAATTAAGTTACAGAAAGTGCGCTTCAAAGACCAATAAGAACATTTCAGGCTAACCACTATTGAGGCTTAAATGTTTGGAAACTGTAATAAAGTCGATTAAATAAAGTAAACAACATTGAATTTTGACTGTTTCAGAAACTATATGTCTTAAACCAGTATTGCAATAAATTATTGCAAAACTCGTTGCGATGACAGAAAATTTATTACATTTCACTTCACAACCAGTTTTGCAATGAAAACGAGAATTGCAATAAAATCATTATATAGATCATATTCGATCGTTTTCCAATTATAACCTTATTAGAGTGCAATTTAATGTTAAATTGGATTATGTAAGACCTTAATTAAGTTACAGAAAGTGCGCTTCAAAGACCAATAAGAACATTTCAGGCTAAACACTATTGAGGTTTAAATGTTTGAAAGCTGTAATAAAGTCGATTAAATACAGTAAACAACATTGAATTTTGACTGTTTCAGAAACATTATGTCTTAAACCAGTATTGCAATAAATTATTGCAAAACTCGTTGCGATGACAGAAAATTTATTACATTTCACTTCACAACCAGTTTTGCAATAGAAACGAGAATTGCAATAAAATGATTATATATATCATATTCAATCGTTTTCCAATCAAAACCAAATTAGAGTGCAATTTAATGTTAAATTAGATTATGTAAGACCTAAATTAAGTTACAGAAAGTGCGCATCAAAGACCAATAAGAACATTTCAGGCTAAACACTATTCAGGCTTAAATCTTTGGAAATTTTCATAAAGTCGATTAAATACTGTAAACAACATTGAATTTTGACTGTTTCAGAAACGATGTCTTAAACCAGTTTTGCAATAATTTATTGCAAAACTCGTTGCGATGACAGAAAATTTATTACATTTCACTTCACAACCAGTTTTGCAATAATAACGAGAATAGCAATAAAATCATTATATATATCATATTTGATCGTTTTCAAATCAACACCTAATTCGAGTGCAATTTCATGTTGAATTGGATTATGTAAGACCTAAATTAAATTGCAGAAAGTGCGTTTCAAAGACCAATAAGAACATTTCAGGCTAAACACTATTCAGGTTTAAATGTTTGGAAACAGTAATAAAGTCGATTAAATACCGTAAACAACATTGAATTTTGACTGTTTTAGAAACAATATGTCTTAAACCAGTATTGCAATAAATTATTGCAAAACTCGTTGCGATGACAGAAAATTTATTACATTTCACTTCACAACCAGTTTTGCAATAAAAACGAGAATTGCAATAAAATCATTATATAGATCATATTCGATCGATTTCCGATCAAAACATAATTAGAGTGCAATTTAATGTTAAAATGGATTATGTAAGACCTTAATTAAGTTACAGAACGTGCGCTTCAAAGAACAATAAGAAAATTTCGGGCTAAACACTATTAAGGCTTAAACCTTTGAAAACTTTCATAAAGTCGATTAAATACAGTAAACAACATTAAATTTTGACTGTTTTAGAAACAATATGTCCTAAACTAGTATTGCAATAAATTATTACAAAACTCGTTGCGATGACAGAAACTTTCTTACATTTCACTTCACAACCAGTTTTGCAATAAAAACGAGAATTGCAATAAAATCATTATATGGATAGTATTCGATCGATTTCCAATTAAAACCTAATTAGAGTGCAATTTAATGTTAAATTGGATTATGTAAGACCTAAATTAAGTTACAGAAAGTGCGCTTCAAAGACCAATAAGAACATTTCAGGCTAAACACTATTCAGGCTTAAATGTTTGGAAACTGTCATTAAGTCGATTAAATACAGTAAACAACATTGAATTTTGACTGTTTCAGAAAAAATATGTCTTAAACCAGTATTGCAATAATTAATTGCAAAACTCGTTGCGATGACAGAAAATTTATTACATTTCACTTCACAACCAGTTTTGCAATAAAAACGAGAATTGCAATAAAATCATTATATAGATCATATTCGATCGATTTCCGATCAAAACGTAATTAGAGTGCAATTTAATGTTAAATTGGATTATGTAAAACCTTAATTAAGTTACAGAAAGTGCGCTTCAAAGACCAATAAGAACATTTCAGGCTAACCACTATTGAGGCTTAAATGTTTGGAAACTGTAATAAAGTCGATTAAATAAAGTAAACAACATTGAATTTTGACTGTTTCAGAAACTATATGTCTTAAACCAGTATTGCAATAAATTATTGCAAAACTCGTTGCGATGACAGAAAATTTATTACATTTCACTTCACAACCAGTTTTGCAATGAAAACGAGAATTGCAATAAAATCATTATATAGATCATATTCGATCGTTTTCCAATTATAACCTTATTAGAGTGCAATTTAATGTTAAATTAGATTATGTAAGACCTTAATTAAGTTACAGAAAGTGCGCTTCAAAGACCAATAAGAACATTTCAGGCTAAACACTATTGAGGTTTAAATGTTTGAAAACTTTCATAAAGTCGATTAAATACAGTAAACAACATTGAATTTTGACGGTTTCAGAAACATTATGTCTTAAACCAGTATTGCAATAAATTATTGCAAAACTCGTTGCGATGACAGAAAATTTATTACATTTCACTTCACAACCAGTTTTGCAATAGAAACGAGAATTGCAATAAAATGATTATATATATCATATTCGATCGTTTTCCAATCAAAACCAAATTAGAGTGCAATTTAATGTTAAATTAGATTATGTAAGACCTAAATTAAGTTACAGAAAGTTCGCATCAAAGACCAATAAGAACATTTCAGGCTAAACACTATTAAGGCTTAAATCTTTGGAAATTTTCATAAAGTCGATTAAATACAGTAAACAACATTGAATTTTGACTGCTTAAGAAACAATATGTCTTAAACCAGTATTCCATAAATTATTGCAAAACTCGTTGCGATGACAGAAAATTTATTACATTTCACTTCACAACCAGTTTTGCAATAAAAACGAGAATTGCAATAAAATGATTATATATATCATATTCGATTGTTTTCCAATTAAAAACAAATTAGAGTGCAATTTAATGTTAAATTGGATTATGTAAGACCTAAATCAAGTTACAGAAAGTGCGCTTCAAAGACCAATAAGAACATTTCAGGCTAAACACTATTCAGGCTTAAATCTTTGAAAACTTTCATAAAGTTGATTAAATACCGTAAACAACATTGAATTTTGACTGATTAACAAACAGTATGTCTTAAACCAGTTTCGCAATAAATTATTGCAAAACTCGTTGCGATGACAGAAAATTTATTATATTTCACTTCACAACCAGTATTGCAATAAAAACGAGAATTGCAATAAAGTGATTATATATATCATATTCGATCGTTTTCCTACCAAAACCAAATTAGAGTGCAATTTAATGTTAAAATGGATTATGTAAGACCTTAATTAAGTTACAGAAAGTGCGCTTCAAAGACCAATAAGAACATTTCAGGCTAAACACTATTGAGGTTTAAATGTTTGAAAACTGTAGTAAAGTCGATTAAATACTGTAAACAACATTGAATTTTGACTGTTTCAGAAACATTATGTCTTAAACTATATGTCTTAAACCAGTATTGCAATAAATTATTGCAAAAGTCGTTGCGATGACAGAAAATTTATTACATTTCACTTCACAACCAGTTTTGCAATAAAAACGAGAATTGCAATAAAATCATTATATGGATAGTATTCGATCGATTTCCAATCAAAACCTAATTAGAGTGCAATTTAATGTTAAATTGGATTATGTAAAACCTAAATTAAGTTACAGAAAGTGCGCTTCAAAGACCAATAAGAACATTTCAGGCTAAACACTATTGAGGCTTAAATCTTTGAAAACTGTCATAAAGTCGATTAAATACTGTAAACAACATTGAATTTTGACTGTTTCAGAAACAATATGTCTTAAACCAGTTTTGCAATAATTTATTGCAAAACTCGTTGCGATGACAGAAAATTTATTACATTTCACTTCACAACCAGTTTTGCAATAGAAACGAGAATTGCAATAAAATCATTATATATATCATATTTGATCGTTTTCAAATCAAAACCTAATTCGAGTGCAATTTCATGTTGAATTGGATTATGTAAGACCTAAATTAAGTTGCAGAAAGTGCGCTTCAAAGACCAATAAGAACATTTCAGGCTAAACACTATTCAGGTTTAAATGTTTGGAAACTGTAATAAAGTCGATTAAATACCGTAAACAACATTGAATTTTGACTGTTTTAGAAACAATATGTCTCAAACCAGTATTGCAATAAATTATTGCAAAACTCGTTGCGATGACAGAAAATTTATTATATTTCACTTCACAACCAGTTTTGCAATAAAGTTACAGAAAGTGATAATTCAAAGACAAATAGGAACATTTTAGGCTTAATACTCTTAAGGCTTAAATCTATGAATACCTTTATAAAGTCGAATAAATATCGTATACAACATTAAGTTGTAAATGGTCAGGTCACAATATATCTAAACCAGTATTGCAATGAATTATTACAAAACTCGTTGCGATGACAGAAAATGTATTACATTTCGCTTCACAACCAGTTTTGCAATAAAAACGAGAATAGAAATAAAATGATTTTATATATTATATTCGATCGTTTTCAAATCAAAACCAAGTATGAATGCAATGTAATGTTAAATTGGATTATCTAAGACGTAAATGAAGTTACAGAAAGTGATAATTCAAAGACAAATAGGAACATTTTAGGCTTAATACTCTTAAGTCTTAAATCTATGAATACCTTTATAAAGTCGAATAAATATCGTATACAACATTAAGTTGTAAATGGTCAGGTCACAATATATCTAAACCAGTATTGCAATGAATTATTACAAAACTCGTTGCGATGACAAAAAATGTATTACATTTCGCTTCACAACCAGTTTTGCGATAAAAACGAGAATTGCAATAAAATCATTATAGATATCATATTCGTCAGTTTTCCAATCAAATAAAGTCAGAGTGCAATTTATTTCTAAACTGGATTATGTAAGACATAAACAAAGTTACAAAAAGTGATAATTCAAAGACCAATGAAAACATGTCACACTAAACACTATTAAGGCTTTAATCAGGATTTCAACGTAGTACTTTTCCAGTCTTAAGTAGTCTGTTTCACCCCAACTTCCTCTCCCGTGACCAACCATTTACCGACAGCCTTCATTTTCCTAAACAGAGATCTGTTCAGGGAGCGTAATCTGTCTACGACGGCTCTTGTTCTAAGTAAATAACGTCACAAATTTAAGCTCTATGACAATTTCGCGCCCTTTCTGCAACTTGACCGACCCTGGTCAGTCTGCGTGAAATGCACAGACTGGCCGGGGTCAACACTTTTCGCCTTCGGTACAATTTCTGTAGATAAATGGTCATTCTACCTTACCTTACAACCACTTTAACCCCCCCCACCCCGCCCCCCATCGGCCTGCACTGAGTTCGATCTCTGATCCAATTTCTTTAATTTACGGATTTCCTATAAGGTTCTCTCAGCGTAACGGTTCACAGTGCAAATAACTTCGATAAACCAATGAAGCCTTAAATGTGTCTGACAAGCCATTTTTTTTTTTTTTATTTTTAAGTTGGCGTACTGTCATTGAAAAACAACCATCCGTTTCAAATTGTGGGTAAAAATCAAACTTGATGTGAAGGCTGATCTTTGTCGAAACTGTCGTATAATACCGACAAATTGCGATCTTTTTGAGGCTTTGAGTTTTTTCATATTAAGGGCCTTCGGGTGATGATCATTCGCTTTTAGGAATTTCGTTTTGACTAAAAATATATAATCTTCTTAAGCATCGACATTTTTTCTGTGCACGTAAGCATAAGATGACTACTTCTTTCGGTATCGAAAATTTCTGCCGAATAACAATAACAAGAGGACCATGATGGTCCTATATCGCTCACCTGAGTACTAAGCAGTAAAGGTCTACAATGAAGATAAATACCAAATATCGAGGTTCTAGGGCAAATGATAATGAAACGAGCGGCAAATTGTCGCAAGATATGCCCGTCCCTCCGCCAGTTGTCAAGGAGGTATAATAATCGCAAAGGGCAGGTAATGCAACAAACATGTTTACCAAGTCTCAAGTCAATTTGACTTGAGGTGACAAAGTTCTGTTCCGGACAAGCAAGAAATACTGTAAAAAAATGAAGATCAAAGTGGAATTACTCAAAATCCGCGCTAGGTAGAGTTATTGTTCTTGCACACTGTACTCTGTAATATTGCAACAAACATGCATACCAAGTTTGAAGTTGTTTTGACTTGAGATGACAAAGTTATATTTCGGACAAGCACTAAATACTGTAAAAATGATGATCAAAGGGGAATAACTCAAAGACAGCACGAGGTAGAGTTACAATTCTTGTGCACTGCACTTCCAAATATTTCAACAAATAAGTATACCATATTTCAAGTCATTCCTACTTAAGATGACAAAGTTTTGCTCCGGACAAGCAAGAAATGCTATAAAAATGAAGGTCAAAGGGAGAATAACTCAAAATTCGTGCCAGGAAGAATTATGGTTCTTGTGCACTGCACTCCGTAATTTTTCAACAATCATGCATACCAAATTTGAAAATGTTCAGGCTAGAGATGACAAAGTTATATTCCTGACAAGTAGAAAATGCTATAAAAATGACGATCAAAGGGAAATAACTCATAGACAGAACAAGGTAGAGTTATGGTTCTTTCACACTGCACTCCGTATTATTGCAACAAACACAAATGCCAAGTTTCAAGTCAATCGGACTGGAGATGACAAAGTTATGCTCCGGACAAAGAACTATTCTAAAGGACTTTCTAATTCAAGGGCAAATAACCCCAGTCGTTCAGGTCTGATTAGACCCATAATCGAACTCATCCGAGATCTTATGGTCATAAGTATTTTGACCAAGTTTGATGCTGATTGGTTAAAAATTGTAGATGCTAGAGTGTACACAAAGTCAAATATAGCAATTTTTCTAATTCAAGGGTAAATAACTCCAGTTGTTCTGGTCCGATTAGACCCATAATCGAACTCATCCGAGATCTTATGATCATATATATTTTGACCAAGTTTGGTGCTGATTGATTAATATTTGTAGATGCTAGAGTGTAAACAAGGAAATGTGAACGCACGGACGGACGGACGGACGGACGACGGACGGACGACGGACGCCGACGGACGGTGAGTGATCACAATAGCTCATCCTGAGCACTTCGTGCTCAGGTGAGCTAAAAATCGAACTACCTGTTTCAGAGAAGATCTTCCTGTACAACATTAACGACCTCATTTGCTGTTATTTATGAAACGCGCTTTTCCCTGATTTTCATTCCAATTCAAACGGGTATTTATTCAATACCCAAGTAATATCCGTTTCAAGAAAAACCTACGAGGAAAAAAATCCCAAGGAACACAATTTAAATGACACGTGTCCGTCAACATCCCTGATCTCAAAATAAACACTGGTGGTGGGGTATACTTTACTTATTAGGCAATTGTGAGATACCTTTCCAAAACAAATCCTTACCGTTCAATAGATTGAATTCTAGCACGATTAAGCTTACCAATAAATCGGTTAAAACAACATTTTTCGTGGATTTCTTGGACAGAGGTTTTGGAATTTGTCTTAAAATTGCGATTTATGTGACTTTTGAAAAGGGGGTTATTTTCTTCCTCGGTTTTGTGTCTGAGACTTCTAAATATGATATAAAAGGAGTAATACGCAGTGGCCGTTTACAAGTTCGATGATATTTTATTGAATAAATTTTATTTCATTCACTTTATATTTTTTAAACAATCTGATTGAGGTTTACCCAATGAACATGCAATTATATACAGAGAGATGATTTCAACAAGGAGGAATTTCAAAGACTTTACTATGGCTGATTTGTTCAAAGTTTGACAAATAAACAAAATCGATTTTCAAAAGAAACCAAATTTGTTTTGCTATCCTCGATTTATAGCTAAAAATTGTTGAGTAGCAAACTGTTATAAATTTTCAGTCAATGCTACGGGTTTTGCGATAATTTATTGCAATTCGTGCGAAACCACCTTCTTCACTTATTTTCTTAATATGCTAAGGACCAACGACGCATGCTTCTGAGATGTAAAGTGCGTCTGATGATTTTGTTTGAAGTGAAGCGCTCGCCTAATCTCATAAATGACTTTCACATAACAAGTCTTTGTCCCAATAAAGCTCGTAAACGAGCCGATTTAGGTTTTTTGTCGCATATAAGTGTAATGTAAATGTAAGAGGTAGTCAAAGACTCGAGCCCGATTAATTGATAGATCGAATGGTATTTTACGCCGCTTTAAACATTATTTCAGTCATATCACGGCGACAGTTCATATATTGATGTATTTCCTGGGTTTCACCAGTATCAGGCTGGGGCTCTGAAGTGTCTTCACCAAGGACAATGCCACGAAAAACCCCAGAGGATCCAGTGCGCCTCGAACCTGCGGTTTCCAGGTTGCGAGTAATACACTTTACCACTGAGCCACGCAGGACCCCCGACTCTAGCTCGAATTGTAGTGCGCATAAAACTTTTATAAATGACTCTCACATAACGTTCCTTTTACCTTACTGATAAATGTTTTAAAAGGTCTAATCTGCCCATTTTAAGCCAACCATAACCCATTTTGTTGATATTATATCAAACTAAAGACGTTCGTGTGGCTTCATGACAAATATTAGCCCTGGCTTGAGAGATTGCATAGATTACGGGAGATAAAAAATGTTATTTTGGACTTGGCTCCTATCCACTCAAAGAATGATTTTGTGGAACTTTGTTTAGGTCTTACATAATCCAAGTTAAATTTAAATTGCACACTTACTTTTTTTAAATGGAAAACGATCGAATATGACGTATAAAATCATTTTATTGCAATTCTCGTTTTTATTGCAAAACTGGTTGTGAAGTGAAATGTAATAAATTTTCTGCCATCGCAACGAGTTTTGCAATAATTTATTGCAATACTGGTTTAAGACATATTGTTTCTTAAGCAGTCAAAATTCAATGTTGTTTACGGTATTTAATCGACTTTATGACAGTTTCCAAAGATTTAAGCCTTAATATTGTTTAGCCTGAAATGTTCTTATTGGTCTTTGAAGCACACTTTCTGTAACTTTTGTAATTTAGGTCTTACATAATCCAATTTAACATTAAATTGCACTCTAATTTGGTTTTGATTGGAAAACAATCGAATATGATATATATAATCATTTTATTGCAATTCTCGTTTTTATTGCAAAACTGGTTCTGAAGTGAAATGTAATAAATTTTCTGTCATCGCAACGAGTTTTGTAATAATTTATTGCAATACGGGTTTAAGACATAATGTTTCTTAAGCAGTCAAAATTCAATGTTGTTTACAGTATTTAATCGACTATATGAAAGTTTTCAAAGATTTAAGCCTGAATAGTGTTTAGCCTGAAATGTTCTTATTGGTCTTTGAAGCGCACTTCCTGTAACTTGATTTAGGTCTTACATAATCCATTTTAACATTAAATTGCACTCTAATTTAGTTTTGATTGGAAAACTATCGAATATGATATATATAATCATTTTATTGCAATTCTCGTTTTTATTGCAAAACTGGTTGTGAAGTGAAATGTAATAAATTTTCTGTCATCGCAACGAGTTTTGCAATAATTTATTGCAATTCTCGTTTTTATTGCAAAACTGGTTGCTACAAAGCCACCTGCCCTTTTGATCTATGAACACAGAACATTAATTCAGTCTGATAATTTTTTTTTTATGACATTCTTGTGGTTTTTATCGTCACGTTCCCAGATCATAAAAGCCACCTGGCCTTTTGATCTATGAAAACTGAACATTTATTCAATCTGATAAAATGTTTTATGACATTCTTGTGGTTTTTATCATCACGTTTCCAGACAGTGGGCGCCACGTGTTCCTTTGAAGTGCGGAAATGCCTCATTAAACTTGACACTTTTATCAGATAAGATTTTGATTAATGGGCTTGTTTACCTACATAAGTAGGTCACTAGGTCGCCTAGTTCGAGGACAAGGGTCAGTAGGCGCCACGTGTTCCTTTGAAGTGCGGAAATGCCTCATTAAACTTGACACTTCTATCAGATAAGATTTTGATTAATGGGCTTGTTTACCTACATAAGTTGGTCACTAGGTCGCCTAGTTCGAGGACAAGGGTCACTAAAGTACATATCGCTATCCATGTTATAAGGGAAATAAAAAGCTTACATCTACTACGTATTAGTTAGTGTTTATTAATTGAAAATTTAACAATTAAGACACCCTAAGGGAGCGAACGTAGTGAGCGACCGGGGTGTCTTAATTGTTAAATTTTCAATTAATAAACACTAACTGACTTAGTGTTTAACCTTTGACCTGTAGTACGACAGCCAGTGAAATCCTTTTGTAGTGAGGTTAATGTCAAAACAGAATGATTGACTTCAGTACGACAGCCAATAAAATCCTTTTTTAGGTGGCGCCTTCATTTAACCTTGTGACGAAACAATTTACGTCATGAAATTTCATTTTCCCGCTTGATGCAATGTACCGCGTGTCCCATTTCCTATACAAATCATAAAGTAGGCCTCGGCGATGATAGAAGCTGATTTGAATTTAGGCGTGTCGGATTTCGACTTTTTGGATGAGGAATTCGATCAATCCGTCCCTGACTCAATTGGAATTAATATCTAGGATCCAATACAGGGAGTTTTTACTATTTTCTTTTTAATTCATTGTTATCATACCATGTCAATTAACCCTGCGTCCCCAAAACCAATATTGACACTTGTAAACCGTGCCGATTCAGACGAGGCAACACGATGAGTTTGTTCACTTGAATTCTGCATTGTTTGTGGCTTAGATATACAAATAATACTTAAACCCTATGATACAAAAAATAAATGGTCCAGTGATCAAAATGAAACTGTCAAATGTTTCAAATGCGGTGTTGAAAGGGTTGAATAGACATTTGTACGTGTAGTTCAGCACATGTCGGCCTGGGCGGAGTTTCCACAATTCACTGGCGCATGCGCTGTTCGTCTTAAACACTTAACGATTAAGTGGCGAACTCTTAATAATTAATTGTTCAGGTAACCAGGTTTAATAAATAAGACGGACGTTTTTTCAAAATATGGGGCCATTTGATTGGTCGACAAATGAGGTTAAACACTAATACAGTTCAACGACCGAACGCCTGTCCATACTGTCTCTGAATTTCCCTTGACAGCAAAACCACAAGAATCCGAATTCTTGGAAAGATAATGATTTAATTTAAAATAATGATACGATCAAAAAGTTTGGCAGCATTTCATGAATAGTTGGGAGTATCTAGACCAAATATTATCAGTCGTTTTCCGCTTAAATCTTTACCAACCGACAAAACTTTAGACTTGTCCAAATTACAAGCATTTGCAGACGACAAACCAAATGTGCCTCTAATGATGGGATTTGTCTTCGATAGAGTAGACAATATTGTGGGGAAAAAGAGAAAATGATTGCCAGAAGCATTTTCTCCTTTTCTCACAATGTTTTTCAAAAAGTTTCTCGCTCAGGGTCGTTATTCAAAACCACAGATTTGTTTGGTAAAGGGTTATAAAAATTGTCAGCTATGATTATTCGAAGACAACCACAGTGCAGCAGCTTTTAACATTATTACTCGACTGAGCAACTCCTGCTTCACTTCTTTCCGAAAACATGACCTCTCGGTTATACCCCCATTCCACTGGGCGACGATTCCGCTACGCTTCGAAATTTTGGTCAAAGCGCCGTGAGTCGTAGGAGAAACAGCAACGGCGCAGAAGAAACGCCTTGATCGTAGTAGATAGCGTATTGGAAGCTTCATGATCGCCACTTTAAGCTTCCATTCCACTAAGGGGCAATTCCGCTACGCGTCAAAATTTTGAAAAACGCGGTGGATTGTAGCAGGAACGGCAACAGCGCAGTACAAACGCCATGACCGTAGTAGAAGCGTATCGAAAGGTTACTGATCGCCACTTCACGGCTCTTGCTTTGACCTTGCTCAAAATTTACGTAGCGGGATCGCCGTGGGCTCGAAGCGCCATAAAAGCATAGTAAAAGCGTAGCAAGAATTTCGCGAACTCACCAATATCGTAGCCGCAGCGCGAGTGACGTAGCGCAAGTGCAGCACATCGTAACAAAAGCAACATCAAACCCTATCAATCTATTATTCATAACCGCAAGCTGGAGCACAGCTACTGCAGCAATTCGATCCATTTTCTTCCAAGGCCGATGGTCAACTGTTGCTATATAGGAACGGCGTGAAAGGATCGTGACCAGCGCAGTGAGATCGTGATTGAAACATACTATAAGCGTACTGGAAACGCGTAAGTCCCAAAATGTTGCACATGTCGGCGCCTCTGCGGCAATTCGGAAGATTCTGGAGAAGCGCCATGATCGTCATGACAGCAGTATATCGCCGCCCAGTAGAATGGAGGTATAAGCACAAGAGTGCTCAAAGAGGGATAACTATATTACACTGGCAATAATAAGTATTATTTCATAATGTCCGGTAGTTTATCGAGAAATATCGGTGAAATATTTTTCGATATTTCATGGTTACGACCAGTGAAAAATACCGATTTTATTTTCCAACTCTTCAATTGAAGGCAGAAACAGTAGTTCCAGCGAACAAGTTACCTGTGTAAAATGCGCGTGCTACTCAATCAGATGGAAATATGACGTAATTTACCCTACATTGCTCGCGCTTTACGTAATATTGTAATGCGTTGTTATGCGGAGGGGGTACGTCACAGGGGATTATCGAAAAGAACTGTACTGGATTTTGATGTAAGACCCCCCAAAAAAGGGTTAGAAGCATGAAATAAATAGAATAGTTGTCTTTTTTTTTTCGGTGAAAGATCGCCATGAGTGAAAATATTGCCGATGATGTTCACTCGGTGAAATAAATTTCGATCTTTCATCGAATAAACTAAATATCATCTACATATTGTGCTATCGTATCATAAAGAATTTCCGTTGTGTCGTGGATAATTTATTTTCACCTTAATCATTTCTATATATAAATTATAGAAACTAAGATTGTTTCATGGCTCTAATGCTTTAAGCCGTTACCACACGATCTCGAGTTTTAACCAACCTGAGAAAAAAGGCCTTTTGAAAACATTGCAGGAACAGGAGAAAATGCTGATAACCAGCATTTTCTCCTTTTCCCACAATATTTTCTACCATCCTTCACTTGAACCACATTTAATATGTCGTTTGAAAATTCTTTCAATTTGGACAAGTCTAAAAGTTTGTTGTTTGGTAACGAGTTGGGGCTTCGTCAACCCTTTACCAAATGACAAATTTCTGTTTGTTTTTACAGTCATATCAAGGCAGCCAGTGCACCTATCCGTGCTTTCCTAGAGTATCCTTTGACCATAATATTCTTCCATTGGCTGCTTTCCCAAATAACCATCTTCGAGACAATAATCAACTGTGAGAAATGAATGAATCTTCTGTGGTAGTGACTATCACCAATCCTTGGAAAGAGATTGCCAAGCTGGGGATTCGAGCCAGCGGTTCCCCCTGGGTTTTAGGTACTGTACGTTACCAACTAAGCTATCTAGCCACTTTGCACAATATTTTTCCAAGCTATTGGCTGCTTTTCCCCTTAATAGTTGTTGAAACAATGGTCAGCCGTGAGAGAAGAATGAATCTGCTGTAGCAATGACTATCATCAATCCTTGGAAAGAGATTGCCAAGCTTGGGATTCGAACCAGCATTTCCCCATGGGTTTCAAGTACTATACCTTAGCAACTAAGCTACCTGGCCATTTTGCACAATATTTTTTCCAAGATACTGGCTGCTTTCTCGCTCAACCATTGTTGAAACAACGGTCAGCTGTGAGAGAGAAATGAATCTGCTGTAGCAATGACCATCATCAATCCTTGGAAAGAGAGTGCCAAAACTGGGGATCAAATCAGCAATCCCGCAGGGTTTCAAGCACTGTACATTACCAACTAAGCTACCTAGCTACTGTGCACGATATTCTTTCCAAGCTACTGGCTGCTTTTGCACTTAACCATCGTTGAAACAATGGTCAGCCGTGAGTGAAGGATGAATCTGCTGTAACAATGACTATCATCAATCCTTCGAAAGAGATTACCAAAACTGGGGATCAAATCAGCAATCCCCCAGGGTTTCAAGCACTGTACAATACCAACTAAGCTACCTAGCTTCTTTGCACAATATTCTTTCCAAGCTACTGGCTGCTTTTGCACTTAACCATCGTTGAAACAATGGTCAGCCGTGAGTGAAGGATGAATCTGCTGTAGCAATGACTATCATCAATCCTTGGAAAGAGATTGCCAAAACTGGGGATTCAAAACAGCAGTGCCCCCCCACCCCCTGGGTTTCAAACACTACGTTACTGACTACCTGGCTTAGTGACAAAATTGTAGACCTGTCTCAAGTAAAAGCATTTGTAGACAACAAATGGGATGTTGCTCAATTAATGGGATTTCTCTATTAGGCCTATCAAAAAAATATCTGTGTTTAGGTTTCCCGACCCTACCTAGAAAGTGCTGCCGACCCTAAACTTTTTATGCTAAGATTGAAAAAAAAAATCTGTAAGGTGTGATTTCGGTACATGGTCCATGTAAAAAGTTTCTGGGGGGAAAAAAATCCCTACCTACCCTAACTACAGCATCTCAGACAGAAACCCTAAACACAGATATCTTTTTGTTAGGCCTTAAAGAGTAGAAACCCTTGTGCTAAGAGGAGAAAATGCTGACTACCAATGTCTCCTTTTCCAACAATGTTTCAGAAGCCCTCTAAATCAGGGTCTTTAAACTTGGAATTGTGTGGTAAAGGGTGAAGAGTAAAAAACAAATGACAGGTAACCAGCTTATTTTACCTCTTTGCCAGTTATGTTTTCCCGACATAAAATTCTTGCAAAAAACATTTTCATTTCGTAACGATTCTTAAACATTGCAGGTCTCATAAATTGAACGTTGCTTGTAACGAGTAGTTTCTCTTTTAGCCACGGTGATTCTAACTTAATTCATGGACTTGAACTTATTTCATTCTGTTCTTATCATTGAATAACTGGGATTTCACAGCGAACACCACTAGTGATGATAATTATGGTATCATCACTAGTGACGATATAGCTTAAGAATATTTGCCAGAACTACTTTTTTTCCAATATTGCTCACATTGTACCCTTCTTCATGATTATTAGAAAACAAAGAGTGAATTAGGAATAGAATAAATAGAATAATCAACTGGTGGTGTGTGATATCAAAAATCTGCCACTCGAATGGGGTTTGATGCGCTTAAAAAACTCGTCCTTCGGACTCGTTTTTTCAACCACTTTACACCCCATTCTAGTGATAGATTTCTATCACACACAAGCAGTTGATTATCCTCTGTTTATTGCTTTTGTTACCCATATTTCAGAAGAATGTTTTCAAAGTTGTCTGCTGCAAAGTTGTTTCAGCTTTTACCGTTACCTACTGCAAAACTCTGTTTAAAATGGTGTCAAAATCAATCTTGCGTCTGTTTATTACATCTATATAGTAAAGCACAGCTTAACAGACAAGACAATAAGGCAAGACAGTAAGAAAACAATCTACCACGAGACAAATGATTAAACAATAATATTATCCCAGACATACCTAAACTGGAAGACAAAGATGTGGAAGGCTTTTTAACTTAACCCTTTATCGCACAATGCCGACTTTAACGACCCTGGAAAACAAGCCTTTTGGAAACATTGTGGGAAAAGGAGAAAATGCTGGTAACCAGCATTTTCTCCTTTCCCCACAATGTTTTCTACCTTATCCAAGAAAAATTTCACCATTTCAGCCACATTGTAATTGTCGTCTGCAAATGCTTTTAATTTGGGCAAGGCTAAAATTGTGTCGTCTGGTAAAGGATTATTAATACATACAACTTTGTGCATGCAACGCACTTTTTGACACATGCCGTTCAACCTGCATAAATTGCCAAAAATTTCTGTCTATCAATAACTACAATAAAACTAGCAACATCATCCAAATGTGTGCAAATTAAAGCAAAAAACTGTATATTTCCGTAAGAAATAACCCAAATGAAATACAATACACAATATTAGAGAGTTTGTTGTGGTTCTTCAAATAAGAATAATACCACAAGCTTCCAGCGCCAAATTTATCAAAAAAAAAAACCTATTTCGACAGCTTAGACTGCAATCTTCTGAAACTCAGATTTTTATCCTATAGACTCGACTAAACAAGAGGATGGTATAGATCCAAGATCAGTCTGCATGTTCTGTGTATCTCTCAACTGAAACAATACACTCATTTAGTTATGTAAGATAAAAATCAAGAGATTAGTATTCAATACGGGCCTCTACAAACCACCCCAGAGTAAATTTTGACCAAATCTATCCTGTTTACAAACAAGAAAAAGACCAGTGGATAGACAAATGAATGGATGCTGGAAACCACGCCATGACATAAGTGCTGCTGGCCATAAGCCAGTAGAGTAATCAATCAATCAATTGGGCCAAAGTTTTGATAAAATGTTGATTTGCATGACTGAATACGAAAGAATCAGGGCCAGTGCTTATAAAACTATTTTTATGCTCAACTCAGCTCAGTACGAAAAGTTAAAGTTAGATAAATGTTATTTAAAACACCTAATTGAGTAATTCCTTATATCTTGGAATTTCTTGTTTCATCAGTCTTAACAATTTAAAGTCTCAACTTCAAATATACTTTTCACAGAATTCTTCACAGGCAAGACAGCTCAGAGCCCCAGCCTGGTACTGTTGCTGTGATATGACTGAAATAATGTTGAAATGATTGTAAAAACACTATTCAATCAATCAATCAAATTTTCTAGCCTGAGGATTGATGATAAGTCATTGCGACAGGATTCATTCCTCTCTCACCGCTGATCACTGTTCTAAAGTAGGTAATGTTGGAAAGCAGCCAGTAACTTGGGATGAAAATTGTGTGAAGCACTGGTTAAAGAAACTCTAGGAAAGCATGGTTGGGTGTACTGGCTGCTGCGTTACAGCTGAAATAATGTTGGAAACTGCATTTAATATTGTTTAAACAATCAAATCAAAGTTTACTGTTCTAAATGCATGTATACATCTAAAGCATTAACAAGACTTGCAGTTTGAGTAGACTCATTTGAGCATGATATCAGTTTTAAGTCTTTACAACACAACAAAAATGTAGACTTGTTCAAGTTGGAAGCATTTGCAGACTACAATTAAAATGTAGCTCAAATTATGGAATTTGTCTGGTTACCAGCATTTTCTCCTTTTCCTACAATGTTTTCAAAAGCTCTCTTCTTCAGGGTTATTAAAAGCCGGAATTGTGTGGTAAAGGGTTTATAAGCTTGAGCCCAGAACTTGCTGACTTGGGAAAAGGATACTTGGATCTAAATGGCAGTATTTTAATGGGTTTCTAAAACCGGATGCCACAAAAAGCTTTTGGAAATTTGTGGTGTAAAATGAATATATTTTACTATTATTGCAATATTTTCATTGTTAGAAAACAATTTACACCATATTAGTTTTAAAAGGAAATTGTTATTTTACATGACACTTTTGAAAAATTGTGAAATATCTGTAAAATGCGAATTTAATAATTCATCCAATCTCATTAGCCGAAGCCTATACGTGGGTATTGTCATGATCAAGTAATTATGTCTGTAAAAGAAAACAGAATCTTAGAATAATTCAAATTATTAGCATTTGCAGACAACAAATTACATAGGTCTCAAATGATGAAATTTGTATTTAAAATGATAGAAAACATTGTGGCAAAAGAAGGAAATGCTGGTTACCAGCATTTTGTCCCTGTCCTAGAATGTTTTCAAGATGCTTTTTCTCCTCTGGGTTGTTGATACAATAGATTAAAATTTTAGTAAAGGGTTAAAGCTATATTAATCGAAGACATAATTTTTTCACAAAACTGTTTTCACTTTTGGACATATTCCTTCCAATTGGGTTTTACACCACTTTCAACACTTTTCAGGCTAGCTTATCATTCATGCTTTTTTCTGCATCTCAAGAGAACAAGTTTTGTGCTGTGCGGCGTTTTATCGAGAGATATTCCTATGCAACCTGCACTGCTGGTGAAAATCAAACAAGAGTCTCCAGGCAACAAATCAAACTCTTGATTCCTTGAGCCATGGAAGAATCTACTGACAACAATGTTAAACATGGTATTTTACAAAGTACCTTTTAATCCCTTGTACCTTGACAGAACACAAGTGACTAATGCTACGGGAGACCACTCCTTCATGCATGGCTTCATCCCGATTTAAATACAATACCTAACAACCTCATTAAGGAGAATTCTCTTTAGCTCAGTGGTTATGGTGTTGACCTTTCGTCCGGGCGTTCTAGGTTCGAATCCTTCCTGGTACCTGTATTTCTGCTATGCATTTGTTCATTTGTTTCTTTGTTAAGGACTTTGTTCGTAAGATGGGGGCTCGTCCAGGATTGGCCATTGAGCCATTAATCCCATTTGTTGTCCAAAAACGGACATTTCTATTTCTGCCTAATAAGGCTTTGAGTCATCAATAAATGATGACTTTAAGAGGGGGGTGTGTTACGGGAGACCACTCCTTCATGCATGGCTTCATCCCGATTTAAATACAATACCTAACAACTGCGTTAGGGAGAATTCTCTTCAGCTCAGTGATTATGGTGTTGGCCTTTCGTCCGGGCTTTCTAGGTTCGAATCCTGCCCGGTACCTGTATTTCTGCTATGCATTTGTTCATTTGTTCTTTGTTACGGACTTTGTTCGTAAGACTAATGGTAGATATGGCTTGTATCAACATGAATTCTGCAACAGAACAATGTAATGCCCAGACTGAGCTTTTAGGTATTACACAGATCTTTTTTAAACAACACCACGAAAGACATGACTTTTGCTCATGGGCGACCACTTTCAAATACTCGTATCTCGGCAAGAAATGCATGTAAATTATCTAAAATTGCTGGTTACCAGCATTTCCTCCTTGTCCAACGATGTTTTCAAACACCTTCTTCTCAAGGTCATCAATGCTGCAGACTGTGTGGTACAGGGAACTCATTGGCTACTTAACTCTTTCACTACCAAGTAAATGATTTACACTTTTTGATTGGCTATGAATATAGTTCCACTACAAGATGAAAAGACTGCATGTTCTGTGCAGTCTGATCTCTGATCTACACTGTCAACAAAAGCTTCTGGTGTCATCAACAGTAATGAAAGAATTAAACATTTGCATGAACAATTTAGTCCAGGTCTTACTTTGCAAATATAAGAAGGTAAGTAACGAATTGCTCTGCACAGGACTTCACAGAGAAGAGCCATTCTGCCTCCTCAACGTGCAGAAATAGTGGACATAAATTTATCAAAGTAAGGGAGACAAATGCACTAAAGACTAATTCTCAAATAGATTCGAAAGAGACAACATCCACCCTGCATACATTAGGGTTGTTAAGAGTGGCAGAGGGTTAACAACAACATCTCAATAATAATATGTAGGTTAGATCTAACATTGGCCTGTCTAGTCTGTAAATGGTTTCTACACTGTTTGTAAAAGGAATCAAAATCAGCTTTAGCAAAGAAAGGTCTGATTACTTTATCAGAGGTATGTAAAAGAAGCACACAAAAACAGTTTGTTTTTTTTCAAAAATCAATCATTTATTGAAAGCCATAAGAAAACAATGGTACTCTACTCTAAAAGTTACAAAATACCCTATCTGACTAAAAATAAAAGATATTTTAACATTTTCCCAAATAATCCTGTAATCTAATGTCACTGAGGATGGAGGCCTCTGAAAACATTGTATGACAAGGAGAAAGTGCTGGTCACCAGCATTTTCTGCTTTTCTCCCCCACAATACTTTCTGCCAATTCATGGACGATTTGTATCAGTTGAGTCACATTAATTTTTTCATCTACAAATGCTTTCAATCAGGGCGAGTCTAAAATTTTGTCTTCTTGGATAGGGTTAAGACATATTTTTGGAGGATAAAGGACTGTTGACAGCATTACTCTAATGCCTGACTTCACTCATTATCTCCCTAAGCAAATGTACATGTGCAACCTAAGGCTTGGAAAGCTATTGGTAAACAAAAACGTGTAATTCCTCCTTTTGCCATACTGTTTTCTAAGTAGTCTGGTGCAATGGACAGGAAAAAAATGCATCAATATTATTCCTGTTCCTACATCCCCATGTATGCAATCTTTTGACCAGTGGATGCAAAAATGGCAAGACTTAAAAAAATAACCTGTTAAATACAAGTACAGCTAGCTTGGGGAAATTGTAGATTAATAGATAGGCATCTACTGCATTAAAAAAACTGCATCCATCAATCTGCATCACAAAACTTCCTACACTTTGAACTGGCCAATCTCATTTTCAGATTTTGTTTTGTTTGTATTTAAATGACCACTGCTTTCTATGCTTTCCTGGAGTACCTTTTACCACTACCACGGTACTTCATAATTATAATAATCTCCCAATGGCTGCTTTCCCACCTAACCATCGTAGAAAAAAATGATCAGCCATAACAAAGGAATGCATCCTGTTGCAATGACTATCATTAATCCTCTGAACTATATTAATGAACCTGGGGATTCAAAGCAATGAATTCTGTTGCAATGACTATCATCAGACCTCGGAAAGAAATTGATGGAGCTCGGGATTCAAACCAAAGACCCTCTGATTTCAAGCCTGTATATTATGATCTGAGCTACCAATGATTTAATACATGTCACATATCATGAATCTACAGAAAGCACTTTTGCAAATAGAAATATCACTATTTCCATGCATTTATTTCAATTCTATTGATATTAACAAATATTATCTGACATTGAATTTCAAAATACCTGTTCTTCTGGTAAAGGCTAGATAGGAAAAATAATTGAGTGCCGCTCTGGCAAAAGAGGGTTTAACACATCTCTGAAATGCAGTATGCCAAGCAAGTAATCTCATAATTATGGATCCATAAAATCCATTTTGTCTAATAACTGACCTAATTGTGAGGTAGACTGGTCCTTGCAGAAAATTTAACAGTAGCATAAAAAAGCTTCGGTTCAGGTCAGCCTGCGTGGATTGCACAGGTTGACCTAAGCCAACCCTTTTTACAGATGCACTGAACCCCCTTTCTCACAGGGCATGGCTCAAACATTGCTATTTCTATGCATTTATTTCAATTTGTGTTAATGATAACAAATATTATCTGACAACAAATTTCAAAATGCCTGTTCTTCTGGTAAAGGTTAGATGGAAAAAATAAATGAGCGCTGCTCTGGCAAAGAGAGAGGTTTAAACTTTTACCAAACGACAAAATTTTGCCCTGGACCAAATTGAAAGCATTTGCAGACGAAAAAATAAAAGTATCTTTGATAGGGTAGAAAACATTGTGGGAAAAGAAGAAAATGCTGGTTACCAGCATTTTCTCCTTTTCCCATAATGTTTTCAATAGACCTCTTCCTCAAGGTTGTTAAAACTCGGTATTGTGGTGTAGAGATTTAACACATCTCCATGATGCAGTATATTCATCTAATAACTATGAATCCATAAAATCTATTTTGTAAAATCCATGAAATCTATTTTGTCTAACAACAGACCACATTATGACGTAGATTTGTTCTTGGACAAGTAGAAAATTGACTGGTAGCAAAATGCTTTCGCTCAGGTCAGCCTGCGATGACTGCACAGGCTGACCTGGACCAATACTTTTTACAGATGCACTAAAGCCCCTTTTCACAGGGCATGGCTCAAACACTGCTATTTCTATGCATTTAGTTCAATTTGTATTAATAATAACAAACATTGTTTAACAATGTATTTCAAAACACTTGCTTGGCTGGCAAGGGTTACATAGGAAAACAAATAATCAGTTCAACAACTAAAGTTATGAGACATCACAAAGCACTAACTACAAATACTTACCTGGCCATGCAATTAAATTGCATTGTAGGTATAACTACATTAAAGTATGCACATTTTGTTAACTTCTTAGAAGCTCTTAGCAGATGAAATTGAAAAGCTAATTTTTAATACAGAAAAACCTCCCATATCCTGCAAGTTATGATCTACAATTCCCTTCAAAGAAAATTAAAACTTTATGAAACAACAAAACTTAAGACAAATTGTGAGTATTTGCAGGCAAAAATGGAATGTGGGTCAAGTAAACCTTGTGGGAAAAGCCAAAAATACTGGCTAGCAGCTTTTTTTCTTTTTCCTAGAATGTTTTAAAATACTCCCTTCTTCAGGGTCTTAGAAACATATTTCATACAGACGCCTTCCTTGAAAGAAGAAGAAAATATAAATATAATTACATAAATAAAGATTGACTCATAACTGTTATTAAAAATCATGACAAAAGGAAAACTTTGTGTCAGTCATTTACCAAATAATCTTGTTTGAATGACCCTGAGCAAAAAGGTAATTGAAAATACTGTCTGAACAGGACAAAGTGTTTGTAACAAGCAACATCTTATTACTCACCACTGGTTTCTACCCTTTCAAAGATATCTAACACTAGTTAAGCCACATTTAACTCTTTACCAAACAGCAAAATTTTAGACTTGTCCAAATTCGAAGCATTTGCAGATAACAAAATAACTGTAGCTCATATGATGATTTCTGTCTTTGATAGGGTAGAAAACATTGTGGGAAAAGGAGAAAATGCTGGTTACCAGCATTTTCTCCTTTTCCCACAATGTTTTCAAAAGGCCTCTTCCTTAGGGTCGTTAAAGTCAGGATTGTGTGGTAAAGAGTTAACCCTTAGAGCACTGAAAAAACCCAATGGACATTTTTGTTTGAAAAGTAAGACCCAGATAATTACAGAATCATGGTTGTTTTTGTCTTTATGTAGATCAAAGATCAGACTGCACATTTTGTGCAGTCTAATCTTGATCAACATTGACAGCAAAGACAATAACAGTGGTGAAAGGTGCTTTAATGGTTAATTTGTCTTCTGAAAATGATTTCAATATTGACCACTCTAAAATTCTGTTACCTGGTATAGAGTTAACCCTTTCCCAAAAAACAAATTTAAAACTCTTCAAAATCAAAAACAAAAATTATGCAAACAACAAATTAAAAATTGGTAAAAAGTTCTCTGACAGGGTAGAATACATTGTGGAAAAAAGAGAAAATGTTGGTTATCAGCATTTTCTCCTTTTCCCACATTTCAAAAGCCTCCTCCTTAAGGTCATTAAAACACTGGATTTAAAGTACATGTATTTACCAATGTCCCTTAACTCTTTACCATACGAAAAAATTTTAGACTGGTCCAAACTGAAAGCATTTGCAGACGACAAATTACATGTGACTGAAAAATTGAAATTTGGTTTGAGAAGGCTAGAAAACACTCTGGGAAAAGGAGAAAATGCTGGTTACCAGCATTTTCTCCTTTGCCCAGAATATTTTCAAAGGGCTTTTTCTTCAGGGTCGTTAAAAGTCGGGATTGTGTGGTAAAGGGTTAAGCCAAAATGTGTTTAAACGTAGCCTGCTGCAACACAACAAGAGGGCCATAATGGCCCCGAATCACCTGAACCTATGTACCTTTGAGAAAATACAGTCGACTCTCATTATGTCGAAATCGCTTATCTCAAAACTCCTGTTATGTCAAAGTTAAAGCTATGTCTGAACTTTTGCCTTTTTATGTTGATTTTTGTTTTTATCTCGAAACCACTGCATCTAAAAAACTATTACGTCGAAGTAATTTTGAAAGCAATTTCGTACTTCAGATCACATTTTCATCCGTATATCCGCCATTGTTTGTAGATAATATGGTGCCAATACACACGATACTATATTATCTTAATCGATTCATTAGATTTGTATTATAAAAGATGTGAATAAGTTTGTAGCATTGTATATGTTGTCTGCGCATGTCATATTCTTCGAAGATTCGACCTGTCTGCTATGACGCATCACCCATCCCCGTATATCTGGGAAAAGTAGGGTTTATACCAAAGCTATTAGCCTATTACCCAAGCATGCAGGGGCTGTTTTAATAAATGGCCGATGCATAGGTTACATGCTTGCCAATCATAGCTGAATGAATCACACCAAGGTAGCATTTCATTGAGTAAACATTTATTTCATTTTGAAATTCGAAGTAATGATTGTTGTTTCCAAAAGTAGTCCGGTTCTGTACCCAGAATGCCCAAATTAGATAGATGCCTATTTGTAGAATGCCATCTAGCGGGAGATAATGGCATTGTATATAGCGATTCACGTAAGACTTACACACATCTTAAAAAATACACTGAACAATAAGGCTTGTTAGTTTGTCTCTCTTGCTAATTGCTAATCTTTTCAGAGTGAACAAATTGTCAACATTGTCGTGTAATAAGTCGGTCTGCATGAAAGCGGACAATAGATTTCTTGAATGCTCATAATGTCATCAGAAATACAACTTGATTGTGCTTTTGCTATGGCCGAGCAAACCAGCAAGGGACTTTTAAATTTCCGGGGGATAACTGGTTCGGTCATTTAAAACAGAGACATGATAGGTAAGCTTGATGTGAAGTCATACAATTTAAAAAAAAAGCTACTTAAGAGGTTGTTCCACAAAGCCACGACTACAGTTTATCCCTGTTCTATTTTATGTTTACTTCCGGTTTTCGGTAAGTCTGTCTTTGAATTCTTATACTGAACTCCTGATATGTCAAATTATTTTGTTGTCCTAAGGGATTCAAGGTAACGAGAGTCGACTGTAATATGAAGTATAGTCAATGCTCTTCTCTGATATAACCAAGTTTTTTACCATTGAAAAGGTCTCTAGAGATTTATTCCAGTGACCTACATCCTATGCAACAAAATTTGGAATACCATCAAGACAAATATTCTGATCAACTTTCAAGAGCATTGGACTGAAAATATGGCCTCTAGAGTGTACGCAAGATTTTTTAAACGAACATGTACTACAAAACATGCAGTTTGAATAGACAAGAAATGTGAAGATAATACTTATGAATTAATTCTACAGAAAAGACTCACCACCAATAAAGTTCAGTTTGAATGTTCGTATGCAGGTATGCTGGTTATCAGCATGTTCTTCTTTTCCAACAATGTTTTCTACCCCTTGAAAGACAAATTTCATATTTTGAGTAATATTCAATATGTCATCTGCAGATGCTTTCAATTTGGACCATGCCAGATTTTTTTGTGTGGTAAAGGGTTAAAAAAAAAAACTGATAGATATCTAATAGGCATAAATAGAAAAATTACAATCTGCATTTAACTTTTCAGAAAAAATAATTGAATTTGCATGTAACATGGTGATAAATGTTTCATTCATGAATATACCAATTTTGGTGTTAACCAAGCAAAATGAAATACATGTACTGATTATACTTTATTTACATCACAAAATATATTCTCTGTAATAATTTTCTTGTTTCATGTATATATAATATACACATACATAATACGCTTTGAGCAAAATTTAACAGACATATAAATATAGGAAAAATAATCAATGATAATGCTGACATTTAATAACATAAGAAGCCTCGCCCTTTAACTCCTTACCATACAATGCCAACTTTAAAACCCTGAGGAAGAAGCCTTTTGAAAACATTGTGGGAAAAGGAGAAAATGCTGATTACCAGCATTTTTTCCTTTTTCCACAATGTTTTCCAGCCTATCAAACTAAATCACTTCATTTGAGCCATACTGAAATTGTCTTCTACAAATGCTTTCAATTTGGACGGGTATAAAATTTTGTATTGTGGTAAGAGGTTAACTGTAAGGCCTAAGCAGACCTAAGTAAATATACAAATCGTAACATTTCACCAAACAATCCCCTGTTTTTACCACTCTAGAGAAGGCTTATGAAAACATTCGGGGAATAAGAGAAAATGCTGTTTCTTTTTCCTTTCCCCGCAGTGTTTCCCCCCAGTGTTTCCCGTTTTATCATAGACAAATCTCAACACTGAACAACATTTAATTTGTTGTCTTGAAATGCTTTTAATAAGAATAAATAGAATTTTATCACTAGTAACGTTAAGGCTTTTGCCATTGTATAGTCAAGAAAAACATGTTGGCATGTTGATAAAAGGAGCAATCAGTTGAAACAAGCAATCAATTCTTTTCCATCAATCTTTTCCCTTAGTCCATAAATAAAATATGACTTTTACTTTTTACTGTTTCTCTTTAGCATCATTTGTAGCAGTAATTTTTGTGTGAAATGGCCCATACTTTATTACTATGTCAATACTGTTTTAGTAAAGTCTCTAAATAGCCTATACAGTAGGGGAGAACCTACACTAAGACAGCTTTTTTTTACCCTTTTAAAAAAAAGTTTTTGTTAACAGATTAATGAAATACCAACATAAGTTGGTTTTTTGGATTAAATTATATTGAACAAGTGTAGAAACATATTAATCCTTATCCTGCTAAATAAATTAAATGAAACTTTCAAGCCAATAGCATAAACCCAATTGATGATATTTCAAATTTATTTTTTGGAAAAAAATATCTCCTTATCGGACTATGTAGATCCAAGATTGGACTGCACATTCTTCTCTTGTTCCACATTGTCCGCACAGCAAAATCATTGTTTTGTGGTGAAATATTAATCTATAATATATAAAAACCTACACTCTGTAATGACTGTTTTAACTCTTTACCAAACAACAAAATTTAAGACTTGTCCATATTGAAAGCATTTGCAGACGACAAAATAAATGTGACTCAAATTTCCAAGATTGTTTTGGAAAGGGTAGAAAACATTGGGGGAAAAGGAGAAAATGCTGGTTACCAGCATTTTCTCCTTTGCCCACAGTGTTTTCCAAAAGCTTCTTTTTCAGGATTGTTAAAAGTCGGGATTGCGTGGTAAAGAGTTCAAGCCCACCCCCCCCCTTCCGGGCTTTATATTTTTTAAAAGCGGGATAATTCATAGTGGTAAAGAGGATATAGAACTTTTCGAAGGCAATGATTACATTGTCATCCAAATTATAGCCAGTGCTAACTGTAAATTGTGAGAAACCTGCTTTATTTAATGCAAACTATCTGTTTTAACTCTGCTCATGATTCATTTGGACATTAAATACCATTCACAATTAATAGGGGACACTTACCTTCCATAATTTCTCCTTCTTTAAGTTCTTCTATGTAAGTTTACAAATTTTATGTTACCAAAATTTTATCATGTTATCTAAAGTGTATGTATATTCTGAAAGTCATTTGTTAATGACATTGATTTGTGAAGTAATTTAAACAAGATGTCTGTTTGTAAAACAGTCATGCCCCCCTACTGCCACATTGATACAGGAAGTGGCACGGTTCATAAACTGGTATCAAAAGAATTGATTGGGAAATATCGATGTCATCTTTTTGATTTATAGCCCACTTCAATTGTTAAACGTAATAATCTGTCAACAGTTCGCATAATTATACACACCGCCGTGTGTATACATACAAGATTGTAAACAGTCGCCGATACACAGACTGGGTTATCGATTTTCTTTTCGGCATGCGCGTTCGACTTCCGCTTTTTCCCAGTCAGCTTCGATGCTTACTATGTCCCTGATAATACGCGAATAAAATGTTGGAGCTACAAGTTGAGCCACATGATGATTTTTGAGACACTTTAATTTTTTTTGAGCAAATGGCTCAAGTGGCAAATGGCAGCGTGGGCCCTGAATCATCTGGTGGTCACTGTGACCTTGACCTTTCACGGATTAACCTTAAAATCGATAGGGATCATCTACACTCCAAGATGAATATCTGTACAGAATTTGAAGGACCTAGGTCAATTCTGGGTCTAGTTAACATCTGGACAAGGTTAGGTCTAAATATCATTAAGTTGAAGGCCACTGTGACCTTGACCTTTGATGGATTAATCTCAAAATTGATAGGGATCATCTGCACTCCTAGACAAATGTCTGTGCCAAATTTGACAAACCTAGGTCAATTCTGTGTCTAGTTATCATCCGGACAAGGTTTGGTCTATATATCAACATGTTGACGGTCACTGTGACCTTGACCTTTGACCCATTGACCTCAAAATCAATAGGGATCATCTACACTCCGAGACGCACGTCTGTGCAAATTTGACAAACCTAGGTCAATTCTGTGTCTAGTTGTCATCCGGACAAGGTTTGGTCTATATATCAACATGTTGACGGTCACTGTGACCTTGACCTTTGACCGATTGACCTCAAAATCAATAGGGATCATCTACACTCCAAGACGCATGTCTGTGCCAAATTTGACGAACCTAGGTCAATTCTGTGTCTAGTTATCATCCGGACAAGGTTTGGTCTATATATCAACATGTTGACGGTCACTGTGACCTTGACCTTTGACCGATTGACCTCAAAATCAATAGGGATCATCTACACTCCGAGGCACATGTCTGTGCCAAATTTGACAAACCTAAGTCAATTCTGTGTCTAGTTATCATCCGGACAAGGTTTGGTCTATATATCAACATGTTGATGGTCACTGTGACCTTGACCTTTGACCAATTGACCTCAAAATCATTAGGGATCATCTACACTCCGTGACGCATGTCTGTGCCAAATTTGACGAACCTAGGTCAATTCTGTCTCTAGTTATCATCCGGACAAGGTAAGGTCGACCGACCGACCGACCGACATTAGCAAAGCAATATACCCCCACTTCGTGGGGGCATAATTAGGATAATGTCGATGCAGTTAGTTTATTCCTTCTGATTAATTTCAACTTTATTGTGGTTTGGTTGATTGTTAAGTATATTTGCAGCTAGAAAAAAGCTCAGGGGGCATAAATTACAAGGGGACTGTCAATAAGGGACATTACAGTATCTATGAGGTCTACCCACTGCTTTGACATGAGTGTATGTTCCGGACAAAAACAGTTCCAAAGCAATTTTAAAAACCATGTAAAAGCCAGTTTATAACTAGCCTATGCATCATAGGCTACCCCCTGACACAAGTTTGCAGAAGAATACTGTGAAACACATTCTAATAGAGAATAGCTTGATACCATCCATTTCTCCTTTTGCAACAATATTTATAATAGCTCTCTGCTGCAAGATGAAAATTATGTATAAATGGTTTTGAATTTAGCTCTTTACTAAACAACAAAATTTTAGACTGGTCAAAATTGAAAACATTTGCTGATAACAAATATAGCTCATATAGTGAAACTTTCTATACAGAAAACATTGAGGAAAAATGATAAAATGATTACTAGCGTTTTCTCCTTTTTCCCATAATGTTTACAAAAGCCTTCTCTTTCAGGGTTCTCAAAAGTCAGGATTGTCTGGTAAAGCTTTAAAGTTGTCTACATTTCACATTATGAAAAATATTTTTTTACACTAATTTTACATTTGCTTTTAAATGAGGAACTCCAGTGTCTCTTTCTTCCACTGTAAAGTCTGCTCCAAGACTTGTATGAACATCTGAAAAATCATCTGTCTTTATGCTCGCTCGTCCAGGCATGAATAAAGGGCGTTTAAAGGCACAGCTGACTTCTGTTTGAGCATTGTATAAATCATAGCCTGAAAATAGTGAAAAAAGACAATAAGATGAAATAGGATAGACATAATGATATTGAGATTATGTCTTAGTATTTCTAAACATCCAAGCATGGATAAAGGTCACTAGATCTTTTACTACACAATCCTGACTTCAAATAACCCTGAGAATTAAAATTTTTGAAAACATTGTAGGAAAAGCAGAAAATGCTGGTGACCAGCATTTTCTCCTTTTCCCACAATGTTTACTTCCTGATTAGAAAAAATTTAGACAATTTATCAACATTTACTTTTCATCTTCAAATGCTGAAATATGGAGGAGTCTAAAATTGTGTTCTGTGTGGTAAAGAGTTTTAGACAAAGGTGATCTTTGTTTGAACATTGTATAAACCATAGCCCTAAAGACTTAAAAATATAAAGGCTATTTTTGAAACCTGATAATGGGGGTATAACTTTGCATATACTTTATCGATTTTTATGAAATATACACATACATAAAGCTTACGGACTGGTGCATTCTATTGTTATCATTTTTTCATGCTAAGTGTGCTGGTTTGTTACTGCTGTGCTTTAAAAAGGGTATGGTTTTATGCATTGGCGACTATTGCATTTTGATAAAAAAATATGGCTAACAAAGAGCAGAGGGTCCATATTAAATTAAGGTCATTACTTAACTGTTAACCACAGGAAATAGGTGGATTTGGACAAAGTATATGGAAATGATGCTCTTTCATATTCTACTGTTGCTCAATGGACAGCTTGATTTAACTGTGGCAGAGAAATGTCGAAGATGAACCACATACAGAACATTTGTTAACGACATTTTGTGATAAAGATGCAAGTAACACTGTTGAGGAACTAGCTGATAATGTGGTATAAGTTCGGGAAAAGAGTTTTAAAAAAAAATAGGTGGATTGCATTCTGCAATTAGTTCATTTGTAATATTGACATTTGATTCATATTCAACCATATAAAAGTCAACAACATGTTTATTGAGGATACTTAAGAGTTTACCTTTCTTTTGAAATTCTGCCAGCGCCCTGGACAAGGTCCACATTCCATGAGCAATGGGAAGCCTAAATCCAAACAACTGGGCACTCCATTTATACAGATGAAAAGGGTTCCAGTCCCCAGATAGTCTAGCATACTCTATACCACATGTACTTGGAACATCAAGGTGTATCACTTTATCGCATGTCTCCTCTTCACCTGCAAATTACCCCTGAACCCTTTACCAAACCCCAAAATTTGAGACTGGTTCAACTTCAAAAAGGACAAATCAAATTTGACTCAAAAACTGAAATTTGCCTTTAGAAGGGTAGAAAACCTTGTGGGAAAAGGAGAAAATGCTGGTGACCAGCATTTTCTCCTTTTCCCACAATGTTTTCAACAGCCTTAATCTTCAATGTTATGAAAACTTGGGATTGTGTGGTAAAGGGTTAACCCTTTACAACACAATCGTGAGTTTTAACATCCGTGTAGAAAAAGGACACCATATTCTACCCTCCTGCATTAAACCTCACCGTTTAAGCCTCACTGAATTTGTCGTCTGAATATACCTCAATTAAGGTAGACAAGTCAACAATTTTGTTATCTGGTAAAGGGTTAAACCAATTTGACCATGCATTGCAGTAAATGATAGTAAAAAGTGTCAACCCAGGTCAGCTTGCACCAACTGTGCAGGCTGACCTAGGTCAATAGTTTTTGCAAGTGCATTAAATGCCATTGTCAAAGAGCACAAATTATCTATAATTTTGTTAATTCTTTTCTAAACAATCCTGTTTCATTGACCCTGCAGAAAAAAGTCTTTGAAAACATTGCAGGAAAGAGAGAAATTACTACTAACCAGCAATTTTTCTTTTTGTCTCAATGTTTTCTACTCTTTCAAAGAAAAAATCACATCATTGGAGCCCTATTTAATCTGTCGTCTGCAAATGCTTTCAATTTGGACAGAAATTTTGTAGTGTGGTGAAGATGTAAAGTCTATGACCATTTTCATATGACAAAGACCATGTGCAGTAGCAATTCTGATATGCCCATGGCTACACAGGTTTGACTGTATTTGAATACAGTAGTATATGTAGCATGTTTTAAACATAAAAATGTCATTGTGTTTTTTTTTCTCTATCTTACCTCTCTCCCTACTAAAACTTTGGTTCCGTCTTGTACCTGACCTTGCTGCCTGACCCCTTGAGAAAAGTGTGACAGTCCCTTCCCATACCAGATGGCTACCGCTGGCAAGTAACTTCAGGTCAATATCTACTTCCACCCCTCTTGTTAACTGTCTAGAACAACAGAGAAAATACTGTCAACTGTCTATAGCAACTGGGAAAATATTTTGACAAACTACCACTTTGACCCTTTAGTAGACAATCATGTGTTCTAACGATCACGAGAAGCCAGTTATTGAAAACATTGTGGGAAAAGTAGAAAATAATGGTAAAAAGAGTTGAAAACATTGGAGGAAAAGTAGAAAATGCTGGCATTCTCCTAAATTATTTTTCTTCTTTTGAACAGCTAATCTCATCATTTTAGCCACATTTGATTTATTGCCTGCATATGCTTCTATATGACCGAATCTAAAAATTAATTTGCTGTCTGAAAGTTAACAGACATTTTTAGAGTAAAAATAAGACAAAAATGTAATTTCAAAGCTTTTCTTGTCCAGAATGTCTCAGCAAAGCCGACAGTTAAGATGAAACATCGGACTGTATATTTTGCGCAGTCTGATCTTGATCTACTCCAGCCACAAAGGCAACTACAGCTATGAAAGGCCCTATCACTCTTTATCAAATGACAAAATTTTAGACTGGTCCAAATTGAAAGCGTTTGCAGATGACAAAATAAATGCGATTCAAAAATTGAAATTTGTTTTGAGAGGGATAGAAACAATTATGGGAAAAAGGAGAAAATGCTGGTTACCAGCATTTTCTTCTTTTCCCACAATGTTTTCAAAAGGCTTCTTTCTCCGGGTCGTTAAAAGTCAAGATTGTGTGGTAAAGGGTTATGGACTGAAATCATAAGCCTTACCTGTATTCCTGTACTTTAAGATCCAAGACAAACACAGAATTCAGGTATTCTTCAAGGGGTTGTAGTTGTTTAATAGTTTGTCGAAGATGAATCAACCCTGTGCAAATAAGCAAGAATGTATATTTACAGCACGTTTAAGTAATTTCGTTTTCTATAAAGATTTACTGACACGCTCTTATTACTTATAGAAAAAAAATTTTTTTCCTTATAAAAAGCCTTTACTTAACAGTGCTGTGTTTTAACGAGCTTAAAGAAAGACGCTTTTGAAAACATTGTAGAAGAAATAAAAAATGTTGGAAACTAGCATCTTCTCCTTTTTCCACAATGTTTTCTACCCTTTAAAAGACAAATCCAATCATTTAAGCCTCATTGATCATCTGTACCTGCTTTCAATTTAGCCAAGTCTAATTTTTGTCCTCCAGTGAAGTTAACAGTTAATCATCACTTAGAGACATGCACCAAAACTCTAGCTCAACAGTACTACTGGTTTAAAAAATTTTATACCACACTGCTCTACATGAAAAACTTCCCCATTCAGGAAAGCTCAACCTTCTGATTTATGTATGAGCAGAGCTCTGGCATGAGGAGGTTTAAAGCATCCCTGTGATACATTTTACTTAGCAAGTCATCATATAATTATCATATTTATAACTATGGACCCATAAAATCCATTTTGTCTAACAATCAGCTGAATAGAGAGGTAGAATGATCCTTGGACATGCAAACAATTTATCAAAAGCAAAAAGGTCTGACCCAGGTCAGCCTGCATGGACTGCTTAGTTGATACTTCGACAAGTCTAAAATTTTGTGATCATGTAAGAGTTAAAGAAAATACTTGCCTGTTGGAGAGAGGCAAAACTTTGAAGATGTAATGATAAGCAGGATTCCTTTGATAAATAATGTCTCTGCATAGCAAACTGGCACCCCAGCATCGTAACGTTTATATCCACACAGTGTTCTATAATTCTTAAGATTCATAGAATTAATCCTGAAAAAGAAACACAGGGTCTCTAAAAGGACAGTATTTGATGAGACCATTCTAGTAAGTACCCACATCATGAAATTGAAATTTCTAAGACACTGAAATAATCTTCTTGTACATTTGCATATAGCTCTAGAAAGGGCCTTACACCATACAAAGTAGATTGCTAGATATCTTTCACCATTAACAGGAGGTCATATGCCTATATGTGTTTGCTTACTTTTGAAAATTCAGAGCTCGGTCTACAGCATACAGGAATTGAACCTGGGGGATGCTGATTCCAATCCCGAGCTTGGCTATTTTTTGGGGGGGATTGATGATAGTGCTTGCAACAGGATTCATTCCTCTTTCACTTGTGATGATCATTGTTTAAGCCATGGTTATGTGGAGCAGCCAGTAGCATGTGAAAAATATTGTTCTTAGTACTGGCAATAGAAACTCCAGGAAAGCATGGATAGGTGCACTGGCCACTGCAATACAGCTGAAATAATGTTGAAAGTGGCAATGAATACCAAACAACCATACAAACTTTAGAAAACATCAAATTTTTCAAGGAGGATGACACAATAATTTGAATTGTGTGGGTATAAACTGTCCCATCACTGTTGTTAAGTAGGAAGCTGAAGGACCATTTCTAGGATAGTTTTGTGTACTTTGTGTCAATAGATAGGTTGAGTGAAATTTATGCCTCTTTCATTAATAAGTCAGCATGATCTATATCAAAGAGAAAATTCATTAGATCTTATGTGTTTCCTGGGTTTTGACCTGTACCATGCATGGGCAGTGCATGCAGTATAGCGCTTTGCCAAACAACTCTAAACAAAAACCTAATGCTGCAAGAAAGGATCTTACCTACTACCTAGAACCTCTGGATTTCGAATTCCTTACCACTAATTCTCATACAGCATCTATGAGCTGTTTTCAGTGAGACTGCTTCTGTTAACCCTTTACCAATTTACAAAATTTTCTGCATGCATTTGCAGAAAACAAAGTAAATATGCCCCAAAAAATTAAAATTTGTCTTTGGAAGGGTAGAAAACATTGTGGGGAATGGAGAAAATGCTGGTTATCAGCATTTTCTCCTTTTTCCAAAATGTTTTCAAATGGCATTTTCACCCTGGGTTGTTAAAATTCAGAATTGTGTGGTAAAGGGGTGGATCTAAATGATTTGGCTGGTTTCAATTTTAGGTAGATCTAGATTGATTTTGACCAAGATCTATCCTATGGTTCTAGGCACTGCGGTAGTGTCTAGATCATTTTGGTTTAGCAACACACAGACAGACAGACAGACAGGACAGACTCAGTCGTCGGTAACACGGCGGACTTCCATCAGACTTTACTCTGGAAGCTAGTCACATGTTGGAAAGGTCATTCAAGAGATCCAAGTTCAAGAAGGGGGCGGGTAAGATATCTATCTAGATTATGAATTAGGCCTTAATTTCAACTCAAACAGTTTTCGCATTCACAATCAGAAATACCTATTTTTTCATTTACCTAACACCGTTAATTCTGAGGTGATGATTCTTTGGTTGTATCGTTAATCCATCTTGTCCGCCCGCCGCCGCATAGATCAAGCTCTTTGGCAAGCTTACGTTTCCTTGTTTACGATTGCGAATCGAATGAAAAATAAACTTTATCAGAAACTTTATGAAAAAACCTGTCCCAAATCCATCATAACTTTCTTTCTCAGTTTCTAACAGAACAAATAGGATAAATGTTGCGACTGCAATAAAGGCCAGTAATAGAAACATATCGATGTTATTTTAACTTTCGTATTTTGTCGGAGTTGCCGTTGTTGTAGTTGTGAATGACATTCGGCCCCTATTTATGACGAGTCAGAAGGGGGGGGGGGAGGGGGGAAAGATAGACATATTCGAATTGAAAGAATTTGTACACGACAAAGTAAATGAGGCTAAAATGATGCGATTTGTCTAAAAAAGATTAGAAAACAATATAGAAAAAGGGGAAATGCTGGTCACCATCATTTTCTCATTTTCCCACTATGTTTTTGAACAGCATTTTTCTCCATCAGAGTTGTTAACACACAGGGTTGTTGTTGGGAAAAGGTTAATAAGTTATTTAGTAAATTTCTTAGCTATTTAGTCTGTTGGTTGGGTAGTTGTTAGGTGGACGGATTGATGTATGGATTGGTGAATGTGTGAGGACACAGATTTGGGTTTTGTATGCCGTTTTAAGGCTATTTCAGTCATACCACAACAGCCAATGCACATTTCCACCTGAATTTTCTCATATCAACATTTCCCACAACACTCTTTTCAAGCAAGATATGACATATTTGAATATGATCCCACATTATCAAAACAAGCTATTATGATATTGCCACATGCCATCCTAAAATTCTGGAGCCTTTAAGAGGTTTTTCATGTTTGCTTTGTAATGCCTAAAGACAATCACTTGACATTGAACTTTAGTGCTTTATTTGGTTTTGAAACATTGGCATATTTTTACAGTTTGTGATGAATAGTACCACAAAGTTTAAAAGTGATGACAAATATTATATATGTGCATGTAAATAGACAAAAGGAAAACAAGTTCATTCAAGTAAATCAATAAAAATACTTGTGTGGCCTTAAAAAAATAGTGATCTTCAGGAGGTAATGAGTGTAGGATAATTCAGTTTGTTGAATTCTTTTTATTTCCTCTGTAGACAAAAGTATGTAACTTGGTACAGTATATCAATTAACCCTTCAACAGATGACAAAATTCAGACTTGCCAGAATTAAAAGCATTTGCACACAACCTATTAAATGTTGCTCGGTTGATAAGATTTCTCTTGAAAGGGTAGAAAACATTGTGAAAAAACCTGAAAAATGCAGGTTTCCAGCCTTTCTCATTTTCACCCATTGTTGGAAAAAGGTTGACAAATTCATTTTGTGCAGATAATTCTTTTTTAACCTTGCCAAGTTCCGGTGGCTCAGCTGGTAGCATACAGGAACTGAGAACATGTGGTCATTGGTTCAATCCCCAGCTTGGTCAATTTCTTTCAAAGTATTGATGATAGTCATTGGGACAGGATTAATTCCTCTCTCACCACTGACCATTGTTCTGACGATCGTTATGTCGGAAAGCTGCTATTGGCTTGAAAAGAATATTGTGTGGAGTACTGGTAAAAGAAACTCCAGGAAAGCATGGATGGGTGCACTGGCCACCATGATATAACTGAAATAATGTTGAAAATGGCATTAAACACCATACAATCAATCAACCAATTTTTTAAACTTGGGAAACAGACTTTTAACACATTGAGCCACAATGAAAACTGCTTGAAACACTACTAAACTTTATGTTGATACGAGGGCTGTTTGATATGTAATGTGTATTGTACCACAGCGCGATAATGCTTTGCACGATTTCGTGGATGATGATACGCTTGAATAGCTCTATTCAATACCTTTCCAACGGTATAAACATGAGCCTTTAGCTCCACATAGTTTTATAGTCATTTCAATAGAGCTAGTCGTTGACCACTGTTGTAAAAAGGGTTGGGAAACAGATTAAGAATATTAAAGAAATTAGAGCTTATATAAAAGTTCGCACAAAACTCGGTCATTCGGTGATGCAGATATTTACTGAATTGGGGGAAGTTTATGGGTCTGATAAGGTATCTTATGAGACAGTTCGTAGGTGAGAAAGAAATTTCTGACTGGCACAGAGTCCGTCAAAGATGCAGCAAAATCTGGCCGACCTGTGACTGTAACAGGCAAGGCAAATGTCTCAAAAGGTCAGGGAAATAATTGAAAGTGATGGCAGATACATGATTCGTGATATTGCCAACGCTGTTGGCATATCGTTATCGCGGGTGCATTTCATTTTGAAGCGTATTTTGAAAGTAAGAAAGATTCCTGCCAGATGGATACCGCATATATTGACAGATGACCAAAAATGGGTACGAGTACAATCCGCTAAGCAATTGCTCAAAATGTTTCCCAAATTCAATTAAAGACA
Source organism: Hippopus hippopus (assembly GCA_946811185.2). NCBI lineage: Eukaryota > Metazoa > Mollusca > Bivalvia > Cardiida > Cardiidae > Hippopus > Hippopus hippopus. The sequence continues at coordinate 61,172,825 of OX328099.1, read as the reverse complement.
ATTTGCAAACATTGTTACTGGTGACGAAACATGGGTTTACTTTTTCGAACCAGTAAGAAAAATTGGAAACAAAATATGGCTAACTAAACACGGTAGACGGCCTGTAGTTGCCAAAAGAAGCATAAGCACAAAGAAGGTTCTTTATTGCACATTCTTCTCATGTGATGGTATAGCCGTACAAATTCCGGTGCCAAAGGGCAAAAGTGTTACAGGTCAGTATTACCGAGATGTTATACTAAAAAAGCTCAAGAAATATTATCTTAAACGACGCCCTGTGTCAGGATTTAGGCATGTTCGTCTACTTCATGATAATGCTCCATCACATACATCTGAGCTTGTGAAGCAATTTTTGAAGTCGGAGAAGGTTACCGTCTTGCCACACCCACCATACTCTCCAGATCTAGCCCCATGCGACTTTTTCCTTTTTCCAAAACTTAAAAAGTTCTTATCTGACAACGTTACAAGTCCCGACAAGCCCTTGGCTCAGCCATCAGTCAGTGCCTCTGCGTACCATGACGCATTTCAGAAATGGATTCAGACATTGAAATTATGTATTTCAAACCGCGGAGAATACTTTGAACGGATGTAATGTTCATTTCACTATTCGAGTCGAATGCTTTGGAGACATCGTACAATACACATTACATATCGAACAACCCTCGTAAGTCACTATGATGGGCTCAAAGTAGTCTGTTGCATATTTGCAAGAGGAATTACAAGTAATGTGGTCTCGTTGTCTGCGCATGTCATATTCTTCAAAGATTCGACCTGTCTGCTATGATGCATCACCTATCCCATATACTTGGGAAAAGTAGGGCTTATGCCGAAGCTATTACTGTTTCAATAAATGGCCAGTGCATAGGTTACATGCTAGCTGATCATAACTGAATGAATTGCACAAGGTAGCGTTTTGTTGAGTAAACATTTATTTTATTTTGAAATTCAAAGTAATGGTTGTCATTTTGAAAAGTAGTCCGGTTCTGTACCCAGAGTGCCCAAATTAGATAGATGTGTATTTGTAGAATGCCATCTAGCTGAATATAATAAATGTGGTCAGAGTTGAGGCAAATTAACCCTTTATCACACAATCCCGAGTTTTAATCCCCCACAGGGGGAAGTGCCTCTTAAAAACATTGAGGGAAAAGAAGAAAATGCTGGTAACCAGCATTTTCTTCTTTTCCCTAAATGTTTTCTACCCTCTCAAAGACGAATTTTATGTTTTGAGTAGCATTTAATATGTCATCTGCAAATGCTTTTAAGTTGGACCAGGCTAAAATTTAGTTGTGTGGTAAAGAGTTAAGGTCTGAGTGCAGACAGCATAGAAGAGAAACACACTGTACAGAATATGCACTATGAACTCACGTCTATACTGTCGGAAAATTTTGTGAAAAGCTCTTGGAATTTGCAGTTAAGAACTGGAAAAAATTTGTACTTTTCTAGTGACTAAAATTGTACAATTCTATTTACCACACTCATGATGTCAGTGTTAATTCAGCAACATTTCAAAAGATAAATAAAACAAATACATCATACAGAAATATTTTAATTAAAATAGCATGACAAGAAAAAATTTGTGAATAAAATAAAAATACTTAGTAATTTTGCAACTTTAGCCCAATCACTTGGTCCAGCTTTTAGTTTTATCCCTTAGGGTGCTAAGCTCAACTCTCTGACCTTTTGCGGACACTTTAGATCAAGATCAGAGTGCATAGAATGTGCAGTCTAATCTTGGATCTACACTGTCCGATAAGGAAATAGTTTTTCTCAAAAAAGCAAGATTGAAATAAGATTATTCAGGTTTTTACTATCAGACTGAAAGTTTCATTGAACTTATTTAGCAGGATAAGGGTAAACACACAATCGCTTTTATTCTGAACTGAACTCTTTACCAGACAAAAATTTTCCCTACTCCATATTGAATTTGCAGGCAACATATTAAATATAGCTCAATTGCTGAATTTTGTTTGTAAATTTGTCTAAAAGGGCAAAAAAAATTGTGGGAAAAGGAGTAAAGTGTTTGTTGCTAGTATTTTCTCCTTTTTCCTCAATGTTTTCAGAAGTATTCTTACTCAGGGTCAAAACACAGGATTGTTTGATAAAGGGCGAACCTGTATCAAGCACAGCTATCAGAGAGGAACTCTATTTGAAAAAAAAAAGGAAATTATATTTCAGATCAAAAACGCAAAACATTTTGATTATGAGAAAATTACCGATTGCATGTAGCTACAAAAGCTGTCAACATTAGGAGTGTAAAAAGATATACACATTGTTATTTGAGTGGTATTCAGAATATTCAAATGGTGACTGGTTCAAGAAAAAACATAAGAAAATGGGGGAGGGGCATGAATCACCATTTTCCATGATGCTTGCACATCTTAACCCTTTGCCAAACAATCCCAAGTTATAACAAACCCCAGGGAAAAGCTTATGAAAACATTGTGGAAAAAGAACAAAATATTGGTCATCAGCATTTTCTCTAATTTCCAGTTTTCTGTCTTTCCAAACAGAAAAAATACATGTATTAATTTTGCCACCTTCAATTTTTACATTGCAAGTGCTTTTACATAAAAACAAATTTAAATTTTTGTCATCTTGTTAAGGGCTACTTGCTTTGCCCTGTTATGCTAACAAAATTTATGTTTACAAACATTGCTATACAATATCTTTATACAATTGTTCTTACACTATCTTTCTCAAAAATGTGATCTATCGCTTTGACAAAAAACCACTTGTGAAACACTGCAAGCGAATTCCATATCAAATCAATAAATATCAAGCATAAAATTTACCAAGATTAACCACGATGCTTTTGTGCCAAGTTGAAAACAACCAATAAATCACTGTGAAATTAATATTCTGTTTTTGACAGCTACAGCTGGTATGTTACTATCGATTCTAAATTCAAATACAGTGTACAATGTACATGTACTAGGTAATATATCTGGCTGATACAGATAATCTCAGCCAATCACCTTACAAGTCTTGGAATTTGAAATAAAAATATTGGAATTATTGGTAAATATGGTTTATTTCAATGTTGTTGCTGATGCACTTTTTTTTGCCTGAACAATACCGGTAATTCAACATGAAATTGTTATAATAACATTGAAATGCAGCAGCAGACATCATATTTCAAACAGTAAGGATCACATTTATGTTACTTTTGCCTGTTATGACTATACATGTACATGTATTATACGCACACAGGAGCTATAAAACTAGTTTTCATGCTCTCTTGTGGCACTGATGCATTTCCCCTTTAAATCAGTTTTCTAATTTGGATCATTTTTCTTTTTTTTTACTTATCTTAAAGTACAACTGAGATTTAAGTTAACTAAAAATGATTTTTCAAAGCACAAAGGTCTGTCCATGTATCATCCATTTGCCTCCTCACAAGCATCAATCCATTCACTGTATACATCAATAGCTTCTGACAAATCTAATTAAAAGTTGAGAAAAATCTCTCCAGAAATTAACATCTAAGAGTCTAATTTATTCATATCCTTTTACCTGCTTTTAGAGTGAACATATAATGTGTCAGGTCATAATAACTTCAATGTTCAAAATACAAGTAAATGTAATTGACATTTTCAGTTCTAAAAGTATAATTGATCCATCCAAAAATGCAAAGTACCAACTTCAAGGCAAGGATCTAAGATCAGACTGTTCTGAGCAATTTGATTTTGTTACAATCTGTCTACAACTGGTTTGCACTCTATGGGTTAAAAACAAATCAACAAATATTGCATTACAGTTTTAAATGGGGATCATTCTGCAGGATTTTTAGGCATATATAATTACTCCCCTTACATCTTACTCAAAATTTCTTCCTTTCGATCTACCCATTATGAGCTTTGTCCATGAAATTCCTATCCAGCCAAAATCTATTCATCAATATTCAGGAGCTAAATAAATGACTATCCCAAATAATCAAGACTCAATAATAAAGACTCCTACTTCATTACCCCTTACCACACACACCGAGTTTGAACAACCCTGAAGAAGACAGATTTTGAAAACATTGTGGGAAAAGGAGAAAATGCTGGTAATCAGCATTTTCTCCTTTTCCCGCAATGTTTTCTACCGTATCAAACACAAATGTCATCTTTTGAGCTACAGTTGGATTGTTGTCTGCAAATGCTTTCAATTTGATAAAGTCCAAAATTTTGTCTTTCAGTAAAGAGTTAAAACACTTCAACATTGGAGTGTAGCTGTGACAACAATTTGGGAATTTTGTATCAAAGTTTAGAACAGAAAAATCCCTATTTACAAGTGACTTGTAAAGAGTCAGTTCATTGGTTATAAGTTTTACAAATTATTATGGAACAAATGAATTAATCATTAATGACAAAAAGATTTTGTCAGCCAGATATTTCTAACTGTACACTGATCCTGGGTAAAATAAACAATGAATAGTGAGACTCATAATGACCAGAAGGCAACAAATCACAAATTTTGGTACATTTATTTTCACCAACTACAAATGTATGGAGATAGACAAATTTCTACCATCAGTTATTTATTTAACCCTTTCAAACACATCAAGTTTTAGACTTTTCCAAATTCAGAACATCTGCAGATGACAAATTTAAAACCAGTACAAATGAGGTGAAGTTCCCTGACAAGGTAGAAAACATGGTTATAGAAAAGAAAAAATGCTGGCATTTTCTCTTTATCCCATCATGTTTTCAAAAAAATGGTGAAGGATTTATGTATACTTTCTATATTATCATTTGGAAAACATTTCAGCAAAATGGAAAATTACTTGTCATGAGCATTTTCTTTTTCACCTCAATTTTTTTCTTCTTTTCATGTCCTAAACCAAGTTCCTGTTACTTATTCATATTTGATCCTTTAGCACACGATCCAGAGTTTTAACAACCCTGAGAAAGAAGCCTTTTGAAAACATTGTGGGAAAAGGAGAAAATGCTGGCATTTTCTCCTTTTCCCACAATGTTTTCTGCTCTTCCTGAAACGAATTTCAATTTTTCAGTCATATTCATTTTGTCATCTGCAAGTGCATTCAATTTGGACTAGTCTAAAATTCTGTCATTTTGTAAAGAGCTATGAGGATTTGTATTTTTAGACTATAAGACATGAAAATAAATGCTATTACAAGGTACAAAAGTTTTAATGCCCACAAAAAGGATACAATTAATTGTTGTTTGATAGTCCTCCATACAAACTCCACAAGATATTGTACCAGTGTTACGTTGCCTATCCCTGAGGACAAAAAAAAGGTTATAACGATTATACATACTAGTGTATGAAATCAGATACATATTTCCTATCTCTGTAAGGCAGAGAAATTCAAATACAGATTCAGAAGAGAAGAAATTCTGACTGTCTACTTCAGGTCTAAATTTCTTCCTATCTGTAAATCATCTACTTTCACATATTCATCTGGTTTAACTCTCAAAATCACATATATCAAGTTGTTTTTACAGCCTGAGAGCACCCAGATATAATTGCCATCTACTGACAATGAAGACCAAGAATGTGCAGTCTAAATTTGTAGCTACACTGTCTACTATGTAAGAAATATTCTCATAAAACCACCCTTGAAATTTCACTGTTAAATCTATTTTCCTGAATGAGAGTCTTTTTCATTTATTTAGCGCTTTAAGAGTCAAAGCCAAGGTAAATCACAAGTTCCCATATCAATAATTCATATCTGGTCGTCTTTCTATCATTCAGTATAGGATAACACTTGTCAGATTTGCAGCTAGAAAGGAAGTATTCCACCGGTTGTTTCAGTGTTTCTCCCAGCTTCAAATTTTGAGGGTCATTTGTGAACCATATTCCAAATTATTGGGTCATACAAAAATCTTGAGGGTCACCTTTTTAAATGTCTTTTTAAAGCTACTTAAATTCATGTTTAGGGACCTTTCCCTGTGACTCCGCCGACTCAGAACTGAAACTATTTTTCTTAGTCTGACAAGACCCGGATATTTGTTGCATTTGTTGATTTTTCATTTTTTCACGTTTTCGAGGTGTTTACTTATGGAAGGGACAACAAAACAGTCTGCAAGTCCTTTCTGTTTTTTTTTTTTCGGTTTACCTGTTATTCTGTTTCGGAAAGCATCTAGAACACACAGACCGTACACGTTTAAAACGGGGCCACAAATGGACCTACCTATAGTTATTCCGCACCTAGTTAATCATCACTAAACAAGAGCTTCAAATGTGTGACTGTGTCAGAGAGGAGCCAGTTGGTTGCAATTCATGTTCTTTAATTCTTTTTTGTGCAGTACTGGCAGATATTTATCAATAAATTATCAATAAAATCAGTTTCAGACACTGGGCGCCATATCATAAACTCTCAGTATAAAATAATCATGGTGTGTGAAATCTTTCTCTGCAAACGAACCTTATTTTGCCCCTTAGTATTTTGGCTCGACGTCATGGTCTGCATTATAAGCTATTGTTTTGATTGAACTGATTTTTTTTTTTTTTTTGTTGCGTCAGAAAAGACACACATGACGAATTTTAGTGCGTCAGCTAAGAAATCATTGCGTCAAAAATGCAAGAAATGCACTCTGGGAGAAACACTGTTGTTTGGATGAAAAATTCGAATGCACTTCTAACTATTATGATGTGACTTGCATGTGGACTTATAGCATCTTATAAGTGACATCTGTGAATTTATGTGCCTATGCTTTCAACTATAAAATTGAAATTCAGAACTGTATCTTTGGCCATGAGGTAGAGCATTCGCCTCGCAACCAAAGGTCTGGAGTCCGAGACCCAAGAGCAGTTGTCAACTTTTGGACGATGGATACAGTATGGTGCACAATAAATGTCCAAATAAGGAAAAAAATCACTGTAGCGTCTCATTATTGAGACTAAATAACTGGGGTGACGCAGATTTTGGTAAGTAACAAGTTTTGTAAATGAAGATTTAAGGGTAAAATGATTGAGGTGAAGTAAATCAAAGGAGAAAAGTATTAACCACCGTAAATTTCCTGGTAGCAAAGATAGAGCGCTATACTGACTTTTTATTTCGTCAGTTTAACCTGTATTGCAGCGAAATGCAATTAACTTCTAGTAACAAACATGATCAAAGACAAATTATTAAGCCTTTCATTACCTAAAGAGCTTGTAGAAGTCATTTACAGCATCAAATCTCAACAAAAAAACTAACAAAATTTATCGTGTCACAGTGTGTAGTGGCCATTTTGTGTGTTTTCGGGAACATAAACAACTCCAGTAACAAATGAAATGAACTGTTTTTTCTTATGTTAAGGGTTTGAATTAAAAATGTTTGTATATTAAATGAAGGGTTATTGAATATGCATGCAACAGGTATGTTCAAATCCTAGTTTTGTGCTCTATTTGTGAAATAATAAGAGTTCAAACTTGGGCACAAAATCTCTGCGTAGATTTCAACTGTATCTTTTTCAGGATCATCTCTGTATCCGGAGGTGACCAGTCAAAAAGTTACATCGCCTTTAGGGATAGTTATAGTTTAGAGATAGTTATCTGTACTACCCCATTATTCTGCTAAAAACTATTTTTGTTGTTTAATCTACGGGATTCTACTTACAGTTTCACTTCACATGATCTTTCGTGGTTACAAAATGGACAATTGAAAAATACATCAAGTTTTTCTATATTCTTTCTTTTTGGTGGAGGTTTTCTCTTTGACTTTCTTCTACCCATTTTAATACAAGTTTGGTCTCTCCTGCAATCAGAATATGAAAGTCATTATTGGAAGCGAAACTATGTAAAACTATGGCTGCATCAATTTCATACCAAAGCGATCTAGATGCAATACATTCTTTGCCAAAATCATTTTCAACGAACCAAGACAAACAACAAAATCATGGACCAGATAGTCCTCCTCGCTGGTACCGCATCATTGATGATACTGCAGTAATCCGAAAAATACCTAATTTGCATACCTAGCACCACCTATCCACTGTTGATTTACAGATGAGTTTGGTAAATTAGACTTATAGAGTAAATCGCTTGGGTGTTTCGGTAACAAGGCAATTATATAGTGTTTATCCACCGTGACGTATTTCACACCCAATATATGGCTTTGTTTTGTTCAAGAAATTTTTTCATTTGCAATTTTCAACTTTTTCCCGACAAAATATTTTTGTTATGTTGCTCATTCTATGCTGTGAGAATAAATACCTAAAATTAATAAATTTTAATCATTCTTATTTTCTGTTTTCACCCATTTTTGATGTAGCAAATGATATCCAATCCTAAGCATGTACCCATTGTAACTTCTTTAACTGTCCGACAGATAACATTCTTCCACTTTAACCAAATCTGTCTCTTTTATGAAAAGTTTTGCAGTAGAAAAGGCACTAAGAAATAACTTCTTGTGTAAAACACTCTTTGTGTAAAAATATTTTCTTCCGAAGACAAACTGGCATACTTCCAAACCTGTCTTAACCCCTAGAGTGTGTTTCACTACTTTTTTGCCTTTGCAGCCCATTCACATCAAGATCAGACTGCAAAAACATGGAGTCTGATCTTTGATCTACACTTGCAACTTTTATAAGACATTATGGGCAAGGACAACCTTAAAACCGCTAATATTAGACTCTATATTTTTAAAATGAAAATGACCGTTTTGGTTATTCGATATTCAAGGGGTTAAAAGTATGGGTCATCAACCCGAGTTCAGAAATAAGGGTAATGGGTATACAGATGAAAATATTGAGGCAAATGAAAAGGAGTAAGAGACATAGAGAGAGAGGCCCTGACAATCAATGTTCGATGTGTAAGTCGGTAAAAAGGTTGATTTGACCCTTTACCGCACAATCACGAGTTTTAACACCTCTGAGGAACATGACTTTTGAAAACATTGCTGAAAAAAAAGGAGAAACGCTGGGATTTAGCATTTTCTCCCTTTCCACAATGTTTTCTATCCAATCAAAACCAAATTCCATTGTTTGAGTAACAGTGATTTTTACGTCTGCAAAATGCTGTCAATTTGGACAATTAAGTATGAAATTTGGCCATCTGGTAAAGATTTAAAGTTAAGAGAATACATGAAATCAATGTGATATATACATATATTACATGCTTTAACACTTTACCACACTATCACGAGTTTTAACGCCTCTGAAGAACAAGGCTTTTGAAACCATTGTGGTAAAAGGGGAAAATGCTTTCAATTTGGGCAAGTAGAAAATGTGGCCATCTGGTAAAGAGTTAAAGTTAAAAGAATAATTGTTCTGATAAATACTACATGTGCCTAACACTTGATCTGACGATCATATTTTTCATGGGGGGGTTTGATTGATTGATTGTATAGTGTTTAAAGCTGTTTTCAACATTATTTCAGTTATATCGTAGCGGCCAGTGCACCAATCCATGCTTTCTTGGCGTAACTGTTACCAGTACTCCGCATAATATTATTTCCAAGCCACTGGCTGCTTTCCCACATAACCATCGTCAAAACAATGATCAGCCATGAGAGAGGAATAAGTCCTGTCGCAATCACTAGATCATCAATCCTTGGAAAGAAATTGGCCGACCTGCGACCTCCTGTTCTCGAGTCTTGTACGCTGCCAACTGAGCTACCGGCGCTCTGCGGGATGGGGTTCAAACACCACAGGAAAATGATAGCATGCAGGTGAATGCATTTTCTCCATTTTCTGAGATATTGTATAACCAATCCAATCAAAGCAGCCACATGTAATTTTTCAACAACAAATGATTTCATTAGCAAAAGGTCTAGAATTGTGCCGCATGTTTAAAGAGTTTTTTTTTTTTTCTTTAATCCTAATTTGTGTGCTTAATGGAAATATTTTTATGTCATGTAAAATGGTGATATTTCAAGCATCATTTTAAGTGTTAACAAAAAAGTAACAAATACACGATTATGTTCTTCGTCATTATTCACATTATGATTTTCTTATAGTAACATTACAAACACAACAATAATTATTATCATAATAGATGTAAATGACAGAGTAAACTTAATTTTAGGTAACATGAGGAGTTTGGGTATGTTCAGGGCCATTCATTAAACAGCTGGATTCTTAAAGATTAACCTGGGTTTATTTTACTTGAAACACAAATACAGGAGAAGAAACTCGCTGATCGGGCTGCACACATAGAGAAAGAAAGAGGAAGATTTTGGAATTTCGTGCCGCCTGGGAATAGGACAGGTTCACATCAGCAAAACAGGAATGGGACAGTTCAGATCACACACTGCTCATGCAGTTTGAAAAAGCATTTGTTGAGGTCTCAATATTTATCTCTCTCACTCCCTCTCTTCATTTGCCATAATATTTCACCTGTATTACCTGTCTTTCTTAAGTTATGTTAATTATGTAAATTTCAACCAACAGAGCGTCGAATAAATCCAACGGCCAGACTCCATGTTTCGTAGAGTCCGATCTTGATCTAAATTGGCCACAAAGGCAAACAAAAGTAGTGAAAGGTATAGTAATAACCAGTAGTGTGGATGTCGAGCGGTTCGGGTAGCTCAGTGGTTATAGCACTCACCATGACAGCGAGGGTCCTGGCTCTGACCCCGTACCTGCAGCACTTTTCCCATGAGGATTTAATTCACAGGCACCCTAAAAGCTAATTGCTGCTTTGAAAGTCTTTCTGAGAGAAAATATTTCCACATTTCTATAAAACTTGAGGATTAATTATCGGGCGATACATCGGGCACATGTTTAGGATAACTTGCACCTCAACTTTGGTTGAAAATAGAAAAGGATAAAATAAGTACAGCATGGCAGGTGCAACAAAATAAATATATTATACAAATGTACCTGAAAACATGTAAATGGCCATGCATTGGGTGTGAAAAACATAACGGTACATAAACACCATATATTTGCCGTGTTACCGAAACATCCAGTCAATTTACTCTTCGAGTCCAATTTACCGAACTCATCTGTTACCGAAACATCTGTCACCCCCACTGTTTACTCCATCAAATCGAAAGCAGAAAAGATTTTTTGTCGCATCGGTTAAAAATAATTGATATATCTTTATTCATGATAAGTTACTTTCAATATTCACAAATTGCAATAATAAAGCTCGATTTTCCTTCATGTTTTTTGAAAATAATTACCCCATATTTTTCATAAAACCGGTAAATCATGTTTGACGAGTGAAGGTCGTCTGCTGCGACGTCGGAGTCCTCGCTAAAAACAAAAACTACGGTACCTATATCATTTTCTGAAAATAAAGTTATAGTTTTTACGTTTGTCCAAATTACAAGAGTTAACGCGGTACCATAGCAGACTCCTTTTGGTAGCTTGACCTTATAAATATTTTTATCTGAAAAACACGACTTAAACTTTGATATCAACATTTATTGTGACTTTACATGCAACAGTTTATCACAGTATTGGAGAAAAAAACATGCAAGTTCTCTTCCTTGTAGTAAATTTTGGGCGAAATTATCCTCGATAAGTACCGCGGCACCAGCGAGGACCATCCTACACCAGCGTCCAAGTCCACCAGACACGAAAACCGGTGAAAATAGAAGTTCTCTTTAAATTTTTACATGGATGGCTACTAGAAAGAAAAGGTAGATAAATGTTGGCTTTTCTGGACTGTTATGCTTTTGAAAACACTGTAAATTCAAGAAGGTTGACATAACGACTCGTTACCCCAAACTTTTCAGAAAAACGTACGCTTTCTCCTAACCGGAAGTTGAGCAACTTACTGAATAAGTCTAGGTAATAAGTAGAAATGTAATTACAGTGCGCTAAATTTTACTTAATATTATGGAATTTATTCTTTATTTTTGTTATATTAACTGTTTATTAATTTTTTTCAATATTTCGGGATATTAGGGAAAAAAATAAATCGGTTTGCGTAATAAAACCTATACATTAGGCTCTTTGATTTACGTCCCTTGATTGTGATTTTGGTTGTGGTTGTTGTGTGGAAGAAAAGCCAACTGCTGAAGCTAACAACGGCTATAACTGGAGTAATCATTTGTCATTTCGTTTTAGCCTATTAATTCTATTGTTTTTATTCATTTCACTTAGATTACACCTTAATTAAGCTCTCAGAGACTTCTCCCAGAAGAGATTCACTTAAAAATATATCCATAATCATCATAAACTAGCATAAGATTTTTTCCTTGAATGGATCAGAATGGAACATAAGGGAGGAATGCACCTGAATTGATAATGAAGTTGACTCAAAAGGGATCGACATGGACTTGAATGTATGGATGGATAGACCATGAGTAGGCACCAACAGACCTGAAGGGATTATAGAAATGGTGAAGAAATGGAACATTGGACTATGGAACTAAATTGTTATTGGAAAGACAATAATAAACCTGAACAAAGGGAAATAGAAGAGATTATGGAACAGACTAGAAAACATGTCATAAATACCAGAATAGACAGAATCATCAGTATTTCTCCCAGAGCGCGTTTCTGGCTTTTTGACGCAATGATTTCTTAGCAATGATTTCTTAGCTTAAAATTTGTCATGTGCGTCTTGTACAACCAAAAAAATATCAGTTCAATCAAAACAATCGTTTATAATGCACACCATGACGTCGAGCCAAAATACTAACGGGCAAAATAAGGTTTATATGCAGTGAAAGATTTCGTACGCCATGATTATTTTATACCGAGAGTTTATGATACAGCGCCCAGTGTCTGAAACAAATTTTATTGATAACTTATTGATAAATATCTGCAAGTGCTGCACAAAAAAGAATTAAAGAACATGAATTGCTACTAACTGGCTTCTTTCGGACACAGTCACACATTTGAAGCTCTGTTTAAGTAATAAATAACTAGGTACAGAATAACTATAGGAAGGTCGATTTTTCGCCACGTTAAAAAACATGTATGGTCTGTCTATTCTAGACGCTTTCCAAAACAGAATAGCAGGTAAACCAAAAAAGAAAAACAGAAAGGACTTGCAGACTGTTTTGTTGTCCCTTCCACAAGTGAACACGTCGAAAACATGAAAAAAATGAAAAATCAACAAATGCAACAAATATCCATGTTTTGTCAGACTAAGAAAAATAGTTTCAGTTCTGAGTCGGCGGAATCACAGGGAAAGGTCCCTAAACGTGAATTTAAGTAGCTTCAAAAAGGCATATATAAAGGTGACCCTCAAGATTTTTGTATGACCCAATAATTTGGAATAGGGGTCATAAATGACCCTCAAAAATTTGAAGCTGGGAGAAACACTGAATCATTGATTGGAATGTATAATGATATGGACCAGAAGACAGGAATGGACCTGAGTTGGACTAGAAAGCATTGATATGAAAATAGACAAAGCCTAGAAAGGATCAAAAGATATATCTTTTTTTCTCATTGCCCAGCAAATTGTAGTCCCAGCACTCCTGATACCCGTGAAGAATTTTACCCCCAAATTATCGGGGCTTGCTGGTCAGAATCGCCAGCTGGGCTAAGTTTTTCTGAGGATTGATGATAGTCATTGTGACAGGATTTAAAAAAAAAACACCTTTGATTAGATACTTGATCAGATAGATTTTAGTTTTAGTTTTTTTTGTGTTGTCTGTGGTTGTGAGGTAGAGCGCCCACCTTGTAACTATAAGGTCCAGAGGTTGATACCTGGGAGTGGGTGTCAACTTTGGGACTGTTCATTTGCCCACACATTTGGCACGAGCACTGGTATGGTTTCTACGAAGCAGAATCAATAGAGATTAGTATAAGTTGCAAGAACTTGTTTCTCTATCGATGTTATGATTATTAATGAAACAAAAATTTTCTTCATCTCCACAGTGAAGACAAAGCAAGTACTCGGATGTCAATCAGACAAACCTGTGAAGAAAGCATGCTTTTTCTTCATGCTGGGCAATGAAATTAGCCGAGCCAGGGATCAAACCTACGACCCCCTGTTCTCAAGTCCTGCAAGCTACCGACTGAACTACCGGTGCTCGGTGCTATTGATGTAAAATAGATATGTTTATACTATTTTAATTTTAGAGTATTACAAGGAGTAAAGAGGGAATTGACTAGAGAATGAATTTACTAGATTTTGAGAAAGAATTGTTTTTAGATGCCTTTCATGATGATGGACTTCTTATTTCTGCCAAGTAAGTATCAATCATAGAAATAAACGGTTAGGGTTACATAAAAGTGAGGCATTTTCAGATTTAAATTCTCATTTATTGTGTGTCTTGTCAGACACCAGAGTTATGGTTACTCATTTGGATTGTCTAACAAGTGCCAATAACATTTTTCGAATAAGAGGATTTTGGCTTGTCTAAGACTGATAATGACAGTGAATTATACAAGTGGAGCAAATTAGGCATAGGAGTTTTATACCAGTGTTTAACCCTTTACTACACTATCCCAAGTTTTAACGACCCTGAGAAAGAGACCCTTTGAGATGTTTTGAAAACTTTGTGGGATAAGGAGAAGGTGCTTGCAAAGCATCCTTGCAAAGTAAAGTTAGTCAGTATAAATAATGGTCTAATACATAATACATGTACATTTTAACAAAGGCCTGTTATTAGCAACTTCTCATTTTGCCAGAATGTTCTCAAATGTGGTTTGATGAAAGATAGAAAAAATTCTCTGCAGATGTTTTAGTTATAAGGGCCACATTGTGAAATGAGAGAGTGCATAATGCCTTGTAGAAACATCCTGCAAAAAGAGCAATTTTGCCTGTAACAAAAACTTTTTTTTTCTCAGCAAGTATTCCCAAAAGCTGTCAGGGCATAAGAGTCATATTTGTATGACAACGGGTAAAATAAGTGTGTTAGCTTTTATGAATCTCTTCTGCCATTTCAGAGGTCTTGGTTTAGAGCGGATATTTGTCAATTTTCTAAAAGTCTATTCTGATCCAGCTAATCTGGTTCTGGTTCTCAACACAACTTCACTTGAAGAGGTAAGAGCTTACTCTTGTTGGAATTAGATAAAGGTTGACAGCAATAGCAGAGTTTTGATGTTTTATATTCACCAACCATTCTGAGTTCAATTCTAATTCCAACTTCAAAGGCTAACCATTTGTCTGACTGGCAGTGATAAACTGGTATGTCTTGAAACAATTCCATTTGATCATCTTTTCATACAGACATAGGCTCTAGATTACCCAATCTGTCAGGGGTCAGATGAATCACCAAAATACCACTGAAATACCCCTATTTCTAGCTCCACTGGCCAAAGGCCA
Organism: Hippopus hippopus; assembly: GCA_946811185.2. NCBI lineage: Eukaryota > Metazoa > Mollusca > Bivalvia > Cardiida > Cardiidae > Hippopus > Hippopus hippopus. The sequence goes on along the minus strand of OX328099.1, from coordinate 61,157,717 downwards.
GCGGGCTTATGTCATGGCCCAGTGTCCGTCGTGCGTCTGTGCGTGCGCCAATCCATCTGTCCATGCGTACGTGCGTGCGTTAGCTTTTATTTCAAACATCGTCTTCTCTGAAACTACCTATCCAAATTTGATGAAACTTCACAGAAATGATCCTCCCATGGTCCTCTTCAGAGTTTTTGGAAAGAATTTGATTCGTTCAAAAACTTTGGTTACCATGGCAACAAAAGTGAAAAATATTGAAAATCTTTGAAAATCTTCTTGTCTGAAACCATAAGGCCCAGGGCTACCAAATTTGGCATGTAGCTTTATCTAGTGGACCTCTAAGAAGTTTCTTCATATTATAGCCCTGGGGTCAAAATTGGCCCTGTGCCAGGGATCACAAGTTTAGCATGGGCTTATATAGTGACTCACTGTGACTCCAATTTAAATAGTTAATAGATGGAAATAACTCCTGTTTGTTACTATTTACCTCCCTTGATTATCAAACTGCAGTAATATACTGAACGCAAAAAGTTTAGTCACAATTTTCAAGTCCTTACAAAATTTGTGAATTAAATGTAAAAGCTCAAATTTTAAAATGAATTTAAAGGTCAACCTTCTTACTTTTCATTCTTTCAAGTTTAAACCATATTTGTTCAGCCTAACCACGTACATGACGAGAAATGCTAAAAGCGCGTGCACCATGCGTATTTAGTCAAGTACATGTGCTTTTGTATTCTTTCCTTTTGTATTGTCATCGAGTCAGTACAGCTTACAGAAAAACACTAAAATTTCTTAGCTATTGCAAGATGGGACGACGGCCTGGCATGACGTTAGACCAGCGACATGCCGCAATAGGGATGTTGATTGGAGGCGCATCTGTTAGAGATGTTTCTAGACACTGTAACTATTCCGAGCGTACCATTCAGCATCTACGAGCTCGCCATAGTCAAACAGGAACAGTTTCTGACTGTCCACGTTCTGGGAGGCTGAGTAAGACGACACCCAGTGAAGACAGGTACATCGTAACGTGTTCCAGAAGAAATCACCTCTGGTTGTGCAGAATGATTGCAGCCTGTCTGATGAATGCTACCTGAACTCATGTGTCATTAACCACAGTCCGAAACCGCCTGAGATCTGCCAGTTTGAGAGCACATCGACCATACGTTGGGATTCCGTTAACGGTACGTCACCTAAGGTTGAGGCTGATCTGGGTGAGAGAACACTTTCGTTGGACTAGGCGCCTAGCAGGTGGAACCGTGTTCTTTTTACAGATGAATCACATTTTAATGTCCAGTTTGCTGACGGTAGAATACGGGTATGGAGACGGACTGGAGAACGCATGGACGCTGCTAACATTGTCGAAAGGGACAGATATGGCGGCGGAAGTGTAATGGTTTGGGGAGGAATAGGTCACAGTGCTAAGACTTAGCTTGTTACTGTTGATGGACGTTTAAATGCTCGTCGCTATTGTAATGAAATCATAACCCCCGTTGTGATTCCATTTATTCAAGGGGGGAGAGCTGACATTTTGCAGCAAGACAACACCCGATCCCATGTTGCTCGTCACACAAGAGCTCTTCTACAACAAAGCAACATTCAGACCCTCAACTGGCCTGTGCGTTCTCCAGATTTTTCACCCATTGAACATCTATGGGATCATTTGGAAAGGGTTGTGCATCCACGTCATGACGTCAATAACATGAGGGATCTGGAGCGCGCACTTCAGACTGAGTGGCGTAGAATGCCTCTGCGTATGATAAGAACTTTAATAAACAGCATGCAAAGACGTTGTGCTGAAGTAGTGAGACAGAGAGGCGGACATACCCATTATTGAACTTTTGTTATTTTTTCTTTAAACCCCTCTATCGAAAGAATGAGCTTTACTGCCAATCTTTCTTATCTATTTTGTGGAAATTATTCGATTTTTAGAGATGTCTGATAAAATATTCTGGAACAGTAATTGTATATCTTATGTTCTCATTCTATCTCACAAAATCTATGCTTTAAGACGAAACGACTAAACTTTTTGGGCTCAGTATACATGATTGATGTTGGGTATTCAAGTTTTTTGGATAGAACATGTTCTGTTTTCAGGGAGAGTGATTTATTTTGATGCTAGTAATTGTGCTCACATGAGTGGAATATTTAACTTAAAGTACGGTTTCTGTCATTCAGTTTTCTCTCCAGAACTTTACCTTTCATGCCAATGAATAAACCTGCTTGTATTCACTGACATAATCTTTGCTTTTAAAAAGACATGACTTTTTTGTGTTGGGCAGGGGGTAGGTTATGTTTTTCCAAGTAAGTTTATTACCATACAGACTTTTTTTGCTGTATGTCTCTGTCAATGCCAATTAAGTGCATGATACGTTAATTTTACTTAGAAACGACAAATTTTTGACTGGACCAAGTTAAAAGCCATGGCAAAAGACAAATTGAATGTAACTTAAATGATTATTTCTGTCTTTGATAGGTAGGAAACATTGTTGGAAAAGGAGAAAATACTGGCTGACAACATGTTGTTCTTTTTCCACAATGTTTTCAAAAGCCTTCTCTTTAAAGGTCATAAACACTGATTTGTGTGGTAAAGGGTTAAAAAGCCAGTGAAGCAATACAGGGCCATGATTGCCCTCTTGTTTTTTTAGCTTACCTGAGCACAACATGCTCAAGGGGAGCTGTTAGGATCACGTTCTGTCCGTCGTGCGTCGTCTGTCGTCAACAATTCTTTGAACGTCTTCTCCTCCTAAACCACTGGGCCAATTTGGACCAAACTTGGCTGGAATGTTCCTTGGGAGGTCCTCTTTAGAAACTGTTCACAGAATTTGATTCCATCAAAAACTTGGGTTGCCATGGCAACCAAATGGAATTTTCTAAGAAATTCTTTAAAAATCTTCTCCTCTGAAACCGCTGGTCAGATTTTGAAATAATTTCAAAGAAATGCTCCATGGGTGACTCTTTTCAAAAATTGTTAGCGAAATTTTGATCCGTCAAAAAACATGGCCGTGGTGGTGGTGGGGGGGGGGGCTCTTTGCGTCGTGCGGTGCCAACAATTCTTTTAAACATCTTCTCCTCCTAAACCGCTGGGCCAATTTGGACCAAACTTGGCTGGAATGTTTCTTGGGAGGTCCTCTTTAGAAACTGTTCACAGAATTTGATTCCATCAAAAACTGGGGGGGGGGCCTCTTTGCACTGGTCAGATTTTGAAATAATTTCACAGAAATGATCCTTATATTATGCCCCTTTTTTTGGCTCGGCTGTTTTCGAAGAAAATATTGAGGTATTGTCATAGCCCTGTTGTTGTCGTCTGCGTTGTCATTGTCGTTTTGCAAAAACTTTGACATTTTGTTATATCTCGGCTTCCACTCAACACATGTACTTAAAACTTGGAATAATTGTTCACTAGTAAAAGAGCAACCCATACAACAAGGGCAGATAACTCTAAAATAATTTTGTCCAAATTATGCCTCTTTTTCGACTTAAAATTTTAACTTACTATCCAGCACCCAACAGCCAATCGTTGGCACGCACATGCGGTGCTCTTGTTCGACTTAATATTTTTAGCCACTATCGGGCATGTGCTCTTGTTCAAGAAATGGTCCTTTGGTGACCTATCCCAAAATTTATTTGCAGAATTCTGATTCGGTGGTGACAGATTTTGAAATGATTTTTACAGGTGATCTTTTCAAAATTGCTTGGCAAAATAATGATTTTGTTTCCAAAATTTCAATACTTCAAAAAAAATTGGCTATGATCCTCTCAAAAATTCAGGTGAGCGATCCAGAGCCATCTTGGCCCTCTTGTTCAATTATTAAACTCATATAATTGAAGTTGAGGTTTTTGACACATATTGTTATCATATTGATGAAGGAGGGTTGATTTAAAACCTAGTGTCAAAATAACAACATGCCATTTATTGAAGAATGTGAACTGGAACAGCCATACTGTACTGTAAATCATAGTCCACTGAAATATCCTCTCCATGTAGTAAAGTAGATTGATTTAGGGAACTCTATGTAGGAGCACATTTCGACTGCTGAACGCAATACTATGCCAAGTCATTTTTTTCCGAAAATGGGTTTTTGTCATTATCATTTATGTTTCTCATCATTACAGGTTTTGGGAAAATTTCAGATTTAAATTCAAAGAAACTTTTTAGTTATTCTTAATTTCCATAATATTCTATCTCAGAACATGAATTTTTTTTCCTGCAATACTATTCTAAGTTAACATAGAATAGTATTGCACGAAAAATTGTATAGAAAGTTTAAAATTTTTGACTGCAATACTATTCTATAACAAAAGTGTACTCATTTTGTATTGATTTTTCAGTTAGTTTACATCATGTTTACTTATTAAATATCATAAATGACCTTCTGACATCATGAAGAGCTATTCATGACATCATTTTCCGTGATTAATAAACGTCTCAATAGCAAGAATGGGTCTTCAAAGAAAAAAATTTCATCAAATGTAACAAAATTCATACAAGATTCAAAGCCTTTCTTATATCTGGTAAAGGAAAAACTATCAATTACTTTTCTCCTTTTCTTCTTTTCTTTAAGTCTTTCTTAATTAAATTTAAAGCGTAATCAGAAAAAGCCCTTTCAATTAATGACCAACTGAATTCAAGAAACAATTCACTGCTCTCAGCTTTATCATAACCCTTAAAAAACAATCCCGAGGTTTCCAGACCCTGAAGAGAAAGCTTTGGTAAACATTGTGAGAAAAGAAAAACTTGCATGTTGATGCATTTTCTTTTTTTCTAACAATTATATTCTAGGAATTCTTTTAATTCATACAAGTCTGAAATTTTGTCATCTGACATGGTTAAAGTACCAATGTACTTTCAATTAATTTCCTTGCTTGAATTTCAAAAACTTATAGCCTATTTCAATATTTTCAACCCTTTACTGAACAATCTGGATGCTAACCAGCTCTTAAAAATGAATGCTTTTCAAAATATTGTGGAAAAAGAAAAAAATAATAGTAACTAAATTTTCCCATTTTTCTTTATTTTTTCAAAAACAAAATTTTATGACATCATTTAATGCACTGCGCCTATTGATATGGGAAAGAAAGTTTATTCCTATAAGTCAGGCTTTTTTTGAGGCATACTTTTTTGTTTAAAACAGTTATTTTAGACAAAAAAGTATATTGCAAATAAATGGCAAATAGACCAAAGTAAGTCAATCATTAAATTAAATATGGATGGATTTAACTTACTTAACAGTATGATTGAGTGTGAATACAATACTCTGTTTCGTTTATAGGGAAAATAGAGAATGCATGTACTTCAAGTAACGTATCATCAGGGGTACAAGTAATTTTGGGGAAGGTGGAAACACAGTTTGGCATAGGCTATTACTGCAGTACTTTATTGTATGACTTTAAGCAAACAACGTGGGACAGTGCATCTTTAGACAAAATTCTTAAAGAGAGTGACCTTCTGTACAAGAGAATTACAACTCGGCCTAAGTCTGTCAAATACCTGACAACAGAATCTGATGATATACCAAAAGTTGTGTCATATTGTTCCAAATTTCGATATGGACTGTTGTCAAATTCACAAAATTTGGAATCATCTATACAATTAGAAGATGCTATTGCCAAAATCTTTATGACAGAAACAGTAACTGTTGGCTGCATCTTTACAACGGGTTGCACGCACATGCTACTCAAGTGCCATTTTCAAATCAAATCATGCATTCTGTTTCTTTGATTCCCATAGCACATAAATGTTATATGTACTCCAAATGGCAAAGCTACAGTGACCACCTACAGTAATGCAAAGTCTTTGTGTGATTTCATGAGAAAATTAGTATTATCCCTACATTTGAAACACACCATACAGTTTGAAATCTTATAAGCATGTGCAAATCAAATATTTTGTAAATTTGGACCCTACTGAGAGTCTGTCCTGTAATTTTTGACATAAATTAAGAGATTTTTAAAACAAAAATAAGTCTATTATAGTGGCTTATACGGACCTTTCAACTTCATCTGAACAAGAAAAACATTTTTCATGATGAGTAACTCAGTTTTTTGTATGGTTTACATAGGTCCAGAAGCGTTACAAGTCTCTGATCGGGATGTGAAATTGACATATCTTATATCATGGGTTTTCGTGTTTTTTGCATCCGACCTTTTTCCATGTAATTTATGGAAAGGTATTTCTGGACCGGTAGTTCATATTATAAATCTTTTAACTCTGTACAAGATAACAGACTTGCCCAATTTCAAAGTCATTGCTGAAAATAAATGGTTACCAGCATTTTGTCCATTTCACAAAATGTTTCCTAAAGCCTCATGCCATTCAGCTACAGACTTGATACCATTACAATACAGGTCTTCTTTTTTATCAGTGTTTTGCAGGTAAGCAAGACAAGCAAGCTGTAAAAACTAACAAATTCAAACTTTCAAATTTTTCTTTCTTTTATTGCAGTGTAACAGTGCCGTGTCTTTCATTTTTCTTGAAATTCTCTGTATTCAATTTACAGGGTTTTAAATCTATAGAATTGGTGAAATGAGGCAAAAAAACTTATTACTTTGCTTGTCATTCAACATTATGGATGAATGTTAAATGTTCCATAAGTGTTGCATGCTTCCTTTCATTACACTTGTTTCTATATTCCAGTGTGGTTTTAAAGGCAATACATCCCCCCCCCCATTCTAATGGAATTTTCCAGATATTTTTCATTTCATTAAAAAATACATGTAATTCAAGTCTTTTTTCATGGTGAAAAATAAGGAGATTTTAGCTTCTTCTTCTTTATATTTAATGCAGTGAGTATGCAAATCTCATTCATTATTGAAGCTGGAAAGTTAGTTCGGAGTGTCTCTGATCCGGATGTGAAATTGACATTTGTTATATCATGGGTTTTTGTGTTTTTTGCGTCAGAGCTTTTTCCATGTAATTTATGGAAAGGAATTTCTTGACTTTTTTTCCCATACATTCTACAAAATATAAGTCAACAATATGCTGTGGTATACTTCACTGCCTACTTCATGAATGCACCATTTTCCGAGTTATGACAGTTTAATTTGCTGACTCATCAAACATACATGAGTGTTAACTTTATCAATTATTTTTGAAACCAGGAGTAAATCTAAGAATAAGTTACCTTGCTTATGAACAGAACACACTACAAAAGGGTAATTTTATCAATCACACACCCTTGTTTTAACTCTATACATGTAACTTAATGCAGGATAATCAGCATGATCTTCATTGGCCATTAGTTTTTTTATGACTTAAACAATAAACTGTGATTGATAACAAACTGAACAAAATGATTTAATTTTGGCAGAGAGCCTCCGACATTTTTAAATAAAAACAGTAATCTTAAAGATACCATAATATGTTTAATAGAACATAGAATACAATGATGGATAATTGTCTCTATTGTTCTCAGCACTTGTTTACTTAAATAAATTATGGTCTTGTACTCTAAAATTGCAGTTGATCTTTTCACACTATGCTGCCTGGAAGGGATCAGTGATATGTTGTAAATTGGATTGTTTATTTGGAGGAGGATATCACTGAGGTTGTAAACAGACTCGTGGTGTAATCTAGATAACAGGTTATAATACTGGACATAGTGCTCTCCAGGGCGCTCATATACAGTAGGGTGTCCAGAAAAAGGGCAGAGCATCCAGAAAACGGGTAGGGCTTCTAGATAAGGAGGCAGGACACCATGCCCGTCTATTCCCAGCTAGCTGGAGCACTGTAATGGTATTGCAGACAATGATTAGCCTGTGCATAATGTTCAACCTAAATATGCCTATGTTGCCAGACACCAGCCCATGAACATGATACCACTAGGGTCTAGCTAAAGTTTCAAAGTCATTTTGAGAGAAGCATTAATTTTGGTCAATAAGCAAAACCCGTATTTGACCATTTTGGTTTCTACTATACTGTAATGACTGGGTTATAATGTTCAGGTTAAAGGAGTTGCAAGATGAGATTATATCCAAAGGAGATGTAATAAATCTATCAAGTTAAACTGTAAGAATCAGTAAGATTAAAGTTTATAAAGTGATATTTTAGTGAATTTGTTTCATTTCTTCCTGTTTATTTATTTCATCTTATATTCTTAAAGATAATTTTGTTGAAAAACTATTGCCTGAGAGCCATTTTCTACCCAAATGAAGAAAATAAAACAGTATTGCAGTAAGTATTTCTTAGATTTTTCAGTGCAATATTGTTTTATTTCGACTTGGAATAGTATTGCGTGAAAAGTTTTACTTCAAAACATACAAATTTTGCCTGCAATACTATTCTAAGTCCAAAAAACCAATTTTTTCTCTTACTGTCTAAATGTATAACAAAATGAATGTATTTCTACAATTAATACATATTAGACTAAATCATGTTAAAATTCCAAGTCATTCTCACTTTTATGAAAAAAATAAGAACGTTTTTTCTTCCTCCTGAAAAGTCATGAAAAATGACTTAGCATAGTATTGCGTTCAACAGTCGATTTGTCTTGGAGCACATTTGTCTCACGAGGTGTGACCGATGTGCTCGTAAACATTCATATTTGGCCAAATTGGAAATGAGACAGATGTGTTTGACGACAAATTGGAAATGAGACGGATGTGTTTGACACACAATAGGAAGGACACTGGAAGCACATTTGTCTCACATTCTGTCTATACTAAAATTCTATTTAAAAGGAAAACTGTTTCTGCTTAGTACATTGTAACTGTCCGAAAAGGCGGGAATAGAAATTAGTTGCCTGTCTGTCTCTCTGTCCGTCTGTCTGTCCACATTTACAACCTGAAAATTATCTGCGATAACAGACCTATTAGAGATGTATTAAAAATCACTTAATCGAATAGTGTCTTCACTTGAAGTCTACACGATTAAGAAACCGCTGTCAGTCGCTGTCAGTCCTTCATATTCGGTAGATTATCATGCTAGTTTTATAGAATAGTTCATTTTTCTTATCAATTCTTCATTTATTTATTCTTTTATTTTAGTAATCAATTTGGAAAAAGTACGTTACTGAGTGGGTACTTGAAAGTTCTTGTTCTTTCAGTCCTTCAGAAGGAAACACTGTATTTTTACTTGTGTAAGCTAAATAAATAATAATCATCTTTTCAGTTACTACACATAAAAATATCCATATTTCTGAGGCTTAGATAAATATCTTTAAAAGGATTACCAATTACAAAAAACAATAACTGCACATCATGACCTCCCTGTCGGTGTTACAATATCATGTCTCGCGTAGTGTTTCGTCGGAATATTGGGTCTCGCCCGATTCTCGTGTCTCGCCCTAAGGATAAGAGGCATGATATTCCATATGGCACTAACAGGATTCCGTATGTTTCAGTGTACACCTTAAGGTTCAGCCACTCAAATTTCTTGAGTTATAGATATTGGAATTAATAGTTCCACTGCAGTTTTTAGGTTAAGATTTTATATAAAAAAAGCATTAGCAAACCTATTGGTGATAACACTTGACATGAGGTAGAACGGCAAACCTCAATTCTAATATTTTTTCTGTTGTGGAAAAATACGTGACAAATGTGCTTGTATTTCATAAAAAATGACATGAGACAAATGTGCTTTCCTGTCCCTTAAAAAACTTGATCGGAGCACATTTGTCACACAAATGTGGGTTTTTTTTTTTTTTTTTTGGTCTCATGTGAGACAAATGCGACCGCATCGTTCTTACGTAAGACAAATGTGCTCCAAGACAAATGTACTCCTACAACCCTACCTTGAGAATCTCACTACACTAGCTTTTGTACAAGGTTGGTGTGTCTGATCTTTATGCTAGAAAAATAGTTTTCTTTTTTTATATTGGGAATATGAAATTAAAGCTTCACCAAAATAGAAGCCAGCAGCCATTTTGAATCCATGGTTAACATGTTACCAGGCGTAAATTGATAAGACAATTATGATTCTGCCTCATAATCGTATCACTTTAAACATAACAGTGACAAACTTACACATCAAACAAGTTGGATAATGTTAGCCGAACACCTTCAAATATGATTGCTTCACTTTAACAGAACAGAACATGCCAAGATACTTGGGTGTTTTGACGGATCAGAGACCTACATCAGGCAGGATCTGATTTAGGTCTACTTCTTTTGCAAATGAAGTAGATTAGCGTTCTCTTTTGTGTGTGTTTATCAATCAAAGAAATGGTAAGTATAAGTGATAATGTCATATTGATAATTCTTTAGTCTAGATTGGTGTACAGGTACAGGCCAGACATGCGAGTGTTTCGGTGATTGTTCTCCATGTGAATCAATGATCAATGTATACATGTATTAACAAAATCATTCCTCTCAATAATGAGTAATACTTTGATTTAGTGTGTTTTCTGTAAAAAAAAAAAGGGAAGAAAAATCCTGCATAAATATATCAGTTATCTGAACCCAATGATGAAAAATTGGGGTGTTTCAGTGGTATTTCGGTGATTCGTCAGACTACCTGTCAGTGCTCCATAAAATGACATTTGTTCATTGAAATTTAGATTTGCAACACTGTTTAGACTGGCTGGTGAGTTGAACTCAATGTAAGTCAGTGTGTTCATATTCTATGTATTTAGATGAAACATGCTTTATGTACTCATCTAAATGAGACAACTTTAAGGAGCATCCACAATATGGGCTTAAGTAAAGATTCTAATCAATGATTACCTAATCTTATAGAGCCCTTTTTTTTTTGTATCTCTGAAAGAATGAAATTTTAATTATCTACACATGCTATAATTGAAATATCTGTTAATTCAAGGTATAAGAATGGGTGTATCTTTGTAAACTTTGTGTAGATCAACAATGCTGATTTTTCATGTGAACTATCCTAACTGCCATTGCCCTGTTATCCAAATATCAATTGTTCAACTACAAAAGGTATGAAGAGGTGCATTTATCCTTTTGGGTGTCCAATGAATTTCTTTTACCTTTTGTGGCAGAAAGTGATGGGCTATAAAAGATGGTGGAATTGTTAAACGGTTGGATGGAGTAATAGAAAGCTTGCAACACCAAAATAATGTTCTATGTACAAGTGGTCTCCTTGAGGTACATGTATTTTTATTTTTACTCTTTTAAAGATAATTCAGAGTATTTTATTGCAGGAATATTACCTTGAAAAGCTTGAGAAAGACAGTGTTTCACCACTACCTAAGGTGATCACCAATGAATATAATGCTGGTGACAGGTATGTTGTTAACTTTATTAACTGAAGGCCATATAAGTTTTTATCCTGTCACCCTCTACAATTTCGACCCGATAACAGGGTGCCGTATATTTTTTTTGTTATCCGTCAGTTGGTCACGTGACCGCTAAGTGCGCACCTGCTAACTGGGACTATTTTCAACCAAGCGTCTTGCTGCCGTAATGAATTAATCAATCGCTAGCAAATACTTTTGCTCGTTTAATTAATAGTCTGTTATGTTAAAACACATTGTCTTCTTCGCCACATTATTTTTCTGCGGATATACGTCACGTTTAATAATTATGACGTAGCCAATATCATTCATGACGTCATTATTGCAGCTGCATATCCAGAGGGTTTTGTAAACACGGTTCTTCCTTTTTTAAAGTTTCTCATAGATCTAGTGAGAAAGATGTCAATATGTGCCTTATTTCGAGCGAAATGTTCAATTTAGTCGAATTTCGGATTATAATTGAGAAAAAGGATAAATAAAGTAGACGGTTGGTGTCTTGGATTGGGAAGGTCGATCAGGCTCGGCTCTGGAAATTTATTAAAGGTACGGTCTTTATCAATGTTGTTTTTTCCGTTTGTTTTTTTGTTTTGTTTTGTTCCGTTACACTGAGTGACAGGATAAATAGAATAGATGGTTGGTGTCTTGGATGGGTTAAGTTTATCGGGCTCGGCTCCGAAATTTATCCGGTTCGCCTTCGGCTCACCAGATAAATTCCTCCGCCTTGCCCGATAAACTTAACCCATCCAAGACACCAACCATCTATTCTCTATATATCCTGGCAGGGTTACAGTCAGCCTTGTTATTGCTTCATATTTACCAGTAGTTGATATTTGTTGACAACATTTTCCATATCTGTAATCATTCAAAGACAACACTCTTCTTTCATTCAAGTGTCTTTCCTTTGTACTATGTCTTGAGTAGTTTATATAGTACTTGGTCGGTAGAGTTCAAACTGAAAGTGAATACGAATTCTGATTTTATTAGGATATAATCAGCCAAAGATATTATTCTTCACCCTAGTTTTTTACCAACAATCAGAAAACATTGTGGCAAATTGCCCACTGGAAGCAATTTCTTCTTCTTAAATCACTAAGACTTTTACTTTTCTCTACACTGAAGATGAATTTATACATAAATGAGTTTTGGTGAAGTCAGGGGTCCTTATAAGTGGTGGGTGTTATTGCTATAATCATTAGTTCTTCTTTAAATCTGTACCAAAATCACACCAAAAGCATTTGCAGACAACACATAACTACGACAAATTTTATGTAGCTCAATAGATCATCTCTGTCTTTGATAGGGTAGAAAACATTGTGGGAAAGGGAGAAAATGCTGGTTACCAGCATTTTCTCCTTTTCCCACAATGTTTTAAAAAATCTTCTTCTTCATGATCATTAAAAAAAGAATTTTTTGGTAAAGGGTTAATATGACTCCAATGATGGGATTTTCTTTGATGAACAAAAAATATTGTAGGAAATGGAGATAATCCTGGATACATATATTTTCTCCTTTTCCCTGAATGTTTCCAAAAGTCTTCATCCTGAGGGTTATTAAAACTGGAGATTGTTTGGTAAAAGGTGAAAGTCTGTTTCATGGATACTTGTATCAACTCTGTCAATGAGACAGTAAATAGTGTTACCACAAAATCCAGAAATACTTTCTTTACCTAGCGCACCTAAAAATAGCGACTGTTTATACAAAGCGTTGTTGTAAATTTCAGACAGTCACTTTATCTACAAGGGGGTGTGTTGTTCATCACCTCCAGAATCCTGGTTGTGGATCTCTTGACAGACAGAGTGCCAATAGAGAAAGTGACAGGAATAATTGTTAATAGGGCTCACAAGTAAGTTGCAGGATTTACTTAAAGCAAAAATTTCTTTGCTGTCCCAAATTTTGTGGCCACCTTACACCATGTTTCATGAGGTAGATCATAAAAATGTAGGGTAGCCTAAAAGAGGACACCATAGCTAGATTTTAAGATTGGTGACAAATGGCTTTAATGCCATTCACCAAGGCAAGCTCTAGTATTACATCCAACCTTCGAATAGCAAGGCCATATATATAAGTCCACAGGTTACCATGCTCTAATTTCGCTTGATATCCCTTCTCAGCGGTAAAGTGTAGGACTTGCAACGTGAAGGCCACTGGGTTTTTCTTGGGAGTGTCTTTGGGCAAGACATTTCAAAGCCTTAGCCTAGTACTGGTGAAACCCAGGACGTACATGAATATGTGAGCTGTTGACGTGATATGACTGAAATAATGTTGTTAGCAGCATAAATCACTATTCAATCAGTCCGTCAGTCTACAAACTTTTGTCTTCAGCAAAGGAGTTGAAGTGATATGCTTTCAGAGTTGTATGGAGTGAATAAGGAAACTTGCAGTAATATTTAGCCTTTTAACTTTTTCCTAGAAAAGTATCAACAAGAATATCTGTAACTACATTCTGAATCCAGTACTACTTAGAAATGTTGACTTTGTTTCATACAAATCTGAAGAACCCAAAAGCATTTATTTTTCCAAAATATGAATACACTGATAGTTTAACCCTTTACCACACAATCCTAAATTTTAACAACTTTAAGGAAGAAGACTTTTGAAAACATTGTGGGAAAAGGAGAAAATACTGGTAACCCACATTTCTCCTTTTCCCCAAATGTTTTCTACCCTTCCAGAGGCAAATAGTTTTTAAGTTTTTAGCTCTACTGGCTGAAAGCCAGCAGAGCTTATGTCATTGTATGGTTTCCGTCTTCCGTCCGTCCGTCCGTCCGTCCATTAGTCTCTTTCTTTTTTACGCAATAAAGTCTGCATTTGTTGTCATATTTTCATGAAACTTGCACAGTTTGTTTATCTCATCAGTAGCTTCAACCCTATTGATTTCGAAAAAAATCCAACAAACAGTATGGGAAAAGTAGCCATTTCAGGTTGAAAACTTCCATTTCTTGTTTACGCGATAAAGTCTACATTTCTGGTCGGATTTCCATGAAACTTGCAGTTTGTTAATCTTATCAATAGCTTCAACCCTATTGATTTTGAAAAAAAATTCAACAAACAATATGGGAAAAGTAGCCATTTCAAGTTGAAAATTTCTATTTCTTGTTTACATGATAAAGTCTTCATTTATAATCAGATTTTTGTGAAACTTGCTCAGTTTGTTTATCTCATCAATAGCTACAACCCTATTGATTTTGAAAAAAATCCAACAAAAAGTATGGGAAAAGAAGCCATTTCAAGTTGAAAACTTCTATTTATTGTTTATGCGACTTCAGCATTTGTGGTAGGATTTTCATGAAACTTGTATAGTTTGTTTATCTTATCAATAGCTTCAGTCCTATTGATTTTGAAAAAGATCCAACAAACAATATGGGAAAAGTAGCCATTTCAAGAAAAAAATTTCCATTTCTTGTTTACATGATAAAGTCTGCATTTGTAATCAGATTTTTGTGAAACTTGCAGTTTGTTTATCTCATCAATAACTTCAACCCTATTGATTTTGAACAAAATCCAACAAACAGTATGGGAAATGTAACCATTTCAAGTTGAAAAATTTCCATTTCTTGTTTTCGGGATGAAGTCAGCATTTCTGGTCGGATTTTCATGAAACTTTCACAGTTGCTTTGTCTCATCAACAGCTTGAACCCTATTGATTTTGAAAAAAATCTGACAGTCATAATGGGAAAAGTAGTCGTTTAAAGTTGAAAATTTCTATTTCTTTTTTACGCGATGAAGTCAGCATTTGTGGTCAGATTTTTATGAAACTTGCACCGTTGCTTTGTATCATAAACAGCTTGAACCCTATTGATTTTGAAAAAAATATGACAATCTGTATGGGAAAAGTAGCCATTCAAAGTTGAAAATTTCCACTTTTTGTTTAGGCAATAAAGCTCACAGTGTTGATCCAATTCTTTTGAAACTTGCAAAGATTGTTTGGTTCATCAAGGGATTTAACTCTATTAAAAGTGAAGAAAATCTAGTAAACAATTCAGGAATAGCAGCCGTTTGATGACTTAGTATCGTATACTCAACAAAGTCCATATTTGAAATTTGCTAGGATTGTTTAATACAAGGCATACTGAAACCCTGTCAAATTTGGCTTGATTCCAAACATTTAGTTTTGAGAAATTGCACTTCTTTTTTTTTCACTGTGTGTTCAATTCACCATGCCTACTTATACTGTCTTAGTGGGTTCAAGCCCACTTGCAAGAACACATTTTTGTGTTTTTTGTCTTTTTTTCTTTTTGCATCATGAATTCATAATGTATGCTAGTTACTTATTAGCCAGTGGAGCGATACAGGGCCATCATGGCCCTCTTGTTTTTATTTGTCATCTTCAAATGTTTTCACTTTGGATCAGTCTAAAATTTTTCTGTGTGGTAAGGTTTAAAAAAAAATATACCTGTCCCTTTTGTACCCCAGAGATGTCAAGATGTCAATATAAAATGATTATAGAGATGCAAAGTTTGCTGCTGGTAAGTACTTGCTTGCAAATATATTTTCACTTACTGACTTGTTTGGTAATACTTTGTTCTTTTCTTGTATTTAGGATCATAGAGTCAGGCCAAGAGGCTTTTATACTGCGACTGTATAGACAAAAGAATAAGGTAGGTTTATGTTTGACCCCTACTTGTAGAGCTGGTCAAATGCAACATTTCCATGCTCTGGCAAGGCTTTATTCCTTTCCTAAATAACAAATTTTAGACTCTTCAAAGTCGAAAGCATCTGCAGATGACAAATACAAAATTGCTGAAATTGAACCGAAGTTCTCCGAAAGGGTAAGAAGGATTTTCTCCTTTTCCTACAATGTTTTCAAAAAGCTTCTTCTCAGGATCCTGGGATTGTTTGGTAATGGGTTAAGTTGTACTAGTGAAATAGATAAACAGATGAGCTTTGGCCTTGGTATAGATGTATGACCGAAATACTGCTAAAACTGACTTAAAGCACCATCCAGACCAGCGCAGGTTTATGTTTGAGTTACTCTGACAACCTATAGTCTGTTGAAATGACAATTTTTTGTTCGAGAATTTGGCCCTAGCTTTGCCAATTCAGATATTTTTGTGTTAGGTGACTCAACAGATTTTGGACTTTCGAGTCGGAGTTTGTACACTTAATCTTTTTTATGTATTCCTGATCATTCTTTACCAGCACTATGCTTGTTTGTCTTTTAAGCCACAGGGTGATTCTCAATGTATTTACTGCATAAAATTACAGTAGTCCTCTCCTTCAGAAAATGTTTCTTTGTTTCACTTGCACTAGGATATAGGGTGCTTCAGTGAAGTCTCTAAAGTGATGAACACACAGTTAAATATCTGAAGATGTTCACCACACAAATTCTATGTTTATTCAATTCAATTTGTTTTTCAATAGACAGGGTTTATAAAAGCATTTTCTCAGAATGCAGTTGGATTCACATCTGGTTATTGTCATGTTGAGAGAGTTATGAAGAATTTGTTTGTCAGAAAGTTGTTTCTGTGGCCAAGATTTCATGCTAGTGTCCATGGTACAATGGAGAAACACAAGGTATGGTACATGTGGTATCTTGATGATTTGGTAACAAGCACTCAGAAAGTTTGACTTTAAGCACTTTAAAATTTGAAAACAAGCATTCTGATAATTTGAATACAAACAGCCTTACTGCTGCTGAATTGAATTTGAAAAGCATATCTGTCAAAGCCAAACATAATTTAAGCTGTTACTTTTGAAAAATGTCTGAGCAGTCTTTTGAAAATGAGCGATGAGCTACTGGCTTTTATCATTTTAATGTCCCTCAATGCAGCAAAGGATTATCTGATACAAGAACTGAGAGTTTCTTAATTCACATTCATAGAAAAGCTGTGGAAATACTGTAACACTTATTAGTACAAGTAACATGTATGAAAAATACTTAATCTTCACTCAACGACAGAATTTTACTCTTAGCAAAAGCTGAAGTACCTGTAGATAAGTTAATTATGGCTCAAATGATGTGATTTGTTTTGGAAGGGTTTAAACCATTTTGTGAAAAGTAAAAAATGCTGGTTACCAACTTACCAGGATTTTCTCTTTTTCACGCAATCTTTTCGAAAAAATTTTTCTTTACGGTCATTAAAACATGGGATTGTTTGATAAAGGGTTAAATTGAAAGATTTTTGCAATGATTTAGAAAACTTTGTGATATAATGAATAATTGCTTGTAGCAAGCAATTGCTTTTGTTTGCAAGATGTATTTAAAGCCTATGGTCTGCTAGGGTGTAAAACACTTTATTTGTATGGTGATAGAGTAATAACTGACTTTAACATTTTTTGAGACAGATAGATGTTATTGAGATGCATGTACAGTTGACAGACTCCATGGTGGCTTGTCAAGCTGCTCTGCTGGACTTGATCAATGCCTGTATCAAGGAGCTGAAAAGATGTTCTACAGCTGTAAGTATAATTTGGTTCCCTTAACCCTTTACCAGACAACTTGGAGATACATGTAATTACCCAAAAGTTCAGTCTGTTGGTCCCCTTGTACGATATGGTTGGTGCACTTAAAATTTATTGATTGTCCGAGGGCCAAACCAGGGCAAAAGCTGAAATGAACCCTATGTATGTCCATTGCTGCTGGGTGGATTTTGGGTACCTTTTGTATTCAAAGGCATATGTAATAATCCTGAAATGTTGTCAATGCAAGAAGTTGTTCTCTATTACCATCATGTTCTTTTTCTTAAAGCTATTACCATTTTGGCAATTTAGACATAGCTGCTGAGCAGTGCAAACAGCCCAAAGGAGAAAAGTTTGAGAGAAAAGTAAATACATGTATCCTTTTTATAGAAAATATTGTGTGGAAAAAAAGGAGCAGATTCTTTTTTACTCTTTGATGTTAAAATGTTGGTTTCTCACAACATATATTTATAGGTAGATTCTGAAGAAATAACAGTTGAGAATGCTATTGGCAAATCCTTCGACCAGATCATACGATTGCAGTTAGATCCTGTATGGCACCAGCTGGGACCAAAGACCAAACAGCTTGTATCTGATATCAAAACTCTCAGGCTTATACTCAGGTATATTCCAGTTAGTTTTTGGTTAGGTAATTTTTGTTGTGTGTTCAAGTCTAGTTGTTCAGGGGTTGTGACTTGATTTCTCAGACGATTGTTTTGTCATAGGAATTAATCCTTTACCAGATAACAAAGTTTTAGACTTTTCGAAGTTGAAAATTTTCAAGACAACAAATTAAATGTGACTTGAATGAAGAAGAAACGCTTGTTATCAGTATTTTCTCCTTTACCAACATTGTTTTCAAAAGCTTTCTTTCTTAAAACTTGGGATTGTATGGTAAGAGATTAAAGGCTACTAACAACAGTCCAGATGATATAATGAAAAAACGTTCGAAGGAAAGGAAGAAGATTTTTTGAATGATATTGAAAACATCGTGAGAAAAATATCTTCTCTTTTTTTATAGGCCTGACCAGTCACAGTTACTGTATAATGTCCCTGATTGTTCATCCGTTAACAATGTTGTGTCGACTCTATATCTCTTGACCTTTTGAAAATATTTAACACATGTACACCTTGATGAGACAACAAGCAGAGTAGAGATTTCCAAGGTCAAAGTCACAGCAGGGAATCAAAGTTTGTATATTACCCTGCTTTGCAGAGTTGTTGTTCTTTGAAAGCTGTTTGCTGTAGAGGCTTGAAAGGTATTGGAATGGGTTAAGCCATGGTTACATTTACGGTCATGTACATAGTTGTCTGTAGTTCATTTCAAACATAGTCTGTCTTAGTGTTACTACGGTCAACTAGGTTGAAGTACGTTCCTAAATACGTTCAAACTTGGCAATAACAGGAAATATAGAAAGTCTAAGTACGTTGAAGTACGTGTAAGTACGGTTAACTACATTCAACTGCATGCAAAGTGGCTAGGGTTAACTAGGGTATTACTACGTCTAACTACGATTAACTACGTTAAACTATGCATAAACTACATCCTAAGTACGCACAACTACGTAAATTAAGGTCAACTGCGTTAAGCTATGATAAAACCTTGTGGTTGTGCCTGCTCAGTACGGGTAAGCTGCAGTCAATGTACTTTTAACCACTGTCACATCCAGACCTGGGTCCAATTACAACTATAATTTAATTAATTGTGTAATTAATTATAGTTTTTTCTGTTATTTGAAGTAATTGGTAATTGATGTAAAAATGAATTACTTCAGTTGAAAGTAATTAATTAAAAGAATATAAAAGATAAATAATTAACAATTAAATTCAATTACTTTTCAGTTACATGTGGCAAACAATGCAACAAATAAACCCTTGGCAAAAGACAGGTTTTTATGCAATAATTATTTTTATCTGGGAGTATAAAATTCACCCTTGGTTATCACCTAAAAAGGTGTTGCCAGGCCATTCATGAATGTTAAACTGTTGAAATGGATAAACCCTATACCAAAACTGTCCAAATTGTAAGATCTTTCAGAGAACAAATTAAATGTGGGTCAAATGCTGGTACTTGTCTGTAAAAGGGTTGCAAACATTTTGAGAAGAGGAGAAAAAGCCAATATTTTCTCCTGTCCCACAATGTATTCAAAAACTGTGTTTCAGGGTCGTTGAAAGTCAGGATTGTATGGAAAAGGATTGTATGGTAAAGAATTAATCAGTTGTTTATTCATCATAGCTATGTTTTTTACATTTCATTGAATAAATAGATCTGCTTCGTTCTTTAATCCTTTACCAAACTAGAAAAATTTGGAATCTACTACACTGAAAGTATTTGCAGATGATAGATCTAATGTAGCTCGAATGAAGATTTCTGTCTTTGATCAAGTAGAAAACATTGCGAGAAAAGCAACCAGCATTTTCTCCTTACCTCGCAATGTTCTTTGAGGCTTTATCTTTCAGGATCATTAAAACTTGGGATTGTGTGATAACAGGTTAAAGTTTCATACTCTATTTATAAATATAATGCCAAATAACTAAAAAAACTAATTAATCATTTTCTTGAAAATACTTGTATTATATTCATTACTTTTAAAGAAAGCAAGAAATTATAATCGTAATTTAATTGAACATTTCTATTTTAATTGTAATTTTTTAAAATAATTGAACCCAGGTCTGGTCACATCTTATGTAGTTGACCGTATTGGGGAATTACCGTAGTTGACCGTAGTTGACCGTATTAAACACACTACGGTTAAGTAAGGTTAATTACGGTTAACTACGGGCAACTACGTTCAAACTACAGTCATAGTAGGGTCACAACATCGTAGTTAACCGTAACAAATTTTTGAACATGTTCAAAAATTTTGCTCTTACTACGGGCAAAACGTAAGTTCAAACGACGTTCATTACTACGTTGAACTGCAGTTAACTACATGTAACGACGTTCAACTATGTTTAATACGTTCAACTATGGCTATCTACGGTCATTCCCCACTATGGTTAACTACATAAGGTGTGACCATAGCTTTAGAGGTGGTCAGTATGGGGAAAACATAACTTTTTTTTTAATCCTCTTTCTGTTTATTTGTTTATTTCAGACATTTGACTCAGTATGACTGTGTAACCTTCTACAATATGGTCATTTCTGTAAGGTAGGATCACACTCTTTTCTAGAGTTTTTGACTTAACCCTTTACCTCATGTAACAATGTTTTTAGCTCACCTGAGCACAACGTGCTCAAGGGGAGCTTTTAGGATCACCCAGTGTCCGTCGTGCGTCCGTGTGTCGTGCGTCGTCAACAATTCTTTAAACATCAACTCCTCCTAAACCGCTGGGCCAATTTGGACCAAACTTGGCTGGAATGTTCCTTGGGAGGTCCTCTTTAAGAATTGTTCACAGAATTTGATTCCATCAAAAACTCTGGTTGCCATGGCAACCAAATGGAATTTTCTAAGAAATTCTTTAAAAATCTCCTCTGAAACCACGAGTCAGATTTTAAAATAACACAGAGATGTTCCTTGGGTGACCCTTTTCAAAAACTGTTCGCGAAATTTTGATCCGTCAAGAAACATGGCTCTGGTGACTGGGGGCTACTTGCACTATACAGAAATGAAGAAATTCTTAAAAATTCTTCTTCTCTGAAACCGCTGGTGAGATTTTGAAATAATTTTACAGAGATGTTCCTTGGGTGACCCTTTTCAAAATTTGTTCACGAAATTTTAATCCATCAAGAAACATGGCTCTGGTGAATGGGGGCTACTTGCACTATACAGAAATGAAGAAATTCTTAAAAATTCATCTTCTCTGAAACCACTGGTCAGATTTTGAAATAATTTCACAGAAATGTTCCTTGGGTGACCCTTTTTAAAAAGTGTTCGCGAAATTTTGATCTGTCAAGAAACATGGCTCTGGTGACTGGGGGCTACTTGCACTATACAGAAATGAAGAAATTCTTAAAAATTCTTCTTCTCTGAAACCGCTGGTCAGATTTTGAAATAATTTCACAGAAATGTTCCTTTGGTGCCCCGTCTGAAATACAGTCAAACTTTGGTGGCTCGAATATGGGTAATTTCGAATACCAAAGAAAGCTCGAACAACAATATCGGTCCCGGCAAAATCTCTATATAATTCATATTGTTCTACCTCGGAAAGCTCGCACAACCCTTAATTGGAACTTTCGAACACATATCACGGTCCCGTCGTTCATTTTCCTGTGTATTTTACCTCTCAGAAGTCGAACAAAGGGTTAGTCAACAATCAGACTTCGGGTTTTGCACCTACATTGTTAATTTGATACGCCGTTAATCGTCTGTCAAAAATTGGATAAGGTGCATGTTTTTAACACTTACTGTAAAATATACACACACTTGATCAAAGTGTCAATTACAAATTGTTTAGCCGTGATTGAATAATTGTTTTGCTTTTAATTTTTTGTTTTTTGAGGTTGTTGACCTAAATTAGTGGTCAAGTCATTTTTGTGACACTATGTTTTCATGAAGAGTATTGCTTTTCAACACAGTAGGTTTCATTAACTGCAACTGTGATCTTAATCCGCACATGTAGCATTAATAGAAGTTATAATTAGAACATAAACAAGGTGATGTTTCGCTCTCAGTATCTGCAAATGTCCTTTCTTTTCTGATAAAATGACTTTTAGATATGTGCAAAGAAAATGACCCCAGGAATCGGCTATTTAACTGGTGAAAATAGCTTGCTTTCGACCGAAATGGATACTCTCAAAAAATGAAAAACATTAACAGAGCGTATCGATTTCGGCTGAAAACAAGCTATTTTCACTAATTTGACAGCCAATTCCTGTAAAATGACAAAGTTATGTGGTGTGTTCTGTGTGATATTTCCAAATACAAAAGTCATAAATATGCAATAAGTATACATGTAACTCATTCACTGACCACTTCGTACCTTGAAATATGGATACGTCAAACTACCGATATTTCGAACAAATTACCTAGTCCCAGGGGTGTTCGAGCTTCCGAAGTTTGACTGTAATTTCACAGAAATGTTTCTTGGGTGACCCTTTTTGCAAATTGTTCGAGAAATTTTGATCCATCAAGAAACATGGTTCTGATCGCTGTGGGCTATTTACACCATATGGACATGAAGAAATTCTTAAAAATTCTTCTTCTCTGAAACCACTGGTCAGATTTTGAAATAATTTCACAGAAATGTTCCTAAGGTGACCCTTTTTAAAAAATTTTTTGGGAAATTTTTATCCGTCAAAAAACAACAGCCAATTGTTGGCACCTGCATGTGGTGCTCTTGTTCGACTTATGTTTTTAGTCACTATCGAGCATGTGCTCTTCTTCAAGAAATTGTCCTTGGGTGATCTATCCAAAAATTTATTTACAGAATTCTGATTCATCAAAATCATTGCTGTGGTGATGATTTTAGGGGTGGTGACAGATTTTGAAATGACTTTTACAGGTGACCTTTTCAAAATTGCTTGGCAAAATAATGATTTTGTTTACAAAGTTTCAATACCTCAAAACAAATTGGCTATGGTCCTCTCAAAACTTCAGGTGAGCGATCCAGGGCCATCTTGGCCCTCTTGTTTATCCTTTTGAAGAGAAATCCTTCATTTGAGTCATGTTTAATTTGTTTTATATAAATGCTTTAAATTTGAAGAAGTCTAAAATGTTTTCTGATAAAGGGTTGAACCTTTACCGAAGAATCTTGTGTTTTAACCACCCTGTGGGAAAAGGAGAAAATGTTAGTAACCAGTATTTTCACTTTTTTTTTGACAAGGTTTTCTAATTTTTTCAAATACAGTTTTAGTCATTTGAGACTCATTTAATTTATTATCTGTACATGCTTTAGATTTGGACAAGTCTAATTACTTAGTCTGGTAAAAAGTAAAAGTGCTTATCATAAAAGCTGAAGGTTGTAGCTTCAAGCTCTGGCCTCATCTTATTAAAAAACTCTGGGAAAATAAATTTGCCCACTGTTGCTCTGAAATAAATGAAAAAATCTATGATGTGAAAAAAGTTTGTCATCCAAACAATGTTATTTCAGTATGATACATGTATAGCTCGTTACCTCTCTACAGTACCTTTGCAATAAGAAATGTTGCAGCATTGTTTAAAAAAAGGATTATTAGATTTGTCTCAAGTTGTTCTTTAGATGTGTTTGAATTTAAGTTATCCACAAATAACCCATCTACCCTTTATCTAACAACCTAGAGTTTTAAGGATTCTAAGGAAAAAGGCGTTTAAAACATTGCGGAAAGAAAGAAAAACATCTTCCACCCTTTGAACATGAAAAACTTCATGCTTTAAGTAACATTTGTTGACTGCAAATAATTTCAGTTTGAACAAGGTTAACATGTTTTACTTTGATAAAGGCTAAAAAACATGTGGTCTTGTGCCTAACTTGTATTCAGATTTTACTGTACCTTTCAGAACAAGTGAAAAAGAATTTGGAAAGAATACAGGCTGGCTATTTCTGGAATCAGCGGATAATCTATATTTGGTAAATATTTTGACTTTTCAACTTAAATTAGACTATCCAAGTTTCTAGTGTAGACCACTGCATTTCAATTTAAAGGGCATGTAGAATACAGTAATCTGTCAGATAAATAACATACCATGCAGATCCAATATTAGTCTGCTTATTCTCTTTAGTTTGATCTAGATTAACATTGACTGCAAACTATCTGAAATTGCATTAAAGTTTGTCATGGATTAGGAGTGCAAGAGAAAGAGGTGCAGCAGTATTTTTATAAAGTTGTAAATACCTTGAATAAATGTGTCTTTACCAATTAATCTTATGTTTTAAAGAACCTGAGGAATGCTTTTAAAAAGATTGTGTGAAAGGAGAAAATGCTGTTAACCAGCATTTTCTCCATTTCCCACAATATTTTCTACCCTTCCACGGATAATTTAATAGTTTGAGACACATTTGATTTGTTGTCCGCAAATGCTTTCGAATTTTACAAGTCTTAAAAATATTTCTAATGGTAAAGAGTTATATTATTCTAAGCTGTGTGGTCACATTTCTTTAGTCTTCTTCATTAAATCTTTGAAATGGCAGTCCGTACAGAAATCAGTTTACATATCATGTTTTTTTGTTAGCTCACCTGAGCACAACGTGCTCAAGGGGAGCTTTTAAGGTCACGCTGTGTCCATCATCCGTCCAGCGGTGTCAACAATTCTTTTAACATCTTCTCCTCCTACACTGCTTGGCCGATTTAGACCAAATTTGGTGGGAATGTTTCTTGGGAGGTCCTCTTTAAAAATTGTTCACAGAATATGATTTCATCAAAAACTCCGGTTGCCATGCCAACCAAATGGAATTTACCAAGATATTCTTAAAAAATCTTCTCCTCAGAAACCGCTGGTCAGATTTTGAAAAAATTTCACAGATATGTTCCTTGGGTGACCCTTTTCAAAAATAGTTCACAAAGTTTTGATTCATCGAAAAACATGGCCGTGGTAGAGGGGGGGGGGGGGGGGGGGGGGCTCTTGGCATCCATCGGTGTCAACAATTCTATTAAAATCTTCTCCTCTGAAACTGGTGGTAAGATTTTGAAGTAATTTCACAGATATGTTCCTTGGGTGACCCTCTTCAAAAATTGTCGAAAAACATGGCCGTGGTGGAGGGGGGTGCTCTTGGCGTCCAGCGGTGTCAACAATTCTTTAAACATCTTCTGCTCCTACACCGCTTGGCCAATTTGGGCCATACTTGGCAGGAATGTTCCTTGGGAGGTCCTCTTTAAAAATTGTTCACAGAATTTGATTTCATCAAAAACTGTGGTTGCCATGGCAACCAAATGGAATTTTCCAAGAAATTCTTTAAAAATCTTCTCCTGTGAAACCGCTGGTCAGATTTTGAAATAATTTCACAGATATGTTCCTTGGGTGACCCTTTTCAAAAATTGATCGCGAAATTTTGATCCCTCGAAAAACCTGGCCGTGGTGGGGGGGATACTCTTGGTGTCCAGCGGTGTCAACAATTCTTTAAACATCTTCTCCTCCTACACCGCTTAGCCGATTTAGACCAAATTTGGCTGGAATGTTTCTTGGGAGGTTCTCTTTAAAAATTGTTCACAGAATATGATTTCATCAAAAACTCTGGTTGCCATGGCAACCAAATGGAATTTACCAAGAAATTCTTTAAAAATCTTCTCTGAAACCGCTGGTCAGATTTTGGAAAAATTTCACAGATATGTTCCTTGGGTGACCCATTTCAAAAACAGTTCACGAAATTTTGATTTGTCGAAAAACATGGCCGTGGTAGAAGGGGGGGCTCTTGGCGTCCAGCCGTGTCAACAATTCTTTTAACATCTTCTCCTACACTGCTTGGCCGATTTAGACCAAATTTGGCTGGAATGTTTCTTGGGAGGTCCTCTTTAAAAATTTTTCACAGAATATGATTTCATCAAAAACTCTGGTTGCCATGGCAACCAAATGGAATTTAACAAGAAATTCTTTAAAAATCTTCTCCTCTGAAACCGCTGGTCAGATTTTGAAAAAATTTCACAGATATGTTCCTTGCGTGACCCTTTTCAAAAATGGTTCACGAAATTTTGATTTGTCGAAAAACATGGCCGTGGTAGAAGGGGGGGCTCTTGGCATCCATTGGTGTCAACAATTCTATTAAAATCTTCTCCTCTGAAACTGGTGGTAAGATTTTGAAGTAATTTCACAGATATGTTCCTTGGGTGACCCTCTTCAAAAATTGTTCGTGAAATTTTGATCCGTCGAAAAACATGGCCGTGATGGGGGGGTGGGGCTCTTGGCGTCCAGTGGTGTCAACAATTCTTTAAAAATCTTCTCCTCCTACACCGCTTGGCCAATTTGGGCCAAACTTGGCAGGAATGTTCCTTGGGAGGTCCTCTTTAAAAAGTGTTCACAGAAATTGATTTCATCAAAAACTGTGGTTGCCATGGCAACCAAATGGAATTTTCCAAGAAATTCTTTAAAAATCTTCTCCTCTGAAACCACTTGTCAGATTTTGAAATAATTTCACAGATATGTTCCTTGGGTGACCCTTTTCAAAAACTGTTTGCGAAATTTTGATCCGTCGAAAAACATGGCCGTGGTGGAGGGGGTGGAGGGTGCTCTTGGCGTCCAGCAGTGTCAACAATTCTTTAAACATCTTCTCCTCCTACACCGCTTGGCCGATTTAGACCAAATTTGGCTGGAATGTTTCTTGGGAGGTCCTCTTTAAAATTGTTCACAGAAAATGATTTCATCAAAAACTCTGGTTGCCATGGCAACCAAATGGAATTTACCAAGAAATTCTTTAAAAATCTTCTGAAACCGCTGGTCAGATTTTGAAATAATTTCACAGATATGTTCCTTGGGTGACCCTTTTCAAAAATAGTTCACGAAAATTTTGATTTGTCGAAAAACATGGCCGTGGGGGGGGGGCTCTTGGCGTCCAGCCGTGTCAACAATTCTTTTAACATCTTCTCCTCCTACACTGCTTGGCCGATTTAGACCAAATTTGGTGGGAATGTTTCTTGGGAAGTCCTCTTTAAAAATTGTTCACAGAATATGATTTCATCAAAAACACTGGTTGCCTTGGCAACCAAATGGAATTTACCAAGAAATTCTTTAAAAATCTTCTCCTCTGAAACCGCTGGTCAGATTTTGAAAAAATTTCACAGATATGTTCCTTGCGTGACCCTTTTCAAAAATAGTTCACGAAATTTTGATTTGTCGAAAAACATGGCCGTGGTAGAAGGGGGGGCTTTTGGCATCCATCGGTGTCAACAATTCTATTAAAATCTTCTCCTCTGAAACTGGTGGTAAGATTTTGAAGTAATTTCACAGATATGTTCCTTGGGTGACCCTCTTCAAAAACTGTTCGCGAAATTTTGATCCGTCGAAAAACATGGCCGTGATGGGGGGGGCTCTTGGCGTCCAGCGGTGTCAACAATTCTTTAAACATCTTCTCCTCCTACACCGCTTGGCCAATTTGGGCCAAACTTGGCAGGAATGTTCCTTGGGAGGTCCTCTTAAAAAAGTGTTCACAGAATTTGATTTCATCAAAAACTCTGGTTGCCATGGCAACCAAATGGAATTTTCCAAGAAATTCTTTAAAAATCTTCTCCTCTGAAACCGCTGGTCAGATTTTGAAAAAAATTCACAGATATGTTCCTTGGGTGACCCTTTTCAAAAATTGTTCGCAAAATTTTGATCCGTCGAAAAACATGGCCGAGGTGTAGGGGGGTTGAGGGTGCTCTTGGCGTCCAGCAGTGTCAACAATTCTTTAAACATCTTCTCCTCCTACACTGCCTAGCCAATTTAGACCAAATTTGACTGGAATGTTTCTTGGGAGGTCCTCTTTAAAAATTGTTCACAGAATATGATTTCATCAAAAACTCTGGTTGCCATGGCAACCAAATGGAATTTACCAAGAAATTCTTTAAAAATCTTCTGAAACCGCTGGTCAGATTTTGAAATAATTTCACAGATATGTTCCTTGGGTGACCCTTTTCAAAAATAGTTCACGAAAATTTTGATTTGTCGAAAAACATGGCCGTGGTAGAAGGGGGGGCTCTTGGCGTCCAGCCGTGTCAACAATTCTTTTAACATCTTCTCCTCCTACACTGCTTGGCCGATTTAGACCAAATTTGGTGGGAATGTTTCTTGGGAGGTCCTCTTTAAAAGTGTTCACAGAATATGATTTCATCAAAAACTCTGGTTGCTATAGCAACCAAACGCAATTTACCAAGAAATTCTTTAAAAATCTCCTCTGAAACCACTGGTCAGATTTTGAAAAAATTTCACAAATATGTTCCTTGGGTGACCCTTTTCAAAACTAGTTCACGAAATTTTGATTAGTCGAAAAACATGGCCGTGGTAGAAGGGGGGGCTCTTGGCGTCCAGCGGTGTCAACAATTCTTTTAACATCTTCTCCTCCTGTACTGCTTGGCCGATTTAGACCAAATTTGGTGGGAATGTTTCTTGGGAGGTCCTCTTTAAAAATTGTTCACAGAATATGATTTCATCAAAAACTCTGGTTGCCATGGCAACCAAATGGAATTTACCAAGAAATTCTTTAAAAATCTTCTCCTCTGAAACCGCTGGTCAGATTTTGAAAAAAATTCACTGATATGTTCCTTGGGTGACCCTTTTCAAAAATAGTTCACGAAATTTTGATTTATCGAAAAACATGGCCGTGGTAGAAGGGGGGGGGCTCTTGGCATCCATCGGTGTCAACAATTCTATAAAAATCTTCTCCTCTGAAACTGGTGGTAAGATTTTGAAGTAATTTCACAGGTATGTTCCTTGGGTGACCCTCTTCAAAACTGTTTGCAAAATTTTGATCCGTCGAAAAACATGGCTGTGATGGGGGAGGGTGCTCTTGGCGTCAACAATTCTTTAAACATCTTCTCCTCCTACACCGCTTAGCCGATTTAGACCAAATTTGGCTGGAATGTTTCTTGGGAGGTCCTCTTTAAAAAGTGTTCACAGAATATGATTTCATCAAAAACTCTGGTTGCCATGGCAACCAAATGGAATTTACCAAGAAATTCTTTAAAAATCTCCTCTGAAACCGCTGGTCAGATTTTGAAAAAATTTCTCAGATATGTTCCTTGGGTGACCCTTTTCAAAAATAGTTCACGAAATTTTGATTTGTCGAAAAACATGGCCGTGGTAGAAGGGGGGGCTCTTGGCGTCCAGCGGTGTCAACAATTCTATAAAAATCTTCTCCTCTGAAACTGGTGGTAAGATTTTGAAGTAATTTCACAGGTATGTTCCTTGGGTGACTCTCTTCAAAAACTGTTTGCAAAATTTTGATCCGTCGAAAAACATGGCTGTGATGGGGGAGGGTGCTCTTGGCGTCAACAATTCTTTAAACATCTTCTCCTCCTACACCGCTTAGCCGATTTAGACCAAATTTGGCTGGAATGTTTCTTGGGAAGTCCTCTTTAAAAATTGTTCACAGAATATGATTTCATCAAAAACACTGGTTGCCTTGGCAACCAAATGGAATTTACCAAGAAATTCTTTAAAAATCTCCTCTGAAACCGCTGGTCAGATTTTGAAAAAATTTCACAGATATGTTCCTTGCGTGACCCTTTTCAAAAATAGTTCACGAAATTTTGATTTGTCGAAAAACATGGCCGTGGTAGAAGGGGGGGCTTTTGGCATCCATCGGTGTCAACAATTCTATTAAAATCTTCTCCTCTGAAACTGGTGGTAAGATTTTGAAGTAATTTCACAGATATGTTCCTTGGGTGACCCTCTTCAAAAACTGTTCGCGAAATTTTGATCCGTCGAAAAACATGGCCGTGATGGGGGGGGCTCTTGGCGTCCAGCGGTGTCAACAATTCTTTAAACATCTTCTCCTCCTACACCGCTTGGCCAATTTGGGCCAAACTTGTCAGGAATGTTCCTTGGGAGGTCCTCTTAAAAAATTGTTCACAGAATTTGATTTCATCAAAAACTCTGGTTGCCATGGCAACCAAATGGAATTTTCCAAGAAATTCTTTAAAAATCTTCTCCTCTGAAACCGCTGGTCAGATTTTGAAAAAAATTCACAGATATGTTCCTTGGGTGACCCTTTTCAAAAATTGTTCGCAAAATTTTGATCCGTCGAAAAACATGGCCGAGGTGTAGGGGGGTTGAGGGTGCTCTTGGCGTCCAGCAGTGTCAACAATTCTTTAAACATCTTCTCCTCCTACACTGCTTAGCCAATTTAGACCAAATTTGACTGGAATGTTTCTTGGGAGGTCCTCTTTAAAAATTGTTCACAGAATATGATTTCATCAAAAACTCTGGTTGCCATGGCAACCAAATGGAATTTACCAAGAAATTCTTTAAAAATCTTCTGAAACCGCTGGTCAGATTTTGAAATAATTTCACAGATATGTTCCTTGGGTGACCCTTTTCAAAAATAGTTCACGAAAATTTTGATTTGTCGAAAAACATGGCCGTGGTAGAAGGGGGGGCTCTTGGCGTCCAGCCGTGTCAACAATTCTTTTAACATCTTCTCCTCCTACACTGCTTGGCTGATTTAGACCAAATTTGGTGGGAATGTTTCTTGGGAGGTCCTCTTTAAAAGTGTTCACAGAATATGATTTCATCAAAAACTCTGGTTGCTATGGCAACCAAACGCAATTTACCAAGAAATTCTTTAAAAATCTCCTCTGAAACCACTGGTCAGATTTTGAAAAAATTTCACAAATATGTTCCTTGGGTGACCCTTTTCAAAACTAGTTCACGAAATTTTGATTAGTCGAAAAACATGGCCGTGGTAGAAGGGGGGGCTCTTGGCGTCCAGCGGTGTCAACAATTCTTTTAACATCTTCTCCTCCTGTACTGCTTGGCCGATTTAGACCAAATTTGGTGGGAATGTTTCTTGGGAGGTCCTCTTTAAAAATTGTTCACAGAATATGATTTCATCAAAAACTCTGGTTGCCATGGCAACCAAATGGAATTTACCAAGAAATTCTTTAAAAATCTTCTCCTCTGAAACCGCTATTCAGATTTTGAAAAAAATTCACTGATATGTTCCTTGGGTGACCCTTTTCAAAAATAGTTCACGAAATTTTGATTTGTTGAAAAACATGGCCGTGGTAGAAGGGGGGGCTCTTGGCATCCATCAGTGTCAACAATTCTATAAAAATCTTCTCCTCTGAAACTGGTGGTAAGATTTTGAAGTAATTTCACAGGTATGTTCCTTGGGTGACCCTCTTCAAAAACTGTTTGCAAAATTTTGATCCGTCGAAAAACATGGCTGTGATGGGGGAGGGTGCTCTTGGCGTCAACAATTCTTTAAACATCTTCTCCTCCTACACCACTTAGCCGATTTAGACCAAATTTGGTGGGAATGTTTCTTGGGAGGTCCTCTTTAAAAAGTGTTCACAGAATATGATTTCATCAAAAACTCTGGTTGCCATGGCAACCAAATGGAATTTACCAAGAAATTCTTTAAAAATCTCCTCTGAAACCGCTGGTCAGATTTTGAAAAAATTTCTCAGATATGTTCCTTGGGTGACCCTTTTCAAAAATAGTTCACGAAATTTTGATTTGTCGAAAAACATGGCAGTGGTAGAAGGGGGGGCTCTTGGCGTCCAGGGGTGTCAACAATTCTATAAAAATCTTCTCCTCTGAAACTGGTGGTAAGATTTTGAAGTAATTTCACAGGTATGTTCCTTGGGTGACCCTCTTCAAAAACTGTTTGCAAAATTTTGATCCGTCGAAAAACATGGCTGTGATGGGGGAGGGTGCTCTTGGCGTCAACAATTCTTTAAACATCTTCTCCTCCTACACCGCTTAGCCGATTTAGACCAAATTTGGTGGGAATGTTTCTTGGGAAGTCCTCTTTAAAAAGTGTTCACAGAATATGATTTCATCAAAAACTCTGGTTGCCATGGCAACCAAATGGAATTTACCAAGAAATTCTTTAAAAATCTCCTCTGAAACCGCTGGTCAGATTTTGAAAAAATTTCTCAGATATGTTCCTTGGGTGACCCTTTTCAAAAATAGTTCACGAAATTTTGATTTGTCGAAAAACATGGCCGTGGTAGAAGGGGGGGCTCTTGGCGTCCAGCGGTGTCAACAATTCTATAAAAATCTTCTCCTCTGAAACTGGTGGTAAGATTTTGAAATAATTTCAAAGTTATGTTCCTTGAGTGACCCTTTTCAAAAACTGCTTGTGAAATTTTGATCCGTCGAAAAACCTGGCCGTGATGGGGGGGGCTCTTAGCGTCCAGCGGTGTCAACAATTCTTTAAACATCTCCTCCTCCTATACTACTTGGCCAATTTGGACCAAACTTGGCTGGAATGTTCCTAGGGAGGTCCTCTTTAAAAATTGTTCACAGAATTTGATTTCATCAAAAACTCTGGTTGCCATGGCAACCAAATGGAATTTACCAAGAAATTCTTTGAAAATCTTCTCCTGTGAAACCGCTGGTCAGATTTTGAAATAATTCCACAGATATGTTCCTTGGGTGACCCTTTTTTAAAAATTGTTCGCAAAATTTTGATCTGTTAAAAAACATGGCCATTGTGGAGGGGGGGGGCTCTTGGCGTCCAGCGGTGTCAACAATTCTTTTAACATCTTCTCCTCCTAAACCACTTGGCCAATTTGGACCAAACTTGGCTGGAATGTTCCTTGGGATGTCCCCTTTGAAAATTGTTCACAGAATTTGATTCATCAAAAACTCCGGTTGCCATGGCAACCAAATGGAATTTTCCAAGAAATTCTTTGATAATCTTCTCCTCTGAAACCAGTGGTCAGATTTTGAAATAATTTCACGGATATGTTCCTTGGGTAACCCTTTTTAAAGTTTGTTCACCAAATTTTGATCTGTGGGGATGGGCATCTTTGCACTGTATTGACTTAAAGAAATTCTTTAAAATTCTTCTTCTCCTTAACCACTAGTCAGATTTTGAAATAATTTCACAGAAATGTTCCTTAGGTGCCTCTTTGGAAAATTTATTCGCGAAATTTTGATCTGTCAAGAAACATGGCTGTGGTGGATGGAAGCTATTTGCTCTCTGAGGACATGAAGAAATTCTTAAAAATTTTGTCTTCTCTGAAAGCACTATTCAGATTTTGAAGTTATTTCACAGAAATGATCCTTATATTATACCCCTTATTTAGCTTAGCTGTTTTCAAAGAAAACCTCGAGGTATTGACATAGCCCTGTTGGCATCATCTGCGTTGTTGTTGTTGTGCAAAAATTTTGACATTTTGTTTTATCTCAGCTTCCACCCAACACATGTACTTAAAACTCGGAATAATTGTTCACTAGTAAAAAGCAACCCATACAACAAGGGCAGTTAACTCCAAAATTGTTTTGTCCGAATTATGCCCCTTTTGCGACTTGGAATTTTATTTCGCTATCCAGCAAGGTTCCAACAGCCAATCATTGGCACTCTCATGAGGTGCTCTTGTTCAACTTAATATTTTTAGCCACTATTGGGCATGTGCTCTTGTTCAAGATAAGGTCTTAGGGTGACCTATCCTAAAATTTATTTGCAGAATTCTGATTCATCAAAAACATGGCTGTGGTGATGATTGTAGCGGTGGTGACAGATTTTGAAATGATTTTTGCAGGTGACCTTTTTATAATTGCTTGGCAAAATACTGATTTTGTTTCCAAAATTTCAATATTTGAAAAAAAGTTGGTTATGGTCCTTTCAAAATTCAGGTGAGCGATCCAGAGCCATCTTGGCCCTCTTTTTTTTTTTTTTTTTTCCTGTAGCATGCTCGTAATAGAATCTATGGTGATGAAAGTAAGAAAAAGAAAACCAAGAAAGAGTCAAATACATGTAGTACAAAGGATTCAGATAAAGGTAAGC
Organism: Hippopus hippopus; assembly: GCA_946811185.2. Lineage (NCBI taxonomy): Eukaryota > Metazoa > Mollusca > Bivalvia > Cardiida > Cardiidae > Hippopus > Hippopus hippopus. The sequence goes on along the minus strand of OX328099.1, from coordinate 61,123,860 downwards.
ATTGTTTCCTGATATGATTTAGGCTCCTCTGGCCAAAGGTTAAACACTTTAAGCTATGGCACTGTTTTCATACATCTATACCTCCATCTGTCTATTCATTTGTTGACTTATATCATTGAGTACCAGGAAGACTTTCACTATTTCTATCATCAAAAGGTTGAAAACAGAAGAAATTTAACATTCAAGTAGGGAAAAATAACTATTTGTTGTGGAAATTTTATGTCTCTTCATTTGAGGTTTTCATGACAGTGAATTGGGAAGGTATAGATTTGCTTTAATCAATACAATGTCTGGCAGCCTGTCCATTGGCGGATTTGTCATACAAATGTTTCCTTGGTTTTTTTTCCACTGTATTAAAACTTTCTACAGATCTTCTCAAGAACCTATGGATGTACAAAATATGCTTGAGTCGTGCTTTGGCAAAAGGGGTTTACTGCATCTCCATGATGCATTATAGCAAGCAAGTCATCACATAATTATTGATCCATAAAAAACATTGTTTTAGTAGGTTATGAGTTGATAAAAAATTTTGAAGTGTCATTGCTTTTCCTTTCTATGTATGTGTGATCTGTATCATTCAAGCTGAATTAGAACTGGAAACCTGTCCCAAATGGGATGCCCTACAGGAGGTGCTGGATGAGATAGCAGATCACAATGAAAGTGCTGACAAAAAACTGGGTCCTGGTCGAGTTCTTATTGCAGCGGAGGATGATAGAACTTGTTCTCAAATAAAGGAGGTACAGAGTTGAGATCTTATATGTTTATCTGCCTAACTTTCTATTTGCAGCATGACCTTATTGTGCCTCTTCATTTGACAGCAAAGGAAAAACTTGTGGGAAGAGTGGCGATTACTTGTTACCATAACAAGCAGTTGGTTCTTTTTCCCACAATATTTCTTTTTGCCCATATTCAAATAGATTTGTTCCATAATTCAAATGTTTTGCCTGTATCTCACTTAACCCTTTACTTTACCACTCATTCCCAACTTTTAACAATCCAAAGAAAGAAAGCCTTGAAAACATTGTAGGGAAAGGAGAAAATATTATTAACCAGCTTTTTTAGCTCACCTGAGTACAACATGCTCAAGGGGAGCTTTTAGGATCACCAGGTGTCCGTTGTCCGTCATGTGTTGTCCATCATGCGTCATCAACAATTCTTTAAACATCATCTCCTCCTAAACCACTGGCCCAATTTAGACCAAACTTGGCTGGAATGTTCCTTGGGAGGTCCACAGGTCCACTTTAAAAATTGTTCACAGAATTTGATTTCATCAAAAACTCTGGTTGCTATGGCAAACAAATGGAATTTCCTAAGAATTCTTTAAAAATCTTCTCCTCTGAAACCGCTGGTCAGATTTTGAAATAATTTCACAGAGATGTTCCTTGGGTGACCCTTTTCAAAAACTGTTCGTAAAATTTTGATCTGTCGAGAAACATGCCTCTGATGACTGGGGGCTACTTGCACTATACGGATATGAAGAAATTCTCAAAAATTCTTCTCTGAAACGGCTGGTCAGATTTTGAAAAAATTTCACAGAGATGTTCCTTGGGCGATCGTTTTCAAAAATTGTTTGCAAAATTTTGATCCGTAAAGAAACATGGCTCTGTTGACTTGGGGCTACTTGCACTGTACGGCCATGAAGAAATTCTTAAAAATTCTTCTTCTCTGAAATCTCTGGTGAGATTTTAAAATAATTTCACAGAAATGTTTCTTTGATGGCCCTTTTTCAAAAATTGTTAGCAAAATTTTGATCCGTCAAGAAACATGGCTCTGATGGGGGGGGGGGGGGGGGGGGGGCTACTTGCACTATACGGCCATGAAGAAAATCTTAAAAATTATTCTTATCTGAAACGGCTGGTCAGATTTTGAAATAATTTCACAGAAATGTTCCTTGGGTGTCCCTTTTCGCAAATTATTCGAGAAATTTTGATCCATCAAGAAACATGGCTCTGATGGCTGTGGGCTATTTACATGATACGACATGAAGAAAATCTTAAAAATTCTTCTTCTCTGGAACAGCTGGTCAGATTTTGAAATAATTTCACAGAAATGTTCCTAGGGTGACCCTTTTCAAAAATTGTTAGGGAAATTTTTATCATCAAAAAACAACAGCCAATTGTTGGCACCTGCATGTGGTGCTCTTGTTCGACATATGTTTTTAGTCACTATCGAGCATGTGCTCTTCTTCAAGAAATTGTCCATGGGTGATCTATCCAAAAATTTATTTGCAGAATTCTGATTCATCAAAATCATTGCTGTGGTGATGATTGTAGGGGTGGTGACAGATTTTGAAACGACTTTTACAGGTGACCTTTTCAAAATTGCTTGGCAAAATAATGATTTTGTTTCCAAAGTTTCAGTACCTCAAAAAAAATTGGCTATGGTTCTCTCACAAATTCAGGTGAGCGATCCAGGGCCATCTTGGCCCTCTTGTCTCATTCTCCCACAATGTTTTCCAACCTTTCAAAAATATATTTCAGTTTTTGCTTTACATTTGTTTTGTTGTCTGCAAATGCTTACAATTTTGACTGGTCTAAAATTTGGTCATTTGGTAAAGAGTTAAAGCAGTTTTAGCATGCCCTAAAATAGCCTGTATGGTAATGGGTAAACCTGTTACTGCACTGAAATCTGTCAGAACAATTTTTGTCCTGCTCTTTGACAGCTTTAATCTGAAAACAGAGGAGACAAAGAAGTTATTCAGTATAAACAATAATTGCTTTGACCACACCACTTTCCATTACATTGGAAAAAGACCCTTTCCTTTGCTTGAAAAAGTTTTAATTTGGCCTTTGTGTCATCCATTCTGATTAGGTTTATGAAGCCAGTTCAATGAGATTTTGTCAAACAATTACCATGACATAGGACAGATCTTTATATTGTCTGTCTCTACATATGGTGTCCTGTAGAATGCCATGTTAAACAAAATTACTTTTTTCTCTCAATGAAAATATCCAAGTGAGACCATATCTTTGGGGTTTCTTTTGCCAATATATCTGTTTGTTTTTTTTCAAATATATCTCAATTCATTAGACAGTTTGGCTCCAGGATCAGACTGCATGTTGTATGCTGTCTGATCTGGATCTACATATTCTGCAAATAATCTAAAGTCACCCTTTGCATTTGAAGACTTAAAGATGCCCGTCTACAGCCGGTGAGCAAAAACGCTGTTAAATTTCAAACAATTTAGAATGGTACAGAAATCAGTCCTTTGTGTAAACATGGATACATTACTGACATATATGGTGTACTGGAAAAAAAGAAACACAGAGATTTGTATTAGAAACCGAACATTGGTCAGAAGAAAACTGGCTGACGATCGGAGCTGTAAACAGTGGCGGTGCGTCACGGAAATTTATCGTTGGTTTCCGCCTAGAGTCGGTGTAATTTGCATATATAGGCCGCGACCTCCGTCTGAAAATCGAAGCTGCAACAGAGAAGCCTCCATTTTCCTTTGTTTACCTCATTAGACACAGGGCGAAGGTCAAATATAGTCACGTGACAGAATACATGATCATCATACGAATTTACCCGAGTGTATAACGGACATATCGAAATCTTCGATTCAAAAACCGGAAACGACGAGTCTGTTTACATGGAAGGCCGCAACTCAGCGAAATGCATTTTCTATCGGCCGTAATCTAAGCAACCTTGCAACTGTGAGGCGCAATATTTGGCATGAAGATATGAGAATGGCTATAGTTTGATAAAATAAAGACAAAATGAGTTAAAACTGGCTGAAAATGAGTATCAGGGCCTCTTTAACTCTTTACCAAACAACAAAATCTAGACTCTTCCAAGTTGAAAGTATCTGCAGTAAATTCCAAAGTGGTACAATTGAACAGAAGTTTTTTTTAATGGGTAGAAAACATTGTGGGAAAAAGAGAAAATGCTGGTCATCAGCATTTTCTCCTTTTCACACATTGTTTTCAAAAGCCTTCAGAAAACTTAGGATTGTTTGGTAATTCTTTAAAAAAAAAAAATAAATGATATATTATGCAGATACTCTGTGATGGGAGCCAAAGTCTACTTGCCAGGCTGTATAACAAGTCATTGGCCACAAAAGGGGAATATCTAGAAGATGTCAAGGTAAAACTTCTATGACTGTTGGTTTTTTAGCTCACCTGAGCACAACATGCTCAAGGTGAGCTATTGTGATCGCCCTATGTCCAGAGTCTGGCGTCCATTAACAATTTCTTTAAACATCTTCTTCTCATAAACCACTGGGCCAATCTTGATGAAACTTGGCAGGGATGTTCCGTGGGTGAAGCTCTACCAAAGTTGTTCAAAGAAATGAATTCCACCCTTAACTCTGGTTGCCATTGCAACAAAAAGGAAAAAAATGTAAAATCTTTGAAAATCTTCTCCTCTGAAACTAGAAGGCGTATAGCTTTGATATTTGGTATGTAGCATCTCCTAGTGGACCTCTATCAAGTTTGTTCATATGATATCCCTGGGGTCACAAGTTCGAACATAGGAACAAAGAAGGAAAACTTTAAAATTCTTCTTCTCTGAAACTGGAAGGCATAGAGCTTTGATATTTGGTATGTAGCATCTCCTAATGGACCTCTACCAAGTTTGTTCAAATAAACCCGCTGGGGTCAAAACTGGCCCCGCCCTGGGGGTCACAAGTTCGAACATAGGAGTAAAGAAGGAAACTTTAAAATTCTTCTTCTCTGAAACTGGAAGGCGTAGAGCTTTGATTTTTGGTATGTAGTATCTCCTCATTGACCTCTACCAAGTTTGTTCATATGATGCCCCTGGGGTCAAAACTAGCCCCATCCCGGGGGTCACAAGTTTGAACATTGGAGCAAAGAAGGAAACTTTAAAATTCTTCTTCTCTGAAACTGGAAGGCGTAGAGCTCTGATATTTGGTATGTAGTATCTCCTCGTAGACCTTTACCAAATTTGTTCATATGATGCCCCATTGGGTCAAAACTAGCCCTGCCCTGGGGGTCACAAGTTCGAACATAGGAACAAAGAAGGAAAACTTTAAAATTCTTCTTCTCTGAAACTGGAAGGCATAGAGCTTTGATATTTGGTATGTAGCATCTCCTAGTGGACCTCTACCAAGTTTGTTCAAATAAACCCGCTGGGGCCAAAACTGGCCCCGCCCTGGGGGTCACAAGTTTGAACATAGAAGCAAAGAAGGAAACTTTAAAATTCTTCTTGTCTGAAAATAGATGGCGTAGAGCTTTGATATTTGGTATGTAGTATCTCCACATGGACCTCTACCAAGTTTGTTCATATGATGCCCCTGGGGTCAAAACTAGCCCCACCCCGGGGGTCACAAGTTCAAACATATGAACAAAGATGGAAGACTTTAAAATTCTTCTTCTCTGAAACTGGAAGGTGTAGAGCTTTGATATTTGGTATGTAGTATCTCCTCATGGACCTTTACCAAGTTTGTTCATATGATGCCCCTGGGGTCAAAACTAGCTCAGCCCCATGGGTCACAAGTTCAAACATAGGAACAAAGACGGAAAACTTAAAATTCTTCTTCTCTGAAACTGGAAGGTGTAGAGCTTTGATATTTGGCATGTAGTATCTCCAAGTAGACTTCTACCAAGTCTGATTAAATAAACCCGCTGGGTTCAAAACTGGCCCTGCCCCGGGGGTCACAATTTCGAACATAGGGACAAAGAAGGAAAACTTTAAAATTCTTCTTCTTTAAAATTGGAAGGCGTAGAGCTTTGATATTTGGTATGTATTATCTCCTAGTGGACCTTTACTAAGTTTGTTAGCCCACCGGAGCACAACATGTTCAATGAGTTTCGAAAATGGGTCACCTGTGGTCATAAACTAGGTCACTAGATCAAATTAAAGAAATACCTTGTGCTCATTTGACCTGAAATGTGGTCAGAATGTTTTTCTTGATGAAATCTGTGATGACTTTGAATTTGGGTCACTTTGGGTCTTAATCAAGGTCACTAGGTCAAATTAAAGAAATACCTTGTGGGCACTCTAGAGGCCATATTTTTCAACTCAGTTGACTTGAAAATTGGTCAGAATGTTTGTCTCGATGAAATCTTGGATGAGTTTGAATTTGGGTCACCTGGGGTCATAAACTAGGTCACTGGGTCATGTTAAGGAAATATATTGTTGGCACTCTAGAGGCCACATTCGTTGCTCAACTGACTTTAAAGTTAAATTGACTTTAATTGACTTTAAAGTTATTCAGAATGATAAAATTTCACATGAGTCTGAACTTAGGTCACCTTGGGTCATAAACTAGGTCACAAGGTCAAATTAAAGAAATACTGTGTGGGCACTCTAGAGGCCACATTTATTGCTCAATTGGTTTGAACACTGGTTGAAATGTTTGTCTTTATGAAATCTAGGATGAGTTTAGAATTGGGTCACCTGGAGTCATGATATAGGTCAAAGTTCAAATTAAAGAAATACCTTGAGGGCACTTTGGAGGCCACATTTCATGCTCAATTGACATGAAAATTGGTCAGAATATTTGTCTTGATGAAATATCGAATGAGGTTGAAATTGAGTTATAAACTAGGTCAGTAGGTCAAATTAAAGAAATTTATTTGGGCACTCTAGAGGCCACATCTATTGCTCAATTGTTCAGAATGTTTGTCTTAGACTTTATGATGAGTTCTAAATTGGGTCATGTGGGTTCATAAACTAGGTCACTTGGTCAAATTAAAGAAAAATCTTGTGAGCACTCTGGAGGCCACATTTATTGCTCAATTGACTTGAAAATTGCTGAGAATGTTTGTCTTGATAAAATCTAGGATGAGTTCAAAATTGGGTTACCTAGAGTCATAAACTAGGTCACTAGGTCAACTTACAGAAATTCCGTATGGGCTCTAGAGGCAAAAAATGTTGCTCAATTGACCTGAAAATTGGTCAGCATATTTATCTTGATAAAATCTTTGATGAGATCAAAATTGGGTCACATGGGGTCATAAAGTAGGTCACTAGGTCAACTTATGGAAATTCCTTGAGGGCGCTTTAGAGGCCACATTTTAAGCTCAGTTGACCTGACAATTGGTCAGAGTTTCAATCATGACCCTGGAGTGAAATTTTGCCTATTGACTCAGGTGAGCGATCCAGGGCCATCAGGCCCTCTTGTTTTAATTGATGTATTTTATGGTATAATCAGTAAAATCTGGAGAATTCAAATATGGATAGGGTGCAGAAATTAGACCAAATTGTCATGAGCAGGGTATTAGAATTATCAAAAATTTATACAAATGAGCCATGCAAAAGGGGGTTTTATTCTTCTGTGTGATGCATTATACCAAGCAAGACATCATATAATTATGGATCCATAAAATGCATTTTTTTTTTTTTTTTTTTTTTTTTCCCTCCCAACAACTGACTGAATCATGAGGTAGACTGGTCCTGCAACATACAGAAGATTTACAAGTAGCATATCAGCCTGAGTGGATTGCCCAGGCTGACATTGGTCAATACTTTTTGCAGCTTGATTAAATCCCCCTTTTCACAGAGCATGGCTCAATTTCATTTACTTTATTATTGTGTTTTCACTCTTGTGAACTATTTTTGGCTTGGCACCTATACCATAGAATGCTTTTGAAAACATGGTGATGAATTGAAGAATTGCTTAAAATGAACAAATCTCCATTAGTATTGAGTCAAGCATATGAAATAAAAACGTCAATAAATTACATGATAACTTAATGTTTAAAAGGATAAATACCCATTGTGTATTAGATCTCTAGTTTTCATGTATGAATAAATCCCCCCTCCCCCTGAAAATAAGATAGAACAGTAGTGCTGATTGCTGGTTTGTTGCTTTGCAGTCTTCTTTGCAAAGATATCATTTACTGTTATATTGAGACTAAGCCATGATGTTAATGCAGAGAAGTTACATGCAGAGCTAGTAATTTAGGAGTTGTTAGTTAGAAACTGGTTCTGTCAGACTTTCTTGCCAAGGATTAATGGTAGTCAGTACAACAGTATTAAATTTTACTCTCTTCTCAATGCTGAAATCACTCTTGATTTTGTTTTCAACCCTGTTCCACACAATCCATAGTTTTAGAGAACCTGAGAAAAGAGGCTTTTGAAATCATTGTGGTAACCAGCATTTTCTTCTTTTCCCTCAATGTTTTTCAACCCTTTCAAAGACAGTTCTATCTTTTGAGGCATTACTAATGTGTTGTCTGCATATGCTTTTAAGTTGGAAAAATCAGAACATTTCCACTTTAGTAAAGATTTAAGGGAAAGCAGCCATGAACTTGGAAGAAGGTTTGTGCAAAGAAATGATGAACGAAAATCTTCAATGATGCATTAAATCTCCAGTGATAGATGCATGATCCTTGTGACATAACTGCAATAATCTTGAAAAAAGTCTTTAACACCAAACAAGCAAATAATCTTATGTGTTCTTAAATCATTTGCAGAGAAAACCCAGATCAAGGAAGACCAAATCTTCCAAACAGAAAGAGAAAGAGCCAACATTAACACTCACCCAAATGGTCAAGAAGAAGGAAGATGGGGCAGAGGTAATGTGTCTCTTCCTACTATGATGATCACATATACAGTGAAGTATCTCTGCTATGTACTTCTTGTGTGATTATGTTTGTATACTTTTGAAAAATGATGTAGCAGCAGTTCTGATTGGTCAGTCAAAAGAACTTCAGAATTTGACAACTATCTAATGAGTATGTGTGTTTATTCCTCTGACACTAAGGGAAGATTAGATTCATGTTTTTGATAATCTTAACACCACATTTTTCTTAACATTGACTAAAGGTGTTATGCAAAAATTATTATGATAGATCAAAATCAGACTTATCAGACTGTTGATTGAATTTCAGTCTCATCATTGATCTGTGGTACATATTTGATGTTTTGTGAGACATTTTCACCAAAACCACTTCAAAATTGCAATATCTGAGTCCCTGATATTGTCACTCTGAATATCAAGTTTTAGTGCTGTACTGTTTCACTGGTTTCTTGAGCCTGTCTGTTTTCCAATGGTTGATATTTGTTTTTTCTGTTTTTATAGCACTTTCAGATTACTTCTGCAGACATCTTGTTTTGTCTGTCAGTAGACTATATGTATTTATGAACCGTTTACCACACAGCCCTATGTTTCAACAACCTCACAAAAGAGGGCTTTTGAAAACATGGTGGTTACCAGCATTTTCTTCTTTTTCCACAATGTTTTCTGCCCTTTTCAAGACTAATCTCAACATTTTAGTTGCATGTGATATGTTGCAGACAAATTTTTTTCATTTTGAACAAGTCTGAAATTTTGTTGTCTAGTACAGAGTAAACCAGATATCAGGCTGACTATATATATTTTATATGAATGTTTCAAGGCCTTCCGCTACAAATTTGTTTCAAGAAGTAATGGAATAATTTCAGATTTTTTTTTTAAATGAACTAATGAACTTATTGCGCTATAACCCAGGAATCAGATGACTTCAACTTCACATCACAAGATGCCTACTACTGCATCATGCCTGATCCACTTACCATAATACACCCACTGCATGGTTGTTCTGACCCATACAGTCTGATCAGAACGCTGGAGGAAGTCCAGCCAAGATATGTAGTGCTATATGATCCAGATATGGAGTTTGTTAGGCAGCTAGAGGTAATTCCTACAACTTTTCTTAGTACGGTACTGCACAAATACCTATGACATCTTTTAGATCCATTCTCTTAGCATCTTTGATAAAATTGTAGAAATAGGAGAATAGCTGTTTACTCTTTCCCAAATGACAATCTTCCATATTTACAGCATCTGCAGGCAACAAATTTGAAAGTGGTACAAATGAACTTAGATTTTTTGACATGATAGAAAACATTGTTGTAAAAGGAGAAAATGCTGGTTACCAGCATTTTCTCTTTTTTCCAAAATGTTTTCAGAAGGGTTAACAAGCAATTGCTCTTTTTCCAGCAATGTTATCTGTACTTGAGAAAACTAATGATGTCCTTGCTTTCAAACTTCTTATCCATTTTATGAATTGCAGTCGCTTTCTGTAGATTTACTACAATGTGTTTGAATTCTCTAGACATAAAAGTAGATACCTCTTCTTCATTTCAACTAATAGACGGTCAGGAAGTCCTTACCAAACAACAAAATTTTGGACTAGTCCAAATCGAAAGCATTTGCAGAGGACAAAATAAATGCGGCCCAAAGAATTAAATTTGTTTAAAAAGGTAGAAAACATTGTGGAAAAAGGAGAAAATGCTGTTACCGGCATTTTCTCCTTTTCCCACAATATTTTCAAAAGCTGTCTTTTTTGGGTCATTAAAACATGGAATTGTTTGGTAATAGCCTAAGCTATGGGCCATTGTCTTCCATGAGCCTACAGAACAGATTTTAGTCAAACTTGTTTGAAATATCAATACAATCATCAACAAGATAACCTTTCTAAAGAACTAAGTTCCATTACACACCCGTGTTGCCATGGTAATAAAGCTAAATATCACAAGAAGTATAGCTGATGTGTCCCTAAGTTACCATATATAAATTATGCTACCAACACAGCGCAGAGTTGTGTGTCATGTGGTCTACACTTAGCAATGTGGTTGATAATGTGATTTCGATTTACACTCTGACAATATATCTGATTTTACATCTTTATTACTGTGAGGTGTAACTTATTACTGTAAATATATATGTATGGTTCTCAGTTTTAAAAATATTTTTGTATCCATCACATGTTCGTCCCTTGTGCAATTTGTATCTTAGGTTAACCTGTTTTATGAGCTTTTTATATGTATTTTATTCCCTATTATCATAGATGTACAAGGCAACTAACCCAAAGCAGTCATTGAGAGTCTATTTTCTGATGTACACTGGATCAGTGGAGGAACAGCGCTACCTCACAACTTTAAGAAAGGAGAAAGAGGCTTTTGAGTACTTGATCAATGAAAAAGCAGTATGTTTCATTAAACAAGAGGACCATGATGGTCCTATATTGCTCATCTGAGTACTAAGCAGTAAAGGTCTAAAATAAAGATAAATACCAAATATCAAGGTTCAAGGCCAAATGATAATGAAAAAAGAGCAGCAAATTGTCGCAAGATATGCCCGTCTCACCGCCAGTTGTCAAGGAGGTATAATAATTGCAAAGGGCAGTAATGCAACAAACATGTTTACCAAGTCTCAAGTCAATTTGACTTGAGACTTCAAAGTTCAGTTCCGGACAAGCAAGAAATACTGTAAAAATGAAGATCGAAGTGGAATTACTCAAAATCCGCGCTAGGTAGAGTTGCGCACTGTACTCGGTAACAAACATGCATACCAAGTTTGAAGTCGTTCTGACTTGAGATGACAAAGTTATATTCCGGACAAGCACTAAATGCTGTGAAAATGACAACCAAAGGGAAATAACTCAAAGGCAGCATGAGGTAGAGTTACAATTCTTGTGCACTGCACTTCCAAATATTGCAACAAATAAGCATACCAAATTTCAAGTCATTCCTACTTAAGATGACAAAGTTTTGCTCTGGACAAGCAAGAAATGCTGTAAAAATGAAGGTCAAAGGGGGAATAACTCAAAATTAATGCTAGGAAGAGGTATGGTTCTTATGCACTGCACTCAGTAATTTTTCAACAATCATGCATACCAAATTTGAAGATGTTCAGGCTGGAGATGACAAAGTTATATTCCAGACGAGCAGAAAATGCTGTAAAAATGACGATCAAAGGGAAATAACTCATAGTACGAGGTAGAGTTATGGTTCTTTCACACTGCACTCCGTATTGTTGCAACAAACACAAATGCCAAGTTTCAAGTCAATCTGACTGGAGATGACTAAGTTATGCTCCGGACAAAGAACTATTCTAAAGAACTTTCTAATTCAAGGGCAAATAACTACAGTCGTTCTGGTCCGATTAGACCCATAATCGAACTCATCCGAGATCTTATAGTCATATATATTTTGACCAAGTTTGGTGCTGATTGGTTGATATTTGTAGATGCTAGAGTGTAAACAAAGTCAAATATAGCGATTTTTCTGATTCAAGGGCAAATAACTCCAGTTGTTCTGGTCCGATTAGACCCATAATCGAACTCATCCGAGATCTTATGGTCATATATATTTTGACCAAGTTTGTTGCTGATTGGTTAATAATTGTAGATGCTAGAGTGTAAACAAAGTCATATATAGCAATTTTTCTAATTCAAGGGCAAATAACTCCAGTCTTTCTGGTCAGATTAGACCCGTAATCGAACTCATCCAAGATCTTATGGTCATTTATATTTTGACCAAGTTTAGTGCTGATTGGTTAAATATTGTAGATGCTAGAGTGTAAACAAATGCAAATATAGCAATTTTTCTAATTCAAGGGCAAATAACTACAGTCGTTCTGGTCCAATTAGACCCATAATCGAACTCATCCGAGATCTTATAGTCATATATATTTTGACCAAGTTTGGTGCTGATTGGGTGATATTTGTAGATGCTAGAGTGTAAACAAAGTCAAATATAGCAATTTTTCTAATTCAAGGGCAAATAACTCCAGTTGTTCTGGTCCGATTAGACCCATAATTGAACTCATCCGAGATCTTATGGTCATATATATTTTGACCAAGTGTGGTGCTGATTGGTTAATATTTGTCGATGCTAGAGTGTAAACAAAGAAATGTAAACAGACGGACGGACAGACGACGGACGGACGGACAGACAGATGCCGGCGGACAGTGAATGATCACAATAGCTCATCCTGAGCACTTTGTGCACAGGTGAGCTAAAAAAGTGGGGATTGAAGAGGGCAGTCAAAGTTAGCAGTCATTTAAAGTTAGTTTGATGCCAAATAAATCTAATCTATGTAATAATTTTGTTAAATACATAACCATATAGACTTTTTAGCTCAGCTGAGCATGTTGTGCTCAAAATGAGCTATTGGTATGGCGGTACTGTGTAAGTGGGTCCCAGTCATGTTTTCTTTTTTATCTTAAACTTGGCAAAATTTCCTTTTTTATTATCATTATTGTTATATTATTTATATATTTTATTATTATTATTATTACTTTTTTTTTTTTTTTTTTTTTTCTTTTATTATAGCTTGATTTGAGACTTTATAATTACTTATATATATACATGTGTCTCAGAGGGTAATCACAGGAAAGAAAGCAAATATGCAAATTGAGTGAGAAGGGGAAAAAGCTATCACTATGAATTAATTAACTGAAAGTTCTAAAAAGATATAAGGGAAGTTTGTAAAAAAACAATTATCAGCAATAAATGAAGGAGTTCAAGATATAGTTATTTAACGAAAACTTCCCTTCATTGGGTCTGTTAACTGAAATGATTTCTTTACCATAGACGGGAGTTCTTGTGACCCGACGGTAAAAATTGTCCGAGAAAAACCACATTGGTTTTATAATCTTCCAGCTTTAAGCCAGAGAATGGTGTAAACTTATATGTTACACTTTATATCTGTACAGACAATGGTTATCCCTGAAGAGAGAGAAGGTAAAATGGAAGAGGACCCTAATATGGCAAGGGAGGTAACTCCAGCTGGAGCCATTCCAAACACCCGTAAGGGAGGTCAGACTACAACAGCATCTCAGAAGAAAGTGATCGTTGATATGAGAGAATTCAGAAGTGAACTGCCATCACTTATCCACCGAAGAGGAATTGATATTGGGCCAGTAACTTTAGAGGTGACTGACCTACTTAGGATTTTACAAAGTTAAACTTAACTCATTCCCTAGTGCAACAAATTTGCGTCAGACAATTTTAAAAAGAACATTCAGGTAAATTGGGGATAGCGAAATTTAATAAAGGCTTTATACATGATTCCATGCTAAGAAAGTGAGAAATAACTTATAATGTGCATGTTCAATTGTTTTCCTCTGTTTGTCAAGCTTGGTCTTGAAAAGAGAAATGTCATGTGCAGATGGTAATGATTTAAACCATGCTTCTAAATTATGCTGTAGTTTTTGTAGGCTGAATAGCAATTTATTTGGTGGTTAACCTTTTATAAAGTAATGGTACATTTTTACATCCATGAGAAAGAAGGGCTGAAGGAAAACATGCTGGTAACCAACTTTTTATGGACTATTCCAAAATTTTGTCATCTGGTAAAGACTCAACCTTTTTCAAAACAGTGTTTGAATTAACACACAACCAGCATTACACCTATCCTTGTCTCCTCAATCGTACTTGAATCATTACTGTGCAAAGAAAAATAGACACTGACTGTATACCTATATAGGTAAATGAAAATGATGTTAACCAATGAGAGAGAAAGGACTACTGTTACAATGACTATCATAAAACCTAAGAGAGACTTTCAGAGTCAGAGCCATAAAATATTGCATGACTTGTTAAACTCAATTAAAAAAACTCACCATATGTACTTTCTATATATGGTTTCTGACTATATCCTGTATCTTTTTACCTGAAATCTGGATACATGTCAAAAAGAGAAGTCACTCAATTATGTTCTCATAATTTGCCAGCAAGAGGCATCTGCAGTAATGAGTTAACTCTGAACTTTTCACAACTTTACTTGCCCAAGTGGCCAGTATAGATTAAGATCAGACTGCACTAAACATGCATTCTGATTCTTTATTTACACTGTCAGCTTTGCTTAGACATTCTGGATAAGAGAAACTACAATTGAAACTATTTTTGTCATATTTCTAGACTGAAAATTTCTGTTCTGTTTATTCAGCGCTCTTAGGGGTTGGTCAGACAAATTTTTTGTTACAGGTTGGAGACTATATACTTACCCCTGATATCTGTGTAGAGAGGAAAAGTGTCTCAGATCTGATTGGGTCCCTGAACAATGGTAGACTGTATAACCAATGTGTTTCCATGTGTAGATACTATAAACGACCAGTCCTTCTGATAGAGTTTGACCCAAACAAGTCTTTTTCACTGCAGGTATGCCGTCTTACTGTAAGAATGGTGAAATGGTAATTTTCCAGTCTAATTAAACATTTTTAGACATTTGTATTGTCATGAAAAGAACTTGATTTCATCATAGAGATAAAACTTACCCTCCAATCAAAGCACAACTTAAGCTGTTCTTGCCAAGAGGTAGATTAAGATCAAACAGCACAAAATACTGTGTGACCTTGATCTACACTGTCCAATATTTTCTTTTTTTTTTCAATTACATTTTCAAATGTCTTCTTCCTTAAGATTGTAAAAACAGGGCATTGTCTGTTTAACAGTTAACCCTTTACCACACAATTCCCACTTTTAATGACCCTAAAGAAGAAGGCTTTTGAAAACATTGTGCGAAAAAGGAGAAAATGCTGGTCAGTAGCATTTTCTCCTTTTCCCACCAGTTTCTTTCCTTTTTTACAGACAGTTACCATAATTTAAGCTGAATTTAATATGTCCTCTGCAAATGCTTTCAATGTGGACAAGACTAAAATTTCATCATTTGGTAAAGAGTTAATGAATATTTTTAACAAGTATTTTTTCAATGCATTTCTGTCACATGTTTGATGGTTTTGGAATATAAAGAGGAGTTGATTACATGTATTTTTCATCATCTTAAGGGTAAATATCAGATGTCTAGCGATGTCTCAATACAGGAAACAACATCTCGACTTGCACTTCTCACTCTACATTTCCCAAAGCTACGCATTTTATGGTGTCCTAGTCCATATGCAACAGCAGAACTGTTTGAAGAATTAAAGGTAATGATTCATGAGGAAATTGCAGTTTTTACAATTGCATAGCAACAGATTCAACTAATATGAGCCATGCTCTTGGATGTGGGCTTTAATACATCTCTGTTATGCATTATAACAAGCACATCATCACATAGTTATGGATCCATAAAATCCATTTTGTCTGACAAAAAACTGTATCCTGAGGTAAAATGGTCCTTGGACATGCAGAAAATTAACTAAAAGCAAAATATTTTGACCCATTTCAGCCTGTGCGGACTGAATTGACCTAGGTCTATACTTTTTGCAGATGCATTAAATCCACTTTTCACAGAACATGGCATATACTTATATCAGTATTTCTTACCTCTTGCATCTATAAAATCATGGAATTTGAAGGTTTTATGAAGATTTAGGCATCAAATAGGGAAACAACTATGTATTTCTTTCCTTTTGGTTCATCAGTTTTTAGTCAAATGTAATTGGAAATAAATTGCCAAAGTGAAAAGGTATTCCCAGTTTGTAATTTCATTAGTAATTTTCACCAGCCAGTAATTCATTTATAAATGTTAAAGAAACATGGTATTTTTACATGCAGTTGGATTCTACTTGAAAAAAATAGGCCACATCATTTAAGTCCTCATCAACTTAACCTCATTTACTTGACCCATCAGATTTGGAGCACTTGAAGTAATTGATTATTTTGTTGCAGGCTGGCCGAGAGGAACCAGATGCTGCAGTTGCTATGACAGTGACTGCCACAGAAGATAGTATAGAATGGTCTGATAAATATAGTCATGGGCCTCAGGTGGGTTATTGTGTAAGAGGAATAAAGTACAGTGTCTTCAGAAAAACTGTACAGGCTAATTTCAAACCTTTGCAAACTGTGATAAACAAGTGAAATCACACAACATTGGACACAGTTTTAGAAATGAGTAAAAAAGTTTAAATGACTTTGAACTAGGTGGAAAAGGGACCATTGCTTGTAACATATTATTGCCATTTTTCAACAGTTACTTAAAGCTGTATGCAACATAGGCATAAAAATTTTAAATGTTCAATTAATCAAAGAATAATTAACTTAAAGTCTGCTTGAGTTTTTTTAGAAGTCATTTTTTCCATGAAAATACAGTCAGTGCAATTCACAGTGTTTTATGTCAGAGATAGCTCAACATGCATGATGAGATGGTGTAGGTCCAGAGTTAGACTGCATGTTCAGACTCCCTAATTCTTATAATCTAGCCTTGATGTCCTGCAAGAACACCCAAAGTTGTTCTTAATTTGTGAAAGGTACGAAATGTTAAAAAAAGTTGTTCTTTTTCTCTCAATTCTATGATCAACAGGATGGTTTATCTTTTGATTCTATGTAGGGCCCATAGTAATTTAGCTGGCTGTTTTTTGAGGAAAACATTGAGGTAGTGTCATGGCCCTGTCGTAGCCATGCAAAAACTTTGACATTTTATCTCTCTATCATTCCTGAAAATATTTACTTTAAACTCGGACTAGTTGTCACTAATCAAAAGGGGAACCCATACAACAGGGGCAAGTAACCATCAAAATATTTTTGACATGGTTTTACCCCTTTCTCGACATAGAATTTTCCCTGAAATTCTTTCTATTTCTGTAAGAAACTGTGGCTAAGCATTGCACCCTTGTGTGGTGCTCTTGTTTTCTAAGCCATTTCAATACAGAAACTACTTTCTTAGGCAATGCCTCGGACGTCATAGTTGGAAAATAGGCAGTAACTTGTTGCAGACTGTTACTTTTTTTCTCAGATTGTTTCTTGTATCATTCGAAAAAATCATTTTCCTATCCCTTAAATATTACCTCATTGCATCACAAATATGTGTTAACCCTTTACCAAACAATCCCAGGTTTTAGTAACCATGAGTAAGTAGCCTTTTAGAAACATTGTGGCAAATTGAGAAAATGCTGATAGCCAGCATTTTCTCCATTTTCCACAATATTGTATACCCCGTTTGAGAACTTCTTTTCATTTGTGCTAATATCGAATTTCCATCCCTAGATGCTTTCAGTTTTAAAGAGCCAAAAACTTGTTGTTGGGAAAGGATTTGTGGTATATCCTCAGGCTCCTAAAACATTGGATTGTTTAATTAAGGACTACTACAATTAAGGACTTTAAACTGGCTCACCTCTACATTTTCAGGACATGTTGCTGAAAATGCCAGGTATTAATTCCAAGAACTATCGCAAGATACTGAACAAAGTTCAGGATATAGCTGAGCTGGCGACATTAAGTGAAGAAGACTTGAATAGTATTTTGGGTCACTCCCAGCATGCCAAAATACTGTGGGACTTTTTGCATAAAGAACACCAAACCTCAGAAACCTTGACGAGTGCCCTAACAAAGACTGAAGGATCTAGAAAAACATTCAAAAGGAAAAGATGATTATGAATATGCAGTTAGAATACTGGTTACCAGAATTTTCTCATTTTTCCACAATCTTTCATAAGACTTCTCTTTCAGGGTTGTTATATAAACAAATGAACAGGACTTTGTTACATGAAGGAGGAAAGAAATTGAAGTTAAGGAGACAGTTGGTGTAGAATTGCATGGAAAATTGTCATATGTAAAAGAACCTTTGCTCAAAATAAGCAAATTGTTTCTTTTTCCCTCAATGTTCTCAAAATTTCTGTACAGCAAAGGCAATAAGTTTTTACTAGATGATAAAATTTTAGACTTTTTAGCTCACCTGAGCACGAAATGCTCAAAGTGAGCTTTTGTGATCATGCTGTGTCTGTCGTCTGTCGTGTGTCATCAACTTTTACCTTGTGTATGCTCTAGAGGCCGCATTTTCAGTCAGATACTCATGAAACTTGATCAGAATGTTTGTCTTGATGATATCTCGGACAATTTCGAAAATGGGTCATGTAGGGTCAAAAACTAGGTCACTAGGTCAAATCTTAGAAAAACCTTGTGTATGCTCTAGAGGCCACATTTTCAGTCCAATACTCATGAGACTTGGTCAGAATGTTTGTCTTGATGACATCCCAAACGACTTCAAAAACGGGTCAAAAACTAGGTCACTAAGTCATATCCTAGAAAAACCTTGTGTACACTCTAGAGGCCACATTTTCAGTCCAAAACTCTTGAAAATTGGTCAGACTGTTTGTCTTGATGACATCTCAGACAAGTTCGAAAATGGGTCATGTCAAGTCAAAAACTAAGTCACTAGGTCAAATCTTTGAAAAACCTTGTGTACGCTGTAGAGGCTACATTTTCAGTCCAAAACTCTTGAAAACTGGTCAGAATGTTGGTGTTGATGATATCTCGGACAAGTTCCAAAATGGGTCATATCAGGTCAAAAACTAGGTCACTAGGTCAAATCTTTGAAAAACCTTGTGTACGCTCTAGAGGCCACATTTTTCGGTCCAAACTCTTGAAAGTAGGTCAGAATGTTTGTCTTGATGATATCTCGGCCGAGTTCCAAAATGGGTCATGATGGGTCAAAAATTAGGTCACTAGGTCAAAATGTTTTGAAAAACATTGTGTACGCTGAAGAGGCCATACTTTCAGTCCAAAACTCTTGAAAGTTGGTCAGAATGTTTGTCTTGATGATATTTCGGACAAGTTCGAAAATGGGTCATGTCGGATCAAAAACTAGGTCACTAGGTCAAATTTTAGTAAAACCTTGTGTACCCTCTAAAGGGCACTTTTTCAGTCCAAAACTCTTGAAAGTTGGTCAGAAAGTTGGTCTTGATGATCTCTTGGATGGCTTTGAAAATGGTTCATGTCGGGTCAAAAATTAGGCCAGTAGGTCAAATCTTTGAAAAACCTTGTGTACGCTCTAGAGGCCACATTTTTGGTCCAAAACACTTGAAAGTTGGTCAGAATGTTTGTCTTGATGATATCTCATACAACTTAGAAAATGGGACATGTTTGGTCAAAACCTAGGTCACTAGGTCAAGTCTAAAAGAACCATGTGAACGGTCTAGAGGCCATATTTTCAGTTCAATACTCATGAAACTTGGTCAGAATGTGTATCTTGATGATTTCTTGGACGAGTTTGCAAATTATTCATGTCGAGTCAAAAACTAGGTCACTGTTCAAATCATACAAAAACCTTGTGTACCCTCTAGAGGCCATATTTTCAGTCAAATACGCATGAAAGTTGTCAGAATGTTTTTCATAGTGATATCTTGAATGAGTTTGAAAATGGGTCACATGGGGTCAAAAAGTAGGTCACCAGGTCAAATCTTTAAAATAGTTTGTGTAGCTTTAGAGTCATCATTTTTTGACCAGTACTTATGAAAATTAGTCGGAATGTTTGTCTTGATAATCAGTATGATGAAATTGAAAATGGGTTCCCATGTCAAATCTTGGAAAAACCTTGTGTACACTCTAGAGGCCACATTTTCTGTCCAATACTTATGAAAAGTGGTCAGAATCTTTGTTTTGATAATATCTACAATGGGAAAATGGGCTATGTTTGGCTAAAAAGTAGGTCACTGAGAGAAATTCTAGAAAAAGCTTGTGTACAAGCTACAGGCCAAATTTTCAGTCCAATAATCATGAAAGCTTGATAGAATGTTTGTCATAATATCTCGAAAGAGATTGAAAATGGGTCATGTTTGGTCAAAAGACTCAGGTGAGTGACTGCAGGGCCATCATGGCCCTCTTGTTTCATTGAAAGCAATTGCAGGGGATTGGAGAGTGGGAGGGATGTTTTACTTTGGAAGGATGGGAAAGCATTGTAGAAAAAGGAGAAAATGCTGGTTACCCTCATTGTTTTTCAAAAGCCTTCTGCCTCAGGGTCGTTTAAACTTAAGACTGTTTGGCAAAGGATTAAAAAGGGTACATATGTTAAGATGTGTGAATCTTCCACCTCACATGCAAGTTCAAATGCTCAAAAATAATTATTCCTCCAATTATTACAATGTTTTTAAGATATTTTTTACTACAGAGGCATTCTGAGGTATGTGCAAGTCTTGCAAGAAGAATGTATGGTTGAATGAGGCAATAAGACCATGGGCTTTCATATTTATATTTTCTTTGATTGTTTATGTCAACTGAATGGAATAAACTTCGTAAATGTCAAATTGTAGTTTGATGATTTTTTCACACTTTAACCAAGGAGATCTTTGTATTTTTTGTCTGATATGTACATTTTCACGTGCCGCTTACTTTTTTTGGCTTGCAGCAGTGTATTTTCAGCTTGGCTGTCTCTTAGAAAACATTGAGTTTATGTGAAAGCTTTGCCTTTTGTAAGTAGAAAGTAACAAAATTTCTGATTGGCTAAACCAAATGGTTTTTCCTGTCAAAAATTTTAAATTTTGTCATTATAAGGAAAAATAATGTCTGCCTTTGTTTTAAATGTTTTTTTAACTCGCTTCCACACAGAACGGGAATCATACACACTCATGAAAACTCTGAAATAGATTCGTCTGACAAGGGTTGTTACTCTCAAAACTTAGATGGCATTGATGTATTGAATTACAAATTTTTTTGTCATGCTGCTTTAATCATAATTTTAGTCATGTCAGTGCAACAGGTCACTTATTATCCTGGGATCTATCACTAGTGGTCTTGTCCAAGGACATTCTAACCCAATACCATGAGTGAAGATAAAACCCAGGTCTCTAGTTTTCAAACCGACACCTTCACCACTATGCAACACAGGAGCTGTCTGGATATTTTTATTACCATTGACCCTACAGACTTGCACATAACTGCTAAAATGACATTAGAGCAGCACTCAGACAAAAGGGGCCTAGGTCTTATGATCAGGAAATGAGAACGTTTTTAAAGTTTTTACTATGTAAGCCCATGCAAAACTTGTAACTGCCAGGACGGGGCAAAATTTGACCCCATGGCTACACTTTAAACTATCTTAGAAGTGATCTATTAGATAAAGCCACATGCCAAATTTGATAGCCCCAGGTCTCGTGGTTAGAACATGAAGACTTTTAAAGTTTTCACTATATAAGCCCATTTAATCCCCAGTTACCTCCGGGACAGAGCCTATTTTGACCCACAGGCTACAATTTGAAGAATCTTGGTAGTGGTGTATTAGATGTAGCTACATTCCAAATTCGGTAGCCCTAGGCCATATGGTTTTGAACAAGAAGATTTTCAAATATTTATAGTATTTTTCAGATATGTTGCCAGTGCAACCAGAGTTTTTTCAGTAATCAAATTCTTTCATAAAGTTCTGAGAAGGATCATTGTAGGATCACTTCTGTTAAGTTTTGTCAAAATTGGATGGGTAGTTTAGTGAAGATGTTTGAAATAAGTTAATGTACCAAAAGATGGACAGAAGGGTGCACACAGTGCCATGACATAAGCTCAGCCAGTAAAGTAAAAAATATTTTTGACACTGTTGTGCCCAGTTTATTACCTAGAATTTTCACTGACAAAAGCAACTGCAGCAATGCATTGACCCCTGCATGAGGTTATTATCACACTTTCAGGGTTAACTGATTACCCCCAATCCCTAATTTCAACGACCCTAAAGGACAAAATTTTTGAAAACACTATGAAACAAGGGCTGTCATAAGACAACACAGCTTGCCCGGAGAAGTTAATTGTTGGGGAGACAATCATACTGGCTGGAAAACAGGAGCTCTAGAAAAGCTTTGACATGAAATTTAACAGAATCTGCGACCTCGACCTTAACCCTTTACCAGACGACAAAATTTTAGCCTTGTCCAAATTAAAAGCATTTGCAGACGACAATTTCAGTGTGGCTCAAATGGAGCAATTCTTCTTTGATAGGATAGAAAACGTGGGAAAAGAAGAAAATGCTGGTAACCAGCATTTTCTCTTTTTCCCACAATGTTTTCAAAAGGCTTCCTTCCCAGGGTCGTTAAAATTTGGCATTGTGCAGTAAAGGGTTAAGATCATGGGCATTGCTAGAGTATTGCTCAGTGAAACTCTGGACCTGTATCTGTCATCAAGTCAAATATGAACCAAATCCATCATTAGTTTGGAAAATATTACTTGTAAAAACTCTGACATAAAACTTCGGTGTAAAATATCAGGGTCTATGATCTAAAAATCAAGGTCAAAGGTGCAGGCCAGGGAAAAAATGAAAGAGACTTTAGACCTATATCTATAATCATACCAAATATAGACAAAATATGAGCTCTCTGACTAAACTTTAATGTAAAGTTGGACAACGTCTCCAACACTAACACCAATAGCTTTTTCCTGGACTTTGTCCAAGCAAGCTGAAAGGGAGAAACTGCTGAATACCAGCTTTTTCCTCTTCTCACTATGTTTTTTTACCCTTTCAAAAAAAAAATTCAGTTTTTGAATCACACTATTTTGTTGTCTGCTTTTTGGTTTCAATTGGTACAACACTAAAATGTTGTGTGGCGAAGAGATCTATAGGATCTGATATGAGTTGGCTTTTGAGATAAAATTTTATTAAACGAGTTTAGGGAAATGTTATTAAGCGAGCCTTTGGCGAACTTAATAACATTTTTCCTTGATGAGTTTAATAAAATTTTATCTCAAACGCCAATGAATGTCAGATTCTTTTTATCATATAACGATATTTCATGAAATATAGATCAGATAATGTGCAAAACCATTTATACATGCACCCGCAGTAATATCAGTAAAACCTATTCACTTCAATATAATAGGTACAAAATGACATCACACAAATATGATATCAAACGTGTATAAGATAAGAAAATTTGTAATGTGTATATTACACTGAAAACAAGGAAGGCTGCGTGATAAAAAAACATACGGGTATTACAAATAAGAAAATATACGGGTATTACAAATAAGAAGTCCAAAAAGTAACACCATACAGTCCTGTTTAATGAAAAACAAAATAGTTCATTACATGCCCACAAATATACAGATTCAAATCAAATTGTGAATAAAATTCATTGTAAACCATAGAATTTCACAACAATAAATATATTCTCATGATTTCATCATGTATTTTGATTCCATTTTTATTTCTACAGCAAATATAATGCCCAGTTATTCATTCCACAGTAAATCAATTAAAGTTTAACAAAACAAAATACATATAACTGTAATTAAGACTTCATTAATAAACTCCTTACCTTAGAACAAAATTCTAGACTTGTCCATAGTGAAAGCATTGGCAGACAACAGATTAACTCTTCACCACAATACACAATTTTAAACTTGTCCAGTTAAAGCATTTGAAGACAACATATTGAAGGTGGTTAAAATGATACAACTTGCCCTTGTTTGAGTAGTATATATATATTAGAAAAGGAGAGAATGGCTTTTCCCAAAATTTTTCAAAAACTTTCTTTCTCAGGGTTGTTAACACTATGGACTGTGTGGTAAAGAGTTAAATGTGGCTCAATGGTGGGGTTTGTCTTGAAAAAGCTTTGGAAGAAACACTATGGGAAAATAATAAAACTTGGTCATCAGCATTTTGTCCAACTATTGTCCAAATACCATCTTCCTCACAACCTTATAAGTAAGAGATGATTGGTGAAGGATTAAATTTCCATAATTTTAAAGAATCATTTAGAAATAGATAATGGCTATTTAGGAATAAATATACATCTTCCCTCTTACGCAGACATTTGGACCACTCCTTGACCAACTGACACAATAACACATAACTGAACATGGAAAAATTGCTAAAAAACTTATTTTTTTCCATACATGTTTCATATGTACTTATTTTTGTAGCATCCATTTTTAGGTATTTTCACTAATTTCTTTCTGTGAGCATTTTGTCTCAAAAGTTCAACATCACTCTTAAATGTGAAAAAACCTCAGAAAAACTAACTCCTGTAACTCATCAAGTTTATACATTTGAGGCTGAAACATATCTCCTTATAAAATGTCAAAATTTTGCACTTGTACAAATTCAAGGCATTTGCGAATGTCAAACTTAATGTAGCTCAAATGGTGAGATTTATCTTTGATAGGGTAGAAAATGATGGTTACCAGTAGTTTCTCCTTTTCCCACACTGTTCTCAAAAGTCTTCCCCTCAAGGTTCTTAAAACTCAGCAAAGTTTGGTAAAATCTCATATTTTTGAGCAAAAATAACTGTGTCATCATTACCAAAAATGTATCTATATCCTGACAGACATAAACAGATTAACCAATTTATTGTTATAATGCAACACTGTTTTTTTTTTTAACAGAGGGATAACTTTCCTCATGAAAATATACAACTTCATACAAAGATTTAACCATTTACCAAACAATCCCAAGTTTAAGCAACCCTGGGAAAGAAGGTTTTTCAAAACATTGTGGGGAAAGGAGAAAATGCTGGTCACCAGCTTTTTCTTCTTTTCCCACAATGTTAATTACTATTTCAAAGATAAAAATCATACTTTTAGCAACAATGAAATTGTTGTCTGCCAATGCATTGAATATGTACACATCAGAAATTTTGTCATATAGTAAAAAGTGAATCTTCAACAAATGTATAACCTCATAATAGGCTTTAACATCATACATGAATACAAATGTATCCCCTCATACAAGGTATAACCTCAAACAAGGGTACAATAACCATTTATCACCAAAACACATCAATCAATTCACCCAAATAATGCTTCAACAGTTTGATGTTGCGATATTGGGAAAAACCCACTGAAACATTCATGAACCCATTTACAGTTATAGGCCATATAAGCAATTTGAATCAACATCAAACTGCACAGAAGGTGCTTTCTCATCTTTGAGCTACACTGTCTGCTTCCTATTTAGCTCTTTGACCAAAGTCTTTTCATTTGAAATGGAAAAGTACTTTCAGACCTACAGCAAAACACAATATACCAGCTAAAGACTGCAGTAGAAACAATTTTGAAGAACTAAGGTGTAACAATTAAATACAAGTTGTAACATCACAACAAGTACACAGAGTTCAAGACTCCACATGACTGTGTAGAGCTCTATATCAACACTACCAGTATGTGGGCCTAAAAAAAGCAATTGTAAAACAAGGAATGTTAATACCATGTGGCTTGCAACACGCGCAAAGGGGCATTCAGACATTTGCGTAAAGAGTTGTCTCGGATCAGTCTGCACAGGCTAATCCGAGACGACACTTTACACCTACATTAGATTTTGTGCTACAGTAGACTTGCACAAAACAGAAAATTACATAATAAGGGAAAGTGTCGTTTTGGATTAGCCTGTGCGGAGTGCGCAGGCTGATCCGAGACGACACTTAATGCAAATGTCCAAATGCCCCTTTTCGCGTATTGCAGGCCATTTATGAAACCTCCTCTCTCAACATATCCCTTAACTGTTTACATATCAAAAAAAAAATTTAACTAATCCAAATCCAATTTGCAGAAAACAATTCAAATGTGGCTAAAATGATGGAATTTGTTTTTGATAGTGTAGCAATACTTTGTGGGAAAAGAAGAAAATGCTGGTTACCTGGTTATCATGTATGTTTTCAAAAACATTCTTTGTTAGAGTCATGAAAACTCAAGACTGTGTAGCAAAGAGTTCTTACTACACTGCAAAATTTTAGACATGCCCAAATTGCTAGTTACCACAATTTTCTCCTTTTTCCACAATGTGTTCAAAAGCCTTATTCTTTATGAACGTAAAAACTTGGAATTTTCTGGTAAAGGGTTGATGGAAACATTTGAGAGAGAAGGTTAATGCACAACCATAATGTTAGCATTTAAATGACAAAAAAGCACTTCATATATAGTACAATGTTACACAATAAATTTTGAGCACTTCATTGAGCTGTATGATAATAACAGAACTGTACAATAGTCATTTAAAGAAGAAACTTTTTTGTTAAACTGTACAAAAACAGCACAGGTATGATTAATGAAGTTAACTGGAGAGGGGAGGAGGAAAATGCCCTAATCTACACGCAGGCTCCAGTAAATACATAATTTCTGAGTAGATCCCTCTGAGCTGGGTAGGTTTTTCGTTTCCAGTTTTAGCTACAAAAGTAGTAAATCCTCTGAAAGGAGGATAAATCACATCCCTGATATTTACTTTTCTGCAAATATGTTACTAAACAACACTACTTTTTACATCCACTTTTGGAAAATAATTTGGGTAAAGAAGCAATTACTTGTGAAAAACAGTTATTGCTTCCTTTCATTAATTGACTGAATACTTTTGCCAAAAAAAAAAGATTTCATATCTTTTATACATGAATGAATTTATTTGACTTAAAGTTTTTCGTCATACAACATGATAATACAAAGAATGTAAATGACAAGTGACACACTCACAATCTCTCATGTACATCTTACAAAAAATAACCTATCATACTATCAGTTGGATATAAGAATAGTTGAACATGTAATTTGTTTTTTGTTTACTTTGTTTGTAAAAGATAGTTGGAGGTTAAAGAAGACATGTTTCAGGGTTGACTAAAAGTCTTCTTTCACTCTTATCCAAATGACGAAATTTAAAACAAATCCAAATTGAAAACATTTGCAGATGACAAGTGGCTAAAATCAAGGTATTTGTATTTGACAGGGTAAAAACACTGTGGGAAAAGGAGAAAATACTGGAAACCAGTATTTTCTCCTTTTCTGACAATGTTCCCTACCACGTCAAAGGCAAATCTCACCATCTGAGCAATATCTATTTGTCATCTGCAAATACCTTCAATTTGGACTGGTCTAAAATTCGGTTACTTGGTAAAGAGGTTCACCTTTTTTATGAGGGAGAAAAAGTATATTTCAATAATTATTTACAACAAAGCATTAATACAATTACAACAAGAGGGCCTGATGGCCCTGGATCGCTCACCTGAGTCAGTAGGCAAAATTTCACTCCAGGGTCATGATTGAAACTCTGACCAATTGTCAGGTCAATTGAGCTTAAAATATGGCGTCTAAAGCGCCCTCAAGGAATTTCCAAGTTGACCTAGTGACCTAGTTTATGACCCCATGTGACCCAATTTTGATTTCATCCAAGATTTTATCAAGACAAACATGCTGACCAATTTTCAGGTCAATTGAGCAACATTTTTTGCCTCTAGAGCCCATACGGAATTTCTGTAAGTTGACCTAGTGACCTAGTTTATGACTCTAGGTAACCCAATTTTGAACTCATCCTAGATTTTATCAAGACAAACATTCTCAGCAATTTTCAAGTCAATTGAGCAATAAATGTGGCCTCCAGAGTGCTCACAAGATTTTTCTCTAATTTGACCAAGTGACCTAGTTTATCAACCCACATGACCCAATTTAGAACTCATCATAAAGTCTATCAAGACAAACATTCTGAACAATTGAGCAATAGATGTGGCCTCCAGAGTGCCCAAATAAATTTCTTTAATTTGACCTACTGACCTAGTTTATAACTCAATTTCAACCTCATTCGATATTTCATCAAGACAAACATTCTGACCAATTTTCATGTCAAGTGAGCATGAAATGTGGCCTCCAGAGTGCCCGCAAGGTATTTCTTTAATTTGACCTTGTGACCTATATTATGACTCCATGTGACCCAATTCTAAACTCATCCTAGATTTCATAAAGGACAAACATTTCAACCAATGTTCAAACCAATTGAGCAATAAATGTGGCCTCTAGAATGAACACAGTATTTCTTTAATTTGACCTTGTGACCTAGTTTATGACCCAAGGTGACCTAAGTTCAGACTCATGTGAAATTTTATCAGGACAAACATTCTGAATAACTTTAAAGTCAATTAAAGTCAATTTAACTTTAAAGTCAATTGAGCAACGAATGTGGCCTCTAGAGTGCCAACAACATATTTCCTTAACATGACCTAGTGACCTAGTTTATGACCCCAGGTGACCCAAATTCAAACTCATCCAAGATTTCATCGAGACGAACATTCTGACCAATTTTCAAGTCAAATGAGTTGAAAAATATGGCCTCTAGAGTGCCCACAATGTATTTCTTTGACCTAGTGACCTTGATTAAGACCCAAAGTGACCCAAATTCAGACATCACAAATTTCATCAAGAAAAACATTCTGACCACATTTCAGGTCAAATGAGCAAGAAATGTGGCCTCTAGAGTGCCCACAAGGTATTTCTTTAATTTGATCTAGTGACCTAGTTTATGACCACAGGTGACCCATTTTCGAAACTCATTGAACATGTTGTGCTCCGGTGGGCTAACAAACTTAGTACAGGTCCACTAGGAGATAATACATACCAAATATCAAAGCTCTACGCCTTCCACTTTTAAAGAAGAAGAATTTTAAAGTTTTCCTTCTTTGTTCCTATGTTCGAAATTGTGACCCCCGGGGCGGGGCCAGTTTTCACACCAGCGGCTTTATTTGAACAGACTTGGTAGAAATCTACTAGGAGATACTACATGCCGAATATCAAAGCTCTTCACCTTCCAGTTTCAGAGAAGAAGAAAGTTTTTCTTCTTTGTTCCTGTGTTCGAACTTGTGACCCCCCAGGCGGGGCCAGTTTTGTTTCCAGGGGCATCATATGAACAAACTTGGTAGAGGTCCATTACAAGATACTACATACCAAATATCAAAGCTCTATGCCTTCCAGTTTCAGAGAAGAAGAATTTTAAAGTTTTCCATCTTTGTTCCTATGTTCGAACTTGTGACCCCCAGGGTGGGGCTAGTTTTGACCCCAGGGGCATCATATGAACAAACTTGGTAGAGGTCCATGAGGAGATACTACATATCAAATATCAGAGCTCTACGCCTTCCAGTTTCAGACAAGAAGAATTTTAAAGTTTCCTTCTTTGCTCCCATGTTCGAACTTGTGACCCCCAGGGTGGGGCCAGTTTTGACCCTAGCGGGGTTTTTTTTAACAAACTTGGTAGAGGTCCACTAGGAGATGCTACATACCAAATATCAAAGCTCTATGCCTTTCAGTTTCAGAGAAGAAGAATTTTAAAGTTTTCCTTCTTTGTTCCTATGTTCTAACTTGTGACCCCCCGGGGCGGGGCCAGTTTTGACCCCAGGGGCATCAAATGAACAACTTTATAGAGGTCCACTAGGAGATGCTACATATCAAATATTAAAGCTCTACGCCTTCTAGTTTCAGAAAAGAAGATTTTCAAAGATTTTGCATTTTTTTAAGGGTGGAATTCAATTCTTTGAACAACTTTGGTAGAGCTTCACCCAAGGAACATCACTGCCAAGTTTCATCAAGATTGGCCCAGTGGTTTAGGAGAAGAAGATGTTTAAAGAAATTGACGACGGACATAGGGCGATCACTATAGCTCACCTTGAGCATGTTGTGCTCAGGTGAGCTAAAAACAAAACAATAAGCAATGACACTTAACCCAGTACTGGTACCTTATACTGAGGCTTGCCTTCTTACAATAACCCTACAGACAACTTTCCTCTTACAACAAAACATTTTTTCAAAATATTGTGGTAAAGTAAGAAGTTACTCATGACAAGCAATGTCTATTTTACCACAGTGGTTTCCCATATATTCATCACTGCGCATGTTTGGTTCTAAATCTTTAATAAACGACAAAATTTTGGACTGGACAAAATTGGAAACATTTGCAGAAGACAAATTATGTGCTACTAAAATTATGATTTCTCTCTTTGATAGGGTAGAAAACATTGTGGGGAAAAGGAGAAAATGCCGGTTACCGGCATTTTCTCCTTTTCCCACAATGTTTTCAAAAGCCTTTTCTTTCAGGGTCGTTAACTTGGGGATTGTGTGGGGAAGAGTTAACTCTTTACCAAATGGCAAAATTTAACACATGTGTAAATTGAAAGTAACTGCAAGCAACAAAATTAAATGCAACTCAAAAATTGAAATTTGTTTTGGAAAGTGTTGAAAACACTGTGGGAAAAGGAGAAATTGCTGGTAACCAGTGAGGGCTTACTAATATATCATAAACAAGAAATTTACGTAACATTTTACAATTTCAAATGACTCATAAGGCAATTGTTAGATTGTCTTCATTTCAGTAAATTTTACACCCTTGATGATGTAATTAACTTTTGGAAAAAGGGAAAAAATCATATGAACATGTAGACTTACCTCTAAGTCTTTACCAAAACAAAATTTATACTTGTTCAAACTTGAAGCATTTGTAAACAACATTTTCAATGTGACTCAAATAATGGGAATCATCTTTGAAAGATTTGAAAACATTGTGGGAAAAGGAGAAAATGCTGGTTTGCCAGCATTTTCTTCTTTTCCAAGAATGTTTTAACAGGCTTTCTGCTTCAGAATCACTAAAACCTGGGATTGTGTGATAAAGGGTAAATCATGTAGACAAGTGGATTACTGAATTAAGACCACAAACATGAGGTCCTCTGGCCTTTGGAATGTAACAAACAAGAGTATCACATGCAGATGCCAGGGCTTGGCTATGATTGCTTTTTGTGTGAAAGTAAGAGTTCAACTAGAGACCCTTGAGGGCCTGAAATCGCTCTACTGGCAGTGATTTTGCTTTTTTGCTAGCATATATTATGAATTCATGATGCAAAAAGAAAAAAAAAATGTGTTCTTGCAACTGGGCTTGAACCCACTAAGACAACATAAGTAGGCATGGTGAATTGAACAAACTGTGAAAAAAAATTAAGTGCAAAAAAAAAAATGAAGTGCAATTTCTCAAAACCAATTGAGCCATGCTCTGGCAAAAGGGGGCTTAATGCATCTCCCGTGATCCATGGTACAAAGCAAACCATCACATACTTATGGATCCATGATATCCACTTTTTGTAACAAACAACTTTATCATGAGGTAGATTGGTCTTTAGACATACAAAAAATTGACCAATAGCGAAAAGTTTCAGCCTTGGTCAGCCTGCGCAGGCTGACCTGGGTCGATACTTTTCGCAGATGCATTAAGACCCCTTTTTACAGAGCATGGCTCAATTGTTTGGAATCCAGCCAAATTTGATAGGGTTTCAGTATGCCTTGTATTAAACAATCCTAGCAAATTTCAAAGAAATGTGACTAATAATGTGGACTTTGTCGAGTAAATGATACTTATTAAAATCATCCAATGGCTGCTTTTCCTGAACGGTTCACAAGACTTTCTTCACTTTTAATAGAGTTCAATCCCTTGATGAATCGAATAATCTTTGCAAGTTTCAAAATAATTGGATCAACACTGTGGACTTCATTGCCTAAACAAGAAATGGAAATTTTCAACTTTGAATGGCTACTTTTCCCATATTGTTTGTTGGATTTTTTTTCAAAATCAATAGGGTTGAAGCTATTGGTAAGATAAACAAAGTGTGCAAGTCTCACGGAAATCTGATCACAAATGCAGACTTTATCGCGTAAACAAGAAATGGAAATTTTTAACTTGTAATGGCTACTTTTCCCATACTGTTTATTGGATTTTTTTCAAAATCAATAGGGTTGAAGCTATTGGTGAGATAAACAAACTGTGAAAGTTTCATGGAAATCTGACAACTGCAGACTTTACCGTGTAAACAAGAAATGGAAATTTTCAACTTGAAATGGCTACTTTTCCCAAACCGTTTGTTGGATTTTTTTCAAAATCACTATGGTTGAAGCTATTGATAAGATAAACAAAGTGTGCAAGTTTCATGAAAATCTGACTACAAATGCGGACTTTATCGCGTAAACAAGAAAAAGACTAACAAACTGACAGACAGACGGACGCACGGACAGACACGGACGGACGGACGACAGAAACCACGCCATAATATAAACTCTGCTGGCTTTTAGTCAGTAGAGCTAAAAAGGACCATATGATTTTAAGAGTTCCTTACCCCTCCTGACCTACCTGTAGTATGAAGTAAATATCTCCAGTACAGTAATAAAAGATTCTTCAGTGCAGTATTGAAAAAGATACCAGAAAATGTCAGTTTTCACATGAGGGGGACAGATACAAAGACAACAATGACAGCGCCAAGACAAATCCTCGATGTTTTCTTGAAATAAAGCAGAGCAAAAAATGAAAAATGCTAAGAATAATTATTGAATACTGGCCTGATCATACAAACTTAATTACTTCTGAGATAAAGAGTGTACACAGCCTACATGAAGAAGACAGTGTAAAAAGTCATTCTCAAGAATAGTAACTCTTTTTTTGAAAAAAAAAAATGAACTTTTCTTGAGTCTTTCTGCAATAGTCAATGTTCAGCCCTTTACTAAACAAATCAATGTATTAATTACCCTGTGGAAAAGGGTTTTAACACCATTGTCGGAAAAGGAATAAATGCTTGTAACCAGCATTTTCTCCTTTTCCCACAATTTTTTCCACTTGTTCAAATACAACTTCTCTCCACTGAGCCACATTTAACAGTCATTTGTAAATCTTTTACATTGTCTAGAATATTGTTTGGTAAAGAGTTTAGAAGAAAATCTGGAGAGTAAAATTTGTTTCTGTAAGACAGCAAATCAAGGAAAGGAAAAATACACTATACATCTGGACTGTATAAAGGAAAGCCAGTACCAATAAACACAGTCATAATGCCATATCAATGAGCCAAGCTGTGGAAAAAGACAGTTTAATGCATCTTTGTAATGCATTATACCAAGCAAGTCATCCTGTACTATCGATCTGTTCGGTCCAAAATTTGGCCAAATCATGCTGTAGAGTGGTCCATTGACATGCATAAAAATTTGCCAATGACAAAGTTTCGACCAAAGTCAGTCTGTATGGATTGTACAGGCTGATACTGGTTGAAAATTTTTGCAGATGCATTAACCCTTTTCCACATAATCCTGAGTTTTAACAACCCTGAGGATTTAGCCTATTGAAAACCTTGAGGGAAAAGGAGAAAACACTGGTAACCAGCATTTTCTCCTTTTCCTACAAGGTTTTCTTCACTTTCACAGACAATTATCACCATTTCAGCTATACTTAATTTTTCATCTGCAATGGCTTTCAATTTCACCAAGTGCACGTTTGTTATTGTTTGGTGAACAACCTTTAACAGAGAATGACTCAAATAAAATAGAGATAGTTGCACAATTGAATCTGTCTGATCTTGATCTACACTGGCTTCAAGATCATCTAGAGTTGTTACTGGCACTTCACGGAACAAAAGAATGAAGTGAAAACTAATGAAAAATATACATAAAAATCATTTCCATAATTCTAAACAAAAATCTAACCTGACAAAAGATCAACTACTAACCAAAACAATGCACAAGAATAGATTCAAATGTACATTCTAATACAAGTTTATTAACATTGATCTAAGATCTGTTTCTCCCTCCACCACCCTTCACAAAATAGAGCAAGTGAAAAATCTAAATGGATACTATCCTTTGATACCAAGATATCTAGCTGAACTCTTTCACAAACAACAGAATTTAGATTTCAACAAATTTAACTCTTTACCAAACGACAAAATTTTAGACCTGCCCAAATTGAAAGCATTTGCAGAAGACAAAATAAATGTGTCTCAAAGACTAAAACTTTGGTTTGGAAGTGTAGAAAACATTGTGGGAAAAGAAGAATTACCAGCATTTGGTTACCAACATTTTCTCCTTTTCCTACAATGTTTTCAAAAGCCTTCTATCTCAGGGTCGTTAAAGGCTTAAAGCATTTCAGATGACAAATGAGGCTTAAAATATGATTTCTCACTTTAGCATGGTAAAAAACATCATCTGAAAAGAAGAAAATGCTAGTCACCACCTTTTTCTCCTTTTCCCACAATGTTTTCAGAAGCATTCCTCTTTAGAGACGTTAAATGACAGGATTGTTTGGAATAGAGTTTAAAAACAGTAAAAAGGCATGGAGAAAAAAGTGGTTAAATTTTCTTTGAAACTTAAGTGATAAATTAACATGCAATATAATTTATATTTTGAGATAGATCTAGCACTTTTTTTGAAAAGAAAAAAAAAAACAGAAAATGTTACCAACAAGTATTGCGCGTATATCATCATAATGCCCATGAAAATGAATCACAAATCTAGTGAAACCAATTTTCATAAGAAATAAAATGAAACTACTTCAAATTATCTCAAAAGAGAGATCTACTAAATAAACCGTTTTACCAAGGACAATATTTTTAACCCTTAAAGTGCCTTTCCTACCTATTATTGCCTTTGTGGCTAGTGTAGATCAAGATCAGACGGCACAAGATGTGCAGTTTGGTCTTTGATCTACACTGTCTGCTTTGCTAAAACACTCTAGTGAAAAACAACAACTTTAAAATTGTAATTATTTGGGGATTTTTTCCTCAAGTGAAATTGTCTGTTGGGTTTATTAGGCACCCTAAATGTTAATAAAATTAGGATCAAAGCTTACTCTTCATGATGAAAATTACACCCATGATCATCTAGATTACTTCAGATCACAAATCTCTCCATTTGCAACAATGTTTGCATATGTATTTACCCCTGTGGCACTGATCCCAGACTCAATTGCTTATGTATACATATGCAAACATTGTTGCAAATGGAGAGATTTGTGATCTGAAGTAATCTAGGGTTTGACATTAACATTTTTTCCAACTAGACCAGTGGACTAGTAATTTGCAATTTTTACTAGACCACTTCAGATTTCTACTAGACCAGTTTTGCAAAATGAAGAAAAGTATAAAATAGATCAAAAGCTCTGTTGTTTCCCTTGTAATTATACCATATTGTAACAAAAAAAAATGACAATGTCATGATAAGTCATGATCAATGAATGTTTCCCCGTTAATTATTTCAATTACGATTTCTTACTAGAGGACAACAATTTAGACATCCATTTTGAAAGCAATCACGGACAATATATTAGTCTAACTAATGCTCAAATAACAGAATTTGAGTAAAAAGGAGAAAAACATTTTGGTGTAATGTTATCAGATCCTGGAACAAATCTTCCATTTATTAAGCTGTCTGCAAAGAAAACATCGCATTTTCCTCTGAATCAAACAAACCAAAAAACATTTTGGTATAATGTTATCAGATCCTGGAACAAATCTTCCATTTATTAAACTGTCCGCAAAGAAAACATGGCATTTTGCTCTGAATCAAACAAACCAACAGCGAAAATTAGCTTTCCATTCAAGGTCTAAAATGATCTTTTTTCTGTGAACTACATCTAATTCAATTTATCTAGATCTACTTTTGTTTCGATTCATTTCTGTTTTTAGCTTCATTTTATGACTTCGCTCCTCCCCGATCAGATGTTGTTTTGAAGTTATGCAAGCTTTGCATATTCACCGGTCGTCTGCTCCATTGTCTAGGTAAACGTATGGACGATGCATTCTCAGTTGTCGTCAAAATGAAACTAAGTTATTCCAAAAATAGAGGTATACATAAGAAATTCTTGTTAAAAGATCAAATACTCTGACCAAATGATAACAGTCACGATAAAATTTATTACTTTTATCCCGGCCGACGAAATAGCAACACGCCGTGGACTCCGGTCTGCTAACCTTACTCTATTTTCAGTTCAATTTGGTTTTTCCAGTAAAGTTATGGGCTACCGCGCATGCGCGACCGTCTTCCTGTTATAACAAGAAGTTGTCAATGAATTATCGCACTCGTCACAACTCGGCCGATTCCGTACCTACATCTAACCTCGTCCGTATAACGGTCGTTTCCATTTGAACTGCGAACCACGTGATCTTATACATGGCGCGCTACTGTCAAGTCATTTAGCAATGACATAAACAACCTCAATTAAGTTATTCACATCTGTTTATCTGTCGGTGAAAACTTCAATCGGAATTGATAAATAATGAATGTACGAACTGTTTGCCAACTCAACTGAACTATAGTTAGAAAGATTTCAATAGAAAATTGAAACTCAAGTTTTCTTTTTTAAGAGGAGCCTTACAATTTTCAGAACGGTAAACCGGCGTATTTCCGGGTATGTAGAAATCTGGTGCATATCAATCCACCAGATACAGCCGTCACTTTTCGTCACTTACGCGAAGCATGAAATTGACACTTAAAGTAATTGTCTCAACTTTTGCACTAGACCATTCAGGCTAGCTGTACGCAGTCCCTACTAGCCCGAACCGATCTTTTGCTAGACAATGTCGTTCAGACGTGCCTTAATGTCGAAATTTCACTCCACATGCAATAATTCAATTCCTGACCAATTGTCAGGTCAGTTGAGCTTAAAATGTGGCCTCTAGAGCATCCACAAGGAATTTCCGTAAGTTGACAACCATTCTGAACATTTTTCAAGTTAATTGAGCAATAAATGTGGCCTCTGGAGTGCCCACAAGGTATTTCTTAAATTTGACCTAGTGACCTAGTTTATGATCCCAGGTGACCCAATTTCGAACTCATCCAATATTTCATCAAGACAAACATTCTGACCAATTTTCAAGTCAATTGAGCAAGAAATGTGGCCTCTAGAGTGCCCTAAAGGTATTTCTTTAATTTGACCTAGTGACCTGGATTATGACCCCAGGTGACGCAATTTTGAACTCATGTTAGATTTCATCAAGTCAAACATTCTGACCACATTTAAGGTCATTTGAGCAAAAAATGTGGCCACTAGAGTGCCCTAAAGGTATTTCTTTAATTTGACCTAGTGACCTAGATTATGAACCCAGGTGACCCAATTTTGAACCCATCTTAAATTTCATCAAGAGAAACATTTTAACCAATTTTCAAATCAATTGAACAATAAATGTGGCCTCTAGATGTGCCCACAAGGTATTTCTTTAATTTGACCTAGTGACCTAGTTTATGACCCCAGGTGAACAAATTTCAAACTCATCCGATATTTCAGCAAGACAAACATTCTGATCAATTTTCAAGTCAATTGAGCAAGAAATGTGGCCTCTAGAGTGCCCTAAAGGTATTCCTAGATTATGACCCCAGGTGATGCAATTTTGAACTCATGTTAGATTTCATCAAGACAAACATTCTGACCACATTTAAGGTCATTTGAGCAAAAAATGTGGCCACTAGAGTGCCCTAAAGGTATTTCTTTAATTTGACCTAGTGACCTAGATTATGAACCCAGGTGACCCAATTTTGAACCCATCTTAAATTTCATCAAGAGAAACATTTTAACCAATTTTCAAATCAATTGAACAATAAATGTGGCCTCTAGATGTGCCCACAAGGTATTTCTTTAATTTGACCTAGTGACCTAGTTTATGACCCCAGGTGAACAAATTTCAAACTCATCCAATATTTCAGCAAGACAAACATTCTGATCAATTTTCAAGTCAATTGAGCAAGAAATGTGGCCTCTAGAGTGCCCACATAGTATTCCTTTAATTTGACCTAGTGACCTAGATTATGACCCCAGGTGACCCAATTTGAATTCATCTTAGATTTCATCAAGAGAAACATTTTAACCAATTTTCGAATCAAATGAACAATAAATGTGGCCTCTCGAGTTCCCTAAAGGTATTTCTTTGACCTAGTGACCTAGTTTATAATCCCAGTTGATCCAAATTTAAACTCATGTGAGATTTTATCAAGACAAACATTCTGACCAATTTTCAAGTCAATTGAGCAAAAAATGTGGCCTCTAGAGTGCCCACAAAGTATTTCTTTAATTTAACCTAGTGACCTAGTTTATGATCCCAGGTGACCCAAATCCAAACCCATCCGAGATTTCATTAAGATAAACATTCTGACCAAATTTCAGGTCATTTGAGCATTTGGCCTCTAGAATGTCCACAAGGTATTTCTTTAGTTTGACCTAGTGACCTAGTTTATGAACCCAGGTGACCCAATTTTGAACTCACTGAACATGTTGTGCTCAGGTGGGCTAACAAACTTAGAACAGGTTCACTACATACCAAATATCAAAGTTCTATGCCTTCCAGTTTCAGAAAAGAAGAATTTTAAAGTTTTCCTTCTTTGTTCCTGTGTTTGAACTTGTGACCCCCAGGGCGGGGCCAGTTTTGACCCCAGCGGTATCATATGAATAAACTTGGTAGAGGTCTACTAGGAGATGTTACATACCAAATATCAAAGCTCTACACCTCCCCGTTTTAGAGAAGAAGAATTTTAAAGTTTTCCTTCTTTGTTCCTATGTTAGAACTTGTGACCCCCAGGGCTGGGCCAGTTTTTACCCCAGGGGCATCATATGAATAAACTTGGTAGAGGTCCACTAGGAGATGCTACATATTAAATATCAAAGCTCTACGCCTTCCAGTTTCAGAGAAGAAGACTTTCAAGGATTTTGCTATTTTTTTCCCTTTGGTTAAAATGGCAACCACAGTTATGGGTGGAATTCAATCTCTTGAACAACTTTGGTAGAGCTTCACCCAAGGAACATCCCTGCCAAGTTTCATCAAGATTGGCCCAGTGGTTTAGGAGGAGAAGATGTTTAAAGAAATTGTGGACAACGGACTACGCACGACGTACGACGCACAACGCACGACGGACGCCGGACATTGGGCAATCACAAAAGCTCACCTTGAGCACTTCGTGCTCAGGTAAGCTAAAAAATGTATGCATGTTTAGTAACGACTGATAATGTCCATTTTATTAGAGCCATGCTTTGGCAAAAGGGGGCTTAATGTATCTCCCTGATTTACAATACCAAAGCAAGATATCACATTATGGATCTATAAAATCCATTTTGTCTCACAAACAATGGAATCATGAGGCAAATCGGTCCTTTGACATGCATGAAATTGACCAGGAGCAAAAAGCTGGGCCGATACTTTTTGCATATGCATTAAGCCCCCTTTTCACAGAGCATGGTTTATTTATTTAGCACTACATGTGTCAAAGTATTAAATTTGCTCATACTAATCAACTCATTCACTGCCAATCATGTCAATGAATGCCACTTATTTTTCAAACTCTTTCCATGCCAACTATATAAACTCAACCTCTTTTGACAGCTGAAAATACAATCTACTGAAACCCAGACAGATTTTTATGGTATAGGCTTGAATAAACAAGCAGATGGTATAGATCAAAGATCAGACTGCACATTCTGTGCAGTCTGATCTTGATCTTTGCCATCTGCAAAAGTCCCCGTTTTCGCCCATAGCGCAGAAAGGGTTAAGATTTAACTCTTTCCTAAACAAGACACAATTCTGGACTCGTCTCTTTAAAAGTGGTTACACAGGACAAGTTAAACAATGCTCAAATGAATAAATTTGCTAGAAAACAATGTGAGAATAGGAAAAAAAGATGGTTACCACCATTTTCTCCTTTTCCCTCAGTGTTTTCATAAGCCTTAGTTCTCAGTGTTGTCAAAGTTCTGTGCAGTCTGATGTTGATCCACAATGCCCACAGTAACTATTTAAGCCACCACTGACAGTGGAAAAGTGAACTTTTTCAACAACAGAAATTCAGACTGCTCCAAACTGAAAGCATAGGCATACAACAAAATGAATGTGATTCCAGTGAGATTATTTCTCTTTAAATGGAAAACATTGTGGCAAAAGGAGAAAATGCTGCTTACCAGCATGTTTTCCTATTCCCACATTTTCAAAACCCTTCTTCCAAGGGTCCCTAAAACATCAGATTGTTTTTTAAAGGGTTTATAACTTCCATAAGTTTTCATCTGCTTTTCATCTGTTTTTCAAATGTTTGGAAAAAGAAGGTTTTGTTTTTGTTTAACCCATTACCACACAACCCCCAATTTTAAAGACATAAAGGAAAAGGACTTATGAAAAAATTGTGGGAAAAAAAGAAAATGGTAACCAGCATTTTCTTCTTTTCCCACAATGTTTTCTACTCTTTCTGATACAACTCTCATCATTTTGGCTAATTTGTCGTCTGCAAATGCTTTCAGTCTGGAACAGTCTAATTTTGTCATGTGGTAAAGAGTTAACCATTACTTGAAAATCTGATTCCCTGAAGTCAACCTCTTTTTACAGTTCAGTTGTACGAGCAGGATCTGCCTGATTCCTGCTCAAGGTATGAAAGAAATGTGAAGGTAGATTATGTTCAACACTGTCAAAATCTGTGCCATTAGGAATTAACTCATTTGGAAATTTTCTCCGCAATTCATTCAGGGTTCTTCTTTTCTGATAAGTGACTTGTTTACATTTGCACTCATTTTTATCATGATTCTGCAACACTGCCTCCGAAATATACCCATTGACAACAGGTATCTGTTTACTTTGACACTCACAGTTGTCTAAAGAAAAGTTTATAGAATCCAGCATTTCACCCAAGGCAAGATTGTCACCATTCATAAACTTAAGATATGATGTTAATGACTTTAACTGTTGCTCATCCATACCCAAGTTGTCCAGGTCACTTTCATGTGTATCTGATTTATCTGTATCTATCACTTGTACCTCATCATCCTCATCATCAACAGTTTCATCATTAGAGTCTCCCTCTACTGGCTCACTCCTTTCCATCATAAATGTCTTGTCTGTGAGGTCCAGTCTAAGACCAGAGCTTTTAGCCTGATTTTTTGAAGGTTGATAACTTACATTTTTAAATGATTGTACGGGCAAGGAATGTGTACTTCCTATCTGAGTGTCAAGGTCACCCCTCTCCAGCTCACAATTTTGATTTTTCTTTCGTTTTAGTTGTTCAGATTTGATCTTTTCAACTATATTCACACAACTGTAAGGGTTCACACAGCCCTTTCCACCACTATTTTTATCCCTGAGAATCCCATCTTCATAAAGATGATCCTCAGCCCCTGAATGAGGACATGTATATCCATACGCCCGTCCCCGCCCATCAGAAATAATACCCGAGTCACTGCCTGATTTGTCCTTCCATTTTCTTTTGGTGTTTCTCATGTGAGTAGGATGTAGCCTCATCAACAAGGTATCAGCTGAGTGACTCAGACTGCTTCTACCACTGTCATTGTGGGTTTTGGTCTGTCGAGATTTCTTGTAGAATTTTTCCTGTAAGATAACGGATTTACCCATTACCATACATTTCCATGCTATACAGACCCTGAAGAATAAGTCTAAGGAAAACATAGTGGAAAAGGGAGGAAATGCTGGTAACCAGCATTTTCTCCTTTTCCCACAAGGTTTTCTACCCATCATTTGAACTAAACTAGGTTTGTTGTCTTCAAATGTTTTCAATGTGGACCGAGACCAGTACTAAATTTTGTTTTCTGGAAAGGAGTTTAGTCCACTACAAGTGTCAATGTTTTTATAATCATTAATCATCTTTCAAAAGATGGGCTGAATCCTTTGTCAGGTTCAATAGATATTACATAGGCCATGGCAAAAAAATCATTTACCTGAAGAACATAACAAAAACAATTTGTATTTTGCTGGCTTTGAAAACAAATCAAGACAAGAGGGCCATGATGGCCCAGAAGTCCCTCACCTGAGTCTTTTGACCAAACATGACCCATTTTCAATCTCTATCAAGATATTATGACAAACATTCTACCAAGCTTTCATAATTATTGGACTGAAAAATTGGACTCTACCTTGTACACAAGCTTTTTCTAGAATTTCTCTCAGTGACCTACATTTTAGCCAAACATAGCCTATTTTCCCATTGTAGATATCAAAACAGAGATTCTGACCACCTTTCATAAGTATTGGACAGAAAATGTAGCCTTTAGAGTGTACACAAGGTTTTTCCAAGATTTGACATGGCGACCTAGTTTTTCATCCTATGTGACCCATTTCCAATTTCATCAAATTGATCATAAAGTAAAACATTACGACTAATTTTCATAAGTATTGGACAGAAAATGTTGCTGCACAAGATATTTTACAGATCTGACCTGGTGACCTAGTTTTTGACCCAATGTGACCCATTTTCAAACTCATACAAAGTATCAAGACAAACATTCTGACCAAGTTTCATGAGTATTGCACTGAAAATGTGGCCTCTAGAGCATATATAAGGTTTTTCTAAGATTTGACTTTGTGACCTAGTTTTTGACCTGATGTGACCCGTTTTCCAACTCGTTCGAGATATCATCAAGACAAACATTCTGACCAACTGTCAAAAGTTTTGAACTGAAAATGTTGCCTCTGGAGTGTACACAAGGTTTTTCTAAGCTTTGACCTAGTGACCTAGTTTTTGATGCGACATGATCCACTTTCACACTTGTCCAAGAAATCATCAAGACAAACATTCTGACCAAGTTTCAAGAGTTTTGAACTGAAAATGTGGCCTCAGGGATGTAAAATTATTTTTTTATCTACTCACCCAGCAGGCGAGTAGATGTTAAAGGTTACTCGCCCTGCAGAGTTTTTCACTCGCCCTTCTTTTTTATGAAATATTCATCTAATTATAGAATTGAAAGTCATGTGATTAATTATACTTACACGTAATTTTGATCTAAAATAAATGCCAGAAAATGTTATCATGTCTGAATTTTAGCTTTTTATTCAACTGCCTGTTCATTAACATCATGCATAGAGATATTGTCTAAGGTAATACATGTATAAACAAACAGATGATGTTCCCTACACCGCTACTAAAAATAGATTATCTGCACCATCAAATTTTCTGATCAAATTACGTACCGTTCGAGCGCAAAATCAACCTAATTTGTTCACATAATTGTCTTCTTACATAACCTTTTTTGTAATGCATCTGTAGTGATTCAATCAATTTAATGAAAAACAGGTCATGCCACTTCTGCAGAATATTTTTCGAGAACCACTGAACCAGTTAGGAATTCCCTCAGCTATTCCCGTAAGAAAAGAAATAAATACTAAAGTGTGAACAACTGGATTTATTCTGAGTCGTCCCGAGGTAGTTGCTAAATACCCAGTATATAATGAAAGAATCAAAGCAGGCTTTTAGAAATTATGGGCAGCAACTAAATCTCGTACATGATACCTGACTGGTTTGCTGTAGAGATTTGATGCAGATCGGGCATGGCAAAATTGACATTGTATTGTGTGTATGCATGTAATGGATTGTAACTAGACAAAACCTCAAATAACTGATGTAAACTTCCGTTTGATTAGCAGTTCTCCGACTTATATTTTGCTGAATTTTACGGACTTTAAGTGCATAAAGT
Source organism: Hippopus hippopus (assembly GCA_946811185.2). Classification (NCBI taxonomy): domain Eukaryota; kingdom Metazoa; phylum Mollusca; class Bivalvia; order Cardiida; family Cardiidae; genus Hippopus; species Hippopus hippopus. Next base: position 61,080,566 of record OX328099.1, on the reverse strand, counting down.
ATGTCAGAAAATGCACTGGCCCAGTTGGGCTAGTGAGGTATTTCTTGTACTTGCCCGAAGTCAAAAATCACTCGCCAATGCGAGCAGGCCAATGGAATTTTACATCCCTGGGCCTCTAGAGCGTACACAAGGTTTTTCTAAAATTTGACCTAGTTTTTGACCCGACATGGCCCATTTTCAAACTTGTCCAAAATATCATCAAGACAAATATTCTGACCAACTTTCAAGAGTTTTGAACTGAAAATGTGTCCTCTCGAGCGTACATCAGGTTTTCCGAGATTTGACCTAGTGACCTAGTTTTTGACCTGACATGACCCATTTTCGAACTAGTCCGAGATATCAACAAGGCAAACATTCTAACCAAGTTTCATGAGTATCAGACCAAAAATGTGGCCTCTAGAGAGTACACAAGGTAAAAGTTGACAACACACCAAGGATGCTGGACACAGCACAATGACAAAAGCTCACCATGAGCACTTTGCACTCAGGTGAGCTAAAAAGCAGTCACAAACAATCATTACCTTTACCACAATGGTACAATACAATCCAAAGAACTAACCCTTTCCCTAGTAACAAATCTTAGACTGGTCAAAACTCAAAGCATTTGCAGATGACAAAATGTATATGGCTCAAATGATGGCATATGTTGCCGTCTTTGATTAATAAGAAAACATTGTCCATAAAGGAGAAAATGCTGGTTACCCTTGAATGAAATATTCAACCATTTGAGCCACATTCAATCTGTCATTTGTAAATGCCCACATTTTGGACAAGTCCAAAATTTTGCAGTTTGGTAAAAAATTAATACATGTATTACATGTACGAGGGTAATCCAAGAAGTTCTGATAATGGTCCCATATATTTTCTATCTTATATTGGAAAGTAATGAAAATTGGCATGCATGACTATTAACTATTACGCTATTGATTAACGCTGAATACATGCATGTGCAACACGTGATGTCATCATGACGTGATGTCATCTAGACATCACTTTTGCATCATGGACACGTTAAGCCAAGCTGAACAACGCGCGTACACAAAAATTGAATTTTTGAGAGGGAAAACAGGAAAGGAAATCCATGAAACTTTATCGTAAGCTTGTAATGGATCTGCAGTGTCATTTAGTAAAGTTTAAAGGTGGATCAGATGTTTTGCCGGTGGAAATTTTGACATTTCCGAAGACTCCCACAGTGAAAGGCAGATAGAGGCCACATGCAAGTTTCATGCTGAAAAAATAAAGGAACTTTTGGATGAAGATAGAATCATACTTGTGAGTAGCTAGCTGAGGTTGTTGGAATTTCTCATATATCAGTTTACACAATATTAACAAGGCATTTAAAAATGCGGAGGGTTTATGCGAGGTGGGTCCTTCATCAGTTGAATCAAAAGCAAATAACCCACAGGGTAAAAGTTGCAGAAAAACACATAAAGCAGTATGAAGATGAAAGTGATAGGTTCCTAAATCATATTGTTGCAATAGATGAGACGTGGTTACATAGCTATGAACCAAAACTGAAATCGCAATCTTCCGAGTGGCACACTCCAGGGTCACCAAAGCCTGCTTGATTCTGACAAAAACAGGGAAATCTGAAACAGCTAGCAATTGTGGCATATGATAATGGTGGTGTATTGGCATCGGATTTTGTTCCCCTTGGATAGACAGTTGAAGGAATGTATTATGCAAAGTTTTTGTAAGAGAAATCGAGGCTAGCTATACGTAAAAAGCGACCCACATTCTTAAATGCGTGAGTGGTGTTGATTCATGACAACGCGACGCCGCATAAATCAGATGCGGTAACATCACTAACACAGGTTTAGGAAAAAGAAATATTATCACACCCGCCTCATTCTCCCGACTTAAGTCTATGTGACTATGACCTATTCCCCAAATAAAAAATGCTGATACGAAGAATTTGTTCTGGTGATTTACAAGCCCTGAAAATTGTCGTGGCCAAGGAACTGCAAAGCATCCAGTGATTGGGAAAGAATTATTTTCAATGGGACAATGTCCCTTCCTCCAGGAAAATCATGTGACATTTTGAAAACCAATGTGACAATTTAAGAAAAAAACAAAAAATCTTTTAATTGCTTTCATTTATTTTTTTAAAATAGTACTATCCCAATGCAAATCAAAATGTAGCTAAATGCTTATGCTGGTTCTATATTTAATGCTTGGAATCAAAGATAGTCATCTGGGATCTCATTAGGTCCTGAATCCCAAGAGTCACTGAATCTTGGGCTGAAAATTTCAAGAGTCAAAATGAAATTTCCAAGAGTCAAAGAGAAATGATCAAGGGTCAAAATCACTCGGTTATTATGGAAATATAAGGATGACACCAAAAGACAAAGGCCTAACCTTCACCCCCCTTTCATTGTTCCATTAGACAAAGGTCTGACCTTCACCCCCTTTCATTGTTATTTTCATTTCATTAAAGAAAAAAAAACAAGAACTTTTTTTCTCATTATCATTCTTTACATATAATTATGTAAATTCACTGTTTAAATTCATTAGCAATGATGAAGAAACAATTTGAGACAACTCTCATCGGACAGTGTCAAATTGACCGTTGTTGTGTCATGGGTTTTCGCTTTTTTTTTTTCAGCGATCTACTTTCATATCTTTTTATATCTTTTAGCAGTATTATAGCATGATGATTGAAATGAACTTATCAATTGGGATAGCAGGGAACATAAATACTATTAGACCATAAGCTGATTGAGAATGTTACCTATCTAATTCATGATGAAAAAAAAAGTGGCCTTCTCAATCAGCATGATATACACTGATAAACGTTTGCTGCATGTCCATGGATTTGTCTCAATAATGAGACGCTACGGTGATTTTTTTCATATTTGGACATTTATTGTACACCGTACCGTCTCAAGTCCATCGTAAATTTTCCGGTTGCAAAGATAGAGCACTATACTGACTTTCTCTTTCGTCAGTTTAATCTGTATTGCAGCGAAATGCAATTAACTTTTAGTAACAAACATGACCAACGAAAATTATTAAACCCTTCACTACATAAAGAGCTTGCAGAAGTCGTTTAAGGCATGTAAATCTCGGAAAAATCACTGACGAAATTTATCGTGCTTGGCGGCCATTTTATGTGTTTTCAGGAACGTAAACAAGTCGAGTTAACAGATGAAATGCACGGTTTTCTCTTATATTTAGCTTTTAATTGAAAATATTTGTATTTCAAACGAAGGGTTATTAAATAAGCAAGCAACAGGTATGTTTAAATCCAAGTTTTGTGCTCTATTTCCGAAATTATTCATGAGAGTTCAAACTTGTGCACAAAATCCATGCAAAGCTTTCAACTGATTTTGTCTGGATCGTCTCTGTACCCAGAGGTGACCAGTCAAAAAGTAACATTGCCTTTGTGGACAGTTATCTGTACTAGTCCATGGATATGCTTGGGATAGGCTCAGAAAGAGATGTGATCTGAGAGGTGTTCTGATTCTCGCTAGGAGTCTGTTAATAAACGATCATTGTGGGAAAGAAATTACTGATGGAACCCTGACTTTCATGCAATTTTAAATTTTCGGTGGTATATTCTAATGCTTAGGTAGTTGTTGAATTTGAATTTTACGGCAAAATCAGGGCAGTTTCATCAAGACGACAAAATAGGTTCAATATTCAATAAGCGTTTTATGATTGAAAACATGACGTCACACGCACATAGCTACTCATTTTATAGAGCATCTAATCGGCGCCGATCAAAGGAGATTCGTCTGACTAAATTTCGTACTTTTACGACGTCGAAAATTGAATGGGACAAGGGCGCACTCATTGGCAAAAACGATGTGACATTTTGGATTTTAATGTGACTATGGCGCATGGCGCAAGCCTTTCCCAGTCACTGAGCATCTCGGATGGTTGCCTAGCAACGAGAATTACGGATCTTCCAAAGAGACGGAATGCAGTTATATGAAGCAGGGGTCAATACCTTGAAGGAAGATAGTGCAGGTATGCTGCTCTTTGTTATAGTTTGTTATCTGTGAGGCCATTATCAGAACTTATTGGATGACCCTCGTATATCAAAGCAATTCTGAAGTATATGTAGTTCTGCCAATTTTCTTGCAAAAACATATTAAGCTTCAACCAACCAAACACAACCAAAAAAAACAGAACAAAATTAAAAAAGTCATACAAACTTTAAAATACATACTCTGAGACTAAGAATATTCCATTTGCTTGTTATTAGTGGTGCCTCAACACCAGTGGTAGACTCAGTGGATGAACAGGGGCTTGGCGGACCTTCTATTTTCTCATAGATTCCATCTGATGTGTCGGAGTCCGGTGATAACTTTCGCTGAGGCATCGGCTTTAAAAAAAATAAACATATCATAGTCATAACCATAATTATTTTCTCATTTTCCTTCCCCCTATTTCAACAAGTGGTTAACCTGGTGCAGCAAAGGCTAACTCTAAACCCAAAAATTCGGCTTGAGATACACATAGAAAAGACATTTAACTCTTTACAGGATGACAGATCTTAAACTGGTCCAAATTGAAAGCATTTGCAGATAACAAATTAAATGTGGCTTAAATGAGATTTGTTGTGGGAAATGAAGAAAACCCTGGTCACCAGCATTTTTTTCTTTTCCCAAAATGTTTTCAAAAGCCTTCTTTCTCAGGGTTGTTAAAGAATACCATTGTCTGATAAAGGGTTAGGGGCAAGAAAAACTTTTTCTTTAATTGTAAACATTTTTGAAGACAGAGTACTACATCTTGATTTTATATGAATAAGGAAATTTTTTTAGAATTACTCCTTTTTTGTCAATGTATTCAGAAGCTTTCTTCTGCAGATATAAAAACTAGCCAGCTTTCAAAAAAACAATGCTGCTGACCTGTTATAATTACAAGTATAATGTGTGTTTGGCATTTCAAGAATGACAACATTAACTGAATGGTACATTTACACATACAAAAAAAAAGGAAAGTGATTTAGAGCATCATGTGAAACCATTCATACATAAAGGAAATATATCCCTTTCAATACCAAAAAGGAACAAAAGCACCACACGATACATGCATGTCTACTTATCTTTCTAACTTTTTACCAAACAGCATAATCTTAGACTCTGCAAAATTGAAAGCTTTTGCAGACAACAATTTAAATGTTGCTGAAATAATGGAATTGGTCTTTTAAATGGTAGAAAATATTGTGGGAAAAAGAAAAAATGCTATTTACAAGCATTTTCTCTTTTTCCCACAATGTTTTCAAAAGCTTTATTATTCGGGATTGTTTAGGTTAACACATTACCACCTGTCAACTGCATTTTCAAAAACAGGGTGGTTTTGTAACAGTGGGAGAATTTGCCTGTAGCAACAAGGTCTGTATTCATCAAAAATTCTTAACCCTTAACCTGCTAAAATAACTAAAAATAAAACTCTCATGTCAATAGTAAAACACCAAATATTGCTATTTCAAATTTATTTTTAAGGGGAAAATATCTCCTTATTGGACAGTGCAGATCAAAGATCAGACTGTATGTTCTGTGCAGTCTGATTTGATCTACACTGTCTGGTGTGTCCAAAAAAGGTCCTAAGAATGAGTCCTGCTTAGCAGCTGAAGGGTTAATTTCATTTTTAGTCTTATTCTAGATTTATAAAGTAGCACAAGTTCTGATGTTCTTAAGAATGGTTGGTGAAAACCAATGCATATTTTGTCTCTTGCCAGTTTTCACTTCTATCACATCATCTGTAGCAAGTTTGCTTCAGGAGCTAATGGTTGACTTTTGCTTCATTCATAGTTAGATGGTAAATCAAACTGATCTCTTGGCCCTAATGTTTGTTTGAATGTTTAACTGGTGTTAAACACAATTTTCAACATTACTTCCATAATATCACAACAGCCAGTTCACCTATCCATGCTTTCCTTGGAATTTTTTACCCATACAGTGCATAATATTTTTCCAAAGCCACTGGCTGCTTTCCCACATAGCCATCATCAAAACAATTTTCAGCAGTGAAAGAGGTATGAACCCTGTTGCAATGACAATCATATGATCAATCCTCAGCAAGAAACTGGCCAAGCTTAGAGCCCTGTAGATTACCATCTGAGCTACTAAGCTTGTCTTGTGAACAAAGCAAAAATTAATAAATTGCTGAAAACAAAGCTAGTGCTACAATAACTTTGATAGGCTGCAGCTATATTTACACACACACACACACACACACACACACACACAAAAAAAAAAAAAACCCACCTTGCTTCAGTGAATAAGAAATATCCATGCTCTGTGAAAAGGAGTTTAATGCATCTGCAAAAGGTATCAGCTCAAGTCAGTTGCGCAGTCTGCTCAGGCTGACCTGTGGTGAATTTTTATGCTTTTGGTATCTTTCTGCATGTCAAAGGATCAGTCTACCTCATATTTCATTCTGTTGTTGGGAAAATAGGCTATATGGACCTATAAATATGTGACAACTTCCTTGGCATAATGCATCATTGAGATCCATCAAACTGCCTTATGTCAGAGCGCTGTTCAAATAGTGATAATACAACTAGAGTACAGAAAACCTTTGTGAACAAAAAGAACACTAATGGTTGTGTAAGGGAAAAAAAGCTTGGCTCAAACAAATTCTACAAAACTTACAATGGGTGGGAGCGGAGGCAGTGTGCTGGGCATAATTATAGGAAGAGGCTCAAAGTATTTCTGCTTGACTGTTCTAACTATCCGCCTGCAAAACACAAAACAACACAATACAGCTAGACTAAAACTATTCAAAATAGAAATATGGTGCTAAAACATCTAATTCCCTGATTCAGATCAATTGTTGCATAAAATACTAAAATTACAAGAATTTGGAGAAGCAGAAATAATTAACTGTTTACAAAAGGACCAATTCTAAACCAGTCAATATTGGTAGATTAGCAGACAACAGTCTAAATGTAGCTCAAATGAGGCCATTTGACTCCAAGAGGATAAAAAACAAATGGTAAAAAGAGAAAATGCGCCTGCCAGCATTTTTTCTTTTGCACAATATTTTCAACGTCTTTCTGCCTAAGGGCCATTCAAACATGGGACTGTGACTGTATCACTTATCAGTTAACGGGTATGTGCTTGCTTTGGACCAATCAGAACTTAATATATTTAGACTGGTCTCTGCATAAATAAAACAAATTTTTGCTTGGAGTGTCTTCAATTTTCTATGTTTTACTTTCCTTTCTCTCCTACTCTGGTTTGTTTTCCATCGCTTTTTAGCTCCTTAAACATATTTATAATCTATATCAGATATTTATAATCTATATCAGGGAATGTTTACATTGTGCAATTTACATGTGAAGAACTTTGTCTGGGTGCAAAGTGTGGTTGATTTACAAGCAAGATGTGGACTCGTCCAAAATCAGAGCATTTGTCAATGACAATTCAAATGTACCTAAAATGATAGAATTTGTCTTCTATAGGATAGAAAAAACAGTTGTGGAAAAAGGAGACAATGCTGGTTACCAGCATTTTCTCCATTTCCCACAACGTTTTCAAAAGGCTTTTCCTCAGAGTCGTTTAAAATTGGTATAATGTGGTGATGGGTTAAACCTTTACCAAGCAATCCTGTGTTTTAGTGACCCTGGGGAACAAGGCTTATGAAAACATAATGGGAAAAGAAGAAAATGCTACCTTACAGCAGTTTCTTGTTCCATGTTGTTTTCTAGCCTTTCAAGGACAAATCCTACTGTTTTTCTTTCCAAACTGATAAATTTTAGACTCATCCAAATTCAAAACATCTGCAGATAACAAATTCAAAATTGATACAAATTACCTTCAGTTCTATGGCAAGGTAGAAAACATTGTTGGAATAGGAGAAAATGCTGGTTACCAGAATTTGTTCCTTTTCTAACAATGTTTTCAAAAGCCTTCCAAGGCAGGGTGGTTAAAACTCGGGATTGTGTGGTATAGGGTTAAGTCACATTGGATTGTCTGCAAATGCTTTAAATTTGGATGAGTCTAAAACTTTTTTGCATGGTACAGAAATAAACCCACTACCAAAAAGGTTATTAGACGTATACCACTAAGTGATAAATTGGTTGTTGTTGGTTGGTTGTATTGGGGTTTAACGCCACTTTAACAGCTAAGGTCATATCATGGCGGTCGGTGACGCACATGTGTTTCCTGGCTTTCTCACATCAGTACTAACACAACTTTCTTTCCAAAGCCACCGACTACTTTTCTCACATGCTTCAGCAGAGGTGAGAGGCGAAAATACGCCAGAAAGAAAGTTCGCCTCAACCGGGTATCGAACTCACAACCACCAGGTCATGAGTCCGACACGCTCACCACTGAGCCACCTGGGCGGGCACTAAGTGATAAAACAGAAAAAGATTTAAAGGAAAAAGTATGGTTTCTTTTTCATAATAAGGAAAACATTTTTTGATAAGAAACTCATGCTTGTACAAAGAAATCACTCCTTTCCCAACAGTGTTTCCAAAACTGTTTATCAAATGGGCATAAATGAGTCACAACTAGAACTATTACAGGCCAACAAATCCCCCCCCCACCACCTGTTGAAAAAATTTATAGGGCCATCACTCTTCTTACAATATGTTCCTTAATGAAAAGACTAAGTCTGCTTTTTAAAACAAGATCAGACACAGAATGTGCAGTCTGATCTTGGATCTACACTGCTTTCCCCTTTACAGTGTAATACATTCTGGCAGAAAGAACAGGAATCTGCAAAATTTTGTCTATTGCAAAGTTTTATTTCATTAATTCAGCACTCTATGAGACAAATTCTTCATTGCTGGCAAAGGTTAAGGGTTGACTAACACAAACTATGGCCTGAATTCAATTCTGTTCTACCAAATGACTAAATTTTAGACTCATCCATATGTAAAGCATTTGCAGAGAACAAATTAAATGTGATTCAAATGATGTAATTTGTCTTCAAATGGTTAAAAACAATCTGTTAAATAGGATTTTGTGATGCCATAGAAGTATTCTGTCATGTCATCTTCTGAAGCAGATGCCAATAACAAAGCATGTACACAGAAATTTCTAGGTCAATTTAACTATCAAAAATGATGAACATGGTAAAGCTTAAGTTTAAATAAACTCCTGGTAGAGTAGCAAGTCTGCCTCATTCGCGAACATGTAGATTTTTTTACAAGTAGACCTTATCATTCTATATACATATTCCTTGAAAGACAATTACCTGATTTAAAAAATCTGATAAATCTAGTATTTGTGGCCATTTGAGATAAAATTTGAATAAACTTTTCCCTCAACAACATCTTTCAAGACTCATTTCACAAAACTTTATCTAAAATACCTATTTCTGTCAGATCCTTTATATCTCATGTAAGCCAGTGCACCTATATACTTGAGTTTGTCCATCAGACGTAACCACAATACATTTTTGCTAAGCCCTCGCTACTTTCCCACAAATTCAAATTTAATTCTTTACCAAACAACAAAATTTTAGACTCGTCCAAATTGAAAGCATTGGCAGATGACAAAATTAATGTGACTCAAACATTGAAGTTTGTTTTGAGAAGGGTAGAAAACATTGTGGAAAAAAGGAGAAAATGCTGGTTACCAGCATTTTCTCCTTTTCCCGCAATGTTTTCAAAAGGCTTCTTCCTCAGGGTCGTGAAAACCAGGGATTGTTTGGTAAAGGGTTAACTATGGTAAGAGGTGAAGGAGGGGTAAATTTTGTCACAATGATTTCATCAATCCTTGGATTGAGGTTTGGCAGACTGAAACTGACCAAATGTATAAATGCAAACTTCTATACAAAACTCTACTTCCCTACAGGGAACAACAATAAAGCATGGAGCTTTGAAAAGCAAAAGCAAACTTACAAATTAAAGATCTATCATTATTATCAAAATACTAAACATGCAGATTTAAGACTATTCCATTTTCAAATTTGGAAAATCAAAGTGAACTACCGGTATGACCTAAACCAGGATTTTAACTCATTATGTTGTTAAAATGTGGAAATAGAAGAATTTGTTTGTTTTCTCCTTTTGCAACAATGTTTTCAACAGCAGTTTGATGCAAGACACAAAAATTCATCTACAGCAGGTAATAAGTTGTTGCATTTTGAAGGCTAAAGACATTTTTGATAATCCAAATACACACATAATCTCAAGTATTTTCACTGTCCTCTCCATATTCAAAATACTAAAAAATTTCACTAAAACAAAAAAAAAAATTGAACTACCCTAGGTCTGCAACTATTCATTTTTGAAACCATTACACTAACCATGGACATCTTGTTAACCTTTCACCAAAAAGTACCGTGTTTTAACCACCACAACAAAAGTAGCATTTTAAAACATTTTGGGAAATTGAGAAACTGCTGATATCAGCATTTTCTCAATTTCCCAAAATGTTTTCCACCCTTTTAGATTCAAAAATCATATTTTGGGCTATACTGAATTTTTCATCTGCAGACACTTTCAATTTGGAAAAGTCTAAAATTTTGTTGTTTGGTAAGGAGTTAATGTTCATAAAAGGAAGTTTTAACATCCATTCTTTCAAATTACAGTAATATTCATAACATTTGACCATCAAGCAAACAACACACAAAGCATATGAATTTTAAATAATCTAGCTAACTCAAATCATGTTATGTGCAAATATAAGATACTTTATGCAGCTGGAATATACAGTTAGATCTTTACTACTCATATTTTGTGAAATATTCTGGGATGTTTTCTATTCACTGGAAATATTTAAGATTGTTCATTTAGCTTCCTATGGATTAAGCTCTAAATCTGTATTAGTGAGAAAAGAACTATATGAGCCATGCTCTGGCAAAAGGGAGCTTAACACATCTCTGTTATGCCAAGTATGTCATCATATGATCATGGGTCCATAAAGTCCATTTTGTCTAACAACCATATGAATCATGAGGTATACTGGTCCTTTGTCACACAGAAAATTTGAAGATCAATACTTTTTGCAGATACATTAAGCACCCTTTTCACAGATGTATTTGGCTAAAGGATGGGAACACACTGTTTCATTATGGTTTATAACTGGCAACAAATTGAAGATTTAACCCCTGGAGCACCAAGAACAGCTTATGTTGTTTTTGCGGACAGTACAGATCCAAGATCAGATTGCACACAATGTGCAATCTGATCAAGGTCTTCAGTGCCTACTTCAGTGGCATACATATTGTTGCCAAAAAATCCCTGAAATAAAATTATTTTTACTGTTTTTGCAAGTATCATTACAGTCCATTTCATTAACTTTGCCCTCAAACAGTTACAAAGGATTCAATTTAAGATAGATTGATTGAATGGTGTTTTACTCTACTTTCAACATTATTTCAGTCATATCGTGGCAACAGCTCACAATTTCATGTATTTCCTGGGTTTCACCAGTACTAGACTAGGGCTCTGAAGTGTTTTGCCCAAGGACACTTAGGCACCCAATGGATCCAGTGAGGCTCAAATACAGGGCCTCCAGGTCACGAGTCCTACACTTTACCACTGAGCCATGCAGGTCCTCGATGAATTTAAGCCTACAGGAAGGGAAAAGTAAGAGCAATACATGTATAACCAACACAAAGCTGCAGGGGCTTTCTTAGTGAAAATTCACAAGTCCAACATGGGGCAAAACTGTCTCAAAAATATTTACAGTTACAACTATCCCAAGTTTCAAGTAAATACCTTCAGTTATAAGAGAGAGATGAGAAGAATTTAAAAATTTACATAAAAAAACTGATAAAGACCACGATAATGAAGGTGCTAAGACAACAGCTCCATGTTTTCTTTGAAGAAAGCCAAACTAAAATTTGCTGTAGATAATCTTACCTGCAACAGATGATAATCCCTAAGAAAAATATGATCAAGATAAAAAGGCCTCCAATCACAATACCAACAATTTCTCCTGAGTTAAGTCCTGTAAGAGAAAGAAACAAAACTATTAGGCACTCACATAGACTTTAACTTGTATAAAGGATTTAAAATAATACTGATATTCAGAAAAGTGTTATAATAAAAGTGCTGTCTTAACTCTAAACCAAAGCACAATATTATAGACTTGTCCAAGTTCAAAGCATTTGCAGACCACAAACTACATATTCCCAAATGATGATTTCATTCTTTGAAACTAAGAAACATTTGGGGAAAAGGAAACAAGAGCGGCAAATTGTCGCAAGATACGCCCGTCCCACCGCCAGTTGTCACGGGGGGATAATAATCGTAAAGGGCAGGTAGAGGAAAATAGTAGTGCAGCAGAAATCATGTAAGTGATTGAAATAGGCATGAATGTCTCCTCTAATGTTAAGGAAACATGCATATAAAGTTTCAGGTCATTCCAACATGAAAAGACAAAGTTATATTGTAGAGAAGCATGAAAAGCTGTAAAAAAAAAAAATAATGAATAGGGAATAATTCCAAAAGGGCATTAGGTAAGGTTACGGCTCCAGTGCATTGCACTTTTCATAACTGCAACAAACATGTTTACCATGTCTCAAGTCAATTTGACTTGAGGTGACAAAGTTCCATTCCGGACAAGCAAGAAATACTATAAAAATGAAGATCAAAGTGGAATTACTCAAAATCCGCGCTAGGTAGAGTTATTGTTCTTGCACACTGTACTACGTAATATTGCAACAAACATGCATACCAAGTTTGAAGTCGTTCGGACTTGAGATGACAAAGTTATATTCCAGACAAGCACTAAATGCTGTAAAAATGACGGTCAAAGGGAAATAACTCAAAGACAGCATGAGGTAGAGTTACAATTCTTGCGCACTGCACTTCCAAATATTGCACCAAGTAAGCATACCATATTTCAAGTCATTCCTACTTAAGATGACAAAGTTATGCTCTGGACAAGTAAGAAATGCTATAAAAATGAAGACTGAAGGGGAAATAACTCAAAATTCGTGCTAGAAAGAGTTATGGTTCTTGAGCACTGCACTCCATAATTTTTCAACAATCATGCATACCAAATTTGAAGATGTTCAGACTAGAGATGACAAAGTTATATTCCTGGTTATTCAAAAGCTTTTTTTCTCTGGGTCATTAAAAGTCAGGATTGTGTGGCAGTGTTAAACATGGTTTCTGAAAACCAGCACGAATGATATTATAATAAAACAAGATGTCTGTTTGTAAAACAGTCATGCCCCCCTACTGCCACATTGATACAGGAAGTGGCACAGTTCATAAACTGATATCAAAAGAATTGATTGGGAAATATCAATGTCATCTTTTTGATTTATAGCCCACTTCAATTGTTAAACGTGATAATCTGTCAACAGTTCGCATAATTATACACACCACCGTGTGTATACATACAAGATTGTAAACAGTCGCCGATACACAGACTGGGTTATCGATTTTCTTTTCAGCACACGCATTCGACTTCCGCTTTTTCCCAGTCGACTTCGATGCTTACTATGTCCCCGATAATACGCGAATAAAATGTTGGAGCCACAAGTTGAGCCACATATGATGATTTTTGAGACACTTTAATTTTTTTTGAGCAAATGGCTCAAGTGGCGAACGGCAGTGTGGGCCCTGAATCATCTAGTGGTCACTGTGACCTTGACCTTTCACGGATTAACCTTAAAATCGATAGGGATCATCTACACTCCAAGATGAATATCTGTACAGAATTTGAAGGACCTAGGTCAATTCTGTGTGTAGTTATCATCTGGACAAGGTTTGGTCTATATATCAACATGTTGACGGTCACTGTGACCTTGACCTTTGACCAATTGACCTCAAAATCAATAGGGATCATCTACACTCCGAGACGCATGTCTGTGCCAAATTTGACGAACCTAAGTCAATTCTGTGTCTAGTTATCATCCGGACAAGGTAAGGTCTACCGACCGACGGACCGACCGACCGACCAACCGACCGACATTAGCAAAGCAATATACCCCCACTTCGTTGAAGGGGGGCATAAACATTAATATCTTTTTGTAATGCAATAAAAACTGTTGGCAGCAGAGCTTGTAAGAGTCATTTACTAGTTTTAAATCCTGGATCTCAGGAAATATATATAAAAATTTCAGAATCTGATATGTCGTATAAGGAGCTGGGCAAAAGATAGAAGTCATACTTCTGTCAATCACTGTTGCGTACAGTGACTCACTGGTAGGACCAACTCCCCCTTCTGATACAGCACTCATCCATAATCTGTATTTACTGCCCTTTCTCAGATTAGGGATGAAGAAGGATGTGTCACTATTCTTGGCAATAAAGCTGGTCACACCTCCTGAAATATACAGTAAAACCTGTCTTACTGACCACCTGTATTACCTCTCTACCAAACAACAAAATTTTAGACTAGTCAAAATACAAAGCATTTGCAGGCAACAAAATAAATGTGACTCAAAATATTGCAATTTATTAAAGGAAGGGTAGAAAACATCATGCGAAAAGGAGAAAATGCTGGTTACACCTTTTCCCACTATGTTTTCAAGAAGCTTTTTCAGAGGCTGTTTTTAAAGCTCAGGATTGTGTGGTAACAGGTTAAGCAAAGAAACTGTATTAAGCAAGCATATATAAAGTTCCTACAGGAAGCAAATACTATAAAATATTGACTATGTTTATGTGGAAAAGCAGTTGGTAGCTTGGAAAGTACTGATAAAAGAACCCATAGGTAAGCATGAAAATGTCACTGGCCATTATGAGATGACTGAATAATATCAAAAACAGCATTAAACACCAAACGAACAAATACCAGCTAACTAATTCATAAATACAACAAAAAGTTTTGGTGATGCCATACATGCTTGCTTTAAACATATTGAACAGTCAAAATAATCAGACGTAAGACCATTACTTCAAACACAGGACTAAACTTGTTTGTACGTCGCTTGGACAAACTCTAACAAGTGGCTTTTCAAATTAGAAATGATTAACTCTTTACCAAACGACAAAATAATAAACATGTCCAAATTGAGAGCATTTGCAGACGAGAAAATAAATGCGACTGAAAAATTGAAATTTGGTTTGGGATGGGTAGAAAACATGGTGGGAAAAGGAGAAAATGCTGCTTACCAACATTTTCTCCTTTTCCAACAATGTTTCCAAAAGGCATCTTTCTCAGGGTCGTTAAAAGTCGGGATTGTGTGGTAAAGAGTTAAGACTTCCAATAATTTATTCCTTACAACTGATTTGTGCTTAGCAGTCTGAGGTTTGACCTCTTGTCTACACTATAAGTAGCTTACCGGTACAGTTTTCACTATTTCCTGCCCTACAAATGTTGACTTCATAATGCTGTATGTAGGCTTTGGTGTCATGACAAGTAATTCTATCCCATTCCAGACGCAAGCCACTGTTGGGCTGGTAAGCAGACAGTTGTACATTAGCAGGAGCAATCTCTGGTTCTGCAAAGGAAACAAATATAGGGTACAAAGCATTATGACAAGGTTTAGTTCAGAAATAGCATCAATATATAAGTGGACTCTGGCAAAAAGGGGTTCAATGTATCTCAGAGATGCATCATACAAGTCATTACATAATAATGGATCCATAAAATCCTTTTTGTCTTACAAATGAGTCATGAGTAAAAATGGTCCTCAGACATCAGAAAATTAAACAAAAGCAAAAGATTTCAACTCATGTCAGCCTGCCTCAATTTTGCAGGCTGACAATGGTTGATACTTTTTGCAAATGCATTAAACCCCTTGTCACAGAGCATGATGTATATCACATATGTAGTTTTCCAACACATAATAGGTACACAATGCATGACAAGCCTGACTACTAAAACTGAGTGATAAGTGACTCCATTGTTATGCACCAAATTTTCAATACACAAACAGTGCTGTTGGGATCACATTTTAAAGTGGGGGTAAAAACATTTGGAAAAGTGTATAAAAACACAGAAACTTAC
Source organism: Hippopus hippopus (assembly GCA_946811185.2). NCBI lineage: Eukaryota > Metazoa > Mollusca > Bivalvia > Cardiida > Cardiidae > Hippopus > Hippopus hippopus. The sequence goes on along the minus strand of OX328099.1, from coordinate 61,064,745 downwards.
TTGCGTTTTTAACAAATGTGCATGTATTCCACCGAAAGCCACTGCTGACCCGTACACCTCTCCAGGTGTCAGCATTTACTGCCACCCCAAACATGTAGGTCTCAAATTTATCTATCTTCAAACTGAATTTTCTCTGAGTGATGGGTACCACTACGGTCTCTATTGGAGTCTGAAATATGGAGAAACATTTTTTTGTCAAAAGTTTTTCACAGCTAGCATTCATTGAAATATTGGAAGTTAACTTTGATCATATAAATTGTCCTAAAATAAATTCAACTGATTGTAATTGTTACAGGTTCTAAATAAAAGAACATCTTAATCCACAAATGACAAAAAAAATTGAATTTCAAGACTGGTTTTTGCTTATATCATACAATATCATACCAGCTTTTTCTCTTCTTTGACAGTTTTCTACCCTTGTAAGGACAAAACGCTTCATTTAAAATACACTGATATCTTGTCTGGTAATGCTTTTAATAGGGAAAAAAGTAAAATTTTGTCTGGCCAACTTTACCCTGCTCAATAAATCAAAAAAGGATTCAGTACCCGAGTTTTAATTTGGTAAAGTTCTTTACCAGATAACAAAATTTTAGTCCCCTTAAAAGTGAAAAAACTTGCAGCTGACAAAATAACTCTGGCTAAAATAATGTGATTTGTCTTTGAAAGGGTATAAAACACTTTGGGAAAAGGAGAAAATGCTGGTTACAAATATTTTCCCCCTTTCCTGAAATGTTTTCAAAAGCTAACTTTCACAGGGTCATGAAAACTCTGAATTGTGTGCTAAAGGATTGAGATGGCTGAAACAATCATCAAGGTTTCAGAAAGAAAGTGGTTAAAAATCAGACAACAAAGATATGCCAGTGATCTTTGTCTACACTCTTCTCAAGAACATTAGAGATTATTATAAGCTAGTAATGGAATGATAAGGCTGTTAAATGTTTACCAGCAGACAAAATTGCAGGCACATCAAAACTGGAAGCATCAGCAGAAGACAAATAAGGCTCAAATCATGGTAGAAAACATTGTGGGGAAAGGAGAAAATGCTGGTTACCAGCATTTTCTCCTTTTCCTGCAATGTTTTCAGAAGCATTCACCTTCACTTCAGGGTTATTTTAATACAGTATTGGTTGGTAAAGGTTTTAGTAGTGTTGGGCAATCGGTTTAAAATCACAATCGATTATCGCTATATAATCGGAAGAGCGAACCAACTAGCTATCGATTGTACAGTCGGTTTCTCCGTGTAACTGAGAATGCCTTTTTGCTTTAAAAATACTGTGACAATTTGTCTACATGATATTAAGTTTATAAAGATGTTATGTTTTGTACTTTAAAAATCAAAGGAAATACATTACCATTAAATTCTTTGCTTTATTTAATACCCTTTATTTTGGTCCTTAAATCTCAATTTCTAAACCAGAGAAAGAAGAAAATTCACACTTGTTTGCATTTGCAGACAACAATCCCACCCCCCCTCCTCCCCTATAGATCTATATTTTCATTTCATAAAACAACCACTTTTTTCACTCATGAAGGGAGATTTTAGCTTCCACTTACAGTTTTATTCAGAGATTTGTGTATATTCACTGTTTAAATTCATTACTAAAGATGAGAAGATAGTCTGATGTGCCTCTGATCGGACGATACCACACTGATCATTGTAGTGTCATTGGTTTTCACGTTTTTTTTGGCGATCTATTTTTCATGTCAATTAATTTTTGGAGAAGTATTACTGCATGATTTGACATAAATTTGTCATTTAGAATAGCAGATAACTACAAAATCTGTCACTTTACACAGGATAAGAGGATTAACACCTTTACTGCGTTTTCATAAATGACTCGCCAGCTTGATTACCTCTCGTAAACAGAGCCGCTTGTGTCCTTCTTATTTGATACTGATCATGTTTATTAAAGCCAATATTTCTGCCAGATGCACACAAGCTAATTTATATGAAGCTTTAGACGATAATTTTCATGTGTCAGATAGTGGTGGGCCGATGATCGACTATAGTCGAAAGTCAGTTGGTTTGGGCTTCCGATTGCAATAATCGATTGAGAAATCCTGGAATCGATTGTAGTCGGTACCGGAACTCGCTTGGTCCCGAAACATGAATACTGGTTTTTAGCGCTTGGTTTTGTGATTAATCACACTCTTTGATTCAACATGGTGGACAACAAACACAAAAACTGGCCGGCAAAATGAGCAAGAAATTTTTGGCCATGGTTGTCTTGACAAAACTTCACAACTCGGCAGGGTTCTCGTTTTACCCCGGACCCAGGATTTTGACGCTTGGAAATTTGAAATGACCCATTTTTGACACTAAAAAATATACACCTAAATGTCAATCTGACGCATAAAATTATTGTCTAAAGCTTTTTATAAACTAGTTGGCGTGCATCCGGCAGATATATGAGCTTTACAAAACAGGATTAGTATCAAATGCGAAGGACTTACGCGGCTCTGTTTATCACAGGTAATCAAGCTGGCGAGTCATTTATGAAAACATAATAAAGGTGTTAATCCTCTAATTTAGTGTAAATTGACAAATTTTAAAGTTATCTGCTATTCTAAATGACAAATTCATTTGAAATCATGCGATAATACTTATCCATAAATTAATTGACATGAAAAATAGGTCACCGAAAAAAACGTGAAAACCCATGACACTACAGTGATCAGCGTGGCATCGTCCGATCAGAGGCACTTCAAACAATCTTCTCATCTTTAATAATGAATTTAAACAGTGAATTTACACATATCTTTGGATGAAACCATAAGTTGAAGCTAAAATTTCTGTTCATGAGTGAAAAAAGTGACTGTTTTGTGAAATGAAAATATAGATCTACAACCGAGGGGGGGGGGTTGTCGTCTGCAAATGCTTGATATGTGAACAAGTCTGATTTTTTTTTTTTTTAAACTGTTTTGGAAACTAAGATTAAAGGACCAAAGTAAATGGTATTAAATTAAGCAAAGAATTTAATGGTAATGTATATCCTTCGATTTTTATCGTACAAAAAATGATATCTTTATAAACTTAATATCATGTAGACAAATTGTCCCAGAATTTAAAGCAAAAAGGCATTCTCAGTTAAAGAGAGAAACCGATTGTACAACCGATAGCTAGCTGGTTTGCTCTTCCGATTATAAAGCGATAATCGATTGTGATTTTAAACCGATTGCCAAACACTAGTGTCAGATGACATTTAGGCAGATATTTTTGAGCATCAAAGACGGGTCATTTCAACTTTCCAAGCATCAAAACCCGGGGTCAAATGAGAACCCTACCGAGTTGTCAAGTTTTGTCAAGACAACCATGGACAAAAATTTTTTGCTCATTTTTCCAGCCAATTTTCGTGTTTGTTGTCCACCAACAGTATGATTAATATTAGTCACAAAACCAAGCGCTAAAAACAAGTATTCACAGTTTCCGGACCGAGCTAGTTCCGGTACCGACTACAATCGATTCCGAGATTTCTCAATCGATTATCGCAACCGGAAGCCAAAACCAACTGACTTTTATAGTCAATCATCCGCCCACCACTAGGTTTAAGTGAATAAAATTCAAATACTTGGTTCCCAAACCCAGTCCAATAGAGTCATCTCTCTTGGGGTACTCTTGCGCATACATGGTAAGAAAATGAGTAAGTCTTGCCGGACAGTGTGATTAATACCCAGTGCCTGCCAAACTGTCAACTTACCCCTGATGGGAAAAGGAAATAAGAAGGGAAAGCCTATATACACTTATCAGACACTGCATTGCAGTGAAATGTGCCTCCATTTGTACATATTGCTGCGTTAGATTGTACGTCATAAATGAGGCCATTGATATGTGGTCCCAGTAGTGGGTCTAAACCCGCCATTAACGTTACAAATTTCTCAAATGGAAACAAGTAGAATTATTAAACTGATGTAGTAACTAACCTTGCAGTGTTTTTCTATTACATAACCACGGCACCAATAGACAGTAAAAGAGGAAAGATTTCTCCAATGCTCACAGGTCCAAAGTTCAGGAACGTCCCAAGAAATATCGACCTGAGTGTTCCCGGATACATTATGCAGTTCCACAATATGATTGGGTATCTTTGGTTCTGTTGATAAAAAAAGAAGTAAAACTAGTATATGGTACTGATGATAAAACAGTCTGTCCTGAATTCACCAAACATCATGGAGCACTCAAAATGTGCTGGCTTGTCATAGGTGCTTGCCTAGTACAAGTAATATTTTAATGGAAAGATCTAATTTGGGAACTTACATATTTGCCTAGTTTAGATTGCTTGTTTAACCCTTTACCACACAATCCTGACCTTTAAAGACCCGCAGAAAGAAGACTTTGGAAAACATTGGGAAAAAGGAGAAAATGCTGGTAACGAGCATTTTCTCCTTTTTTTCTACAATGTTTTCTACCCTATCAAAGAGAGAAATAATCACTTTAGCAACATTTGATTTGTCATCTGCAAATGTTTTCAATTTGATCCATTCCAAAATTTTGCCGTTTGGTAAAGAGTTGATAGAGGTTGCCACCAAGCCAGGTTTTCTGCATTCATTCATCTTGCAAAAAACATAGTGGCAAAAGGAAGAACTGCAGGGGTCAAATTTAACTTTTTTTTCAACTAGCAAAAATTTGCTAGCTACCATTTTTTCTACTAGCCAAAATCAATTTTGTACTAGCAATATTTTAACCCATTGCCACTCAGTCCCATGTTTTAACGACTCTGAAATGGGAAACTTATGAAAACATTGTGGCAAAAGGAGAAATTGCTCATAATGAGCAATTTCTCCATTTCCCACAATGTTTTCTACATTATTAGAGAATTAAGTTTGCTTTGTACCAATTTTGAAATTGTCGTCTGCAGACCCTTTCAATTTGGCCTTTTGCCGAAAAAACTGGATATTTTCCGCTCCATACTCTCAGCAAGGCAATGCAGACGTATAAACAACGTCAGAATCATCTACGCGCTTTAAATATCGGATACATATATTTACAATATCGCAACAAGCGTCTCTACGAATACCGGTCACGTGGTCGGTGATACTCTCAAAGGATAGTATACGGCAATTCAGTTTACACGAAAAACGACCGCATTTATGGATTAATTCAGATTTTTAAGCGGTAGATTTGCCCATTTTCCGGTGCACTCGCAAATTATTTCGACTGTTAGAATTTGGCACTCGCATTTTTTCATTTCAGCTCGCATTTTGCGAGTTTGCGACCGTTAAATTTGAACCTTGAACTGCTCCCAGCAAGAAATTTCTCCTTGTTTCTCCATGTTTTTCAAGTAATTGTATATAAAATGCTAATTCATGTTGCTTGTCTCTACATTACAAGAATGTTTTCTGACATTCTTGCAGTACAACTTGGGCTGAAATCAACAAATGTAAAATTTGTTACAAAAATTAAATCAATTAAATACAAATCAAATGCATGATAAACAAAAATTCAGATAACATTCTATTGTAATTTAAATTGTTAAACCTTAAATCAAACAATCCCTACTTTTAACGACCCCAAAGAAGAAGGCTTTTGAAAACATTATGGTAAAAGGAGAAAATGCTGGTAACCAGCATTTTCTTTTTCCGCAACGTTTTATACCCTCCTGTATACAGATTTCAGTGTTTGAATCAGGTTTATTTTGTCGTCTCCAAATGCTTTCAATATGGGCAAGTTTAAAATTTTGTCCTTTGCTAAAAATTAAAACTTACTGTGACCATGTGTTGGCACATATATTTGAGAGAAAGCTGGCGACAGACCCTTCCTGGTGGCCGCTCTAAGCTGTATCTGATAGGGATGTTCTGCCACAAGTGTGAGTGAATGTTCTGTTAGGATACTGGTCTCTGCCTTGGTTACATTGGACACCAAGTTTGTGTAGTCTAACTTGTAATATGTGATGTTACCATTGCTTTCTGTTTGAGTCAGTGGCTAAAACAGATAAATGTGTGGTATTCTCACAAAAAGGGGTTTTATATGTCCCTGTGATGCATTTTACAAAGCATTAATCATGGATCCATAAAATCCATTTTGTCTAACAAATGACTAAAACCGTGAGATAAAATGGTCCTTGGACATCAGAAAATTGACCAATCGCGAAAAGTTTCAACTGAGGTCAACTTGCGCAGGCCGACCTGGGTTGATACTTCTAGCAGATGCATCAAATCCCCTTCTCAAAGAGCATGACTCAAATATATAAAACAAATGCATGATTTGATATACATCAACAAGACATCTAGGGCATACAATTGCTGATTCCCTTAACCCATTACCACAAAACTCTGAATGAAAATATTTTTAAGCATATTGTGGGAAAAGAAGAAAATGCAGTGTTGCATCCAGGATTTCTGCCAAGAGGGGGAGCTCCCCCATGGAATTAGCAAAAGGGGGGGAATGACAAAATTGTAATCGATCTTTTTACAAAATTGTAATCGATCTCATTCAAAAAAAAAAAATGCTCTAGTTTTATGCACTGGTGTGATACTGAAAAAGACGCCATTCCTTTTTTCGTTTCCAAACTAGATCTATGACAAAAGTTTCATAATCAAACACTGATGATGATAGTCCCTCAATTTGAATGATTATTAACTGAATCGCCTTTACTTGACCGAGTTGGTTCCTGAAAGACCTTCAATTTGTTCTTCGCAGTTTTCACTTGATCTATCAAAACCGGGATTTGTGTCGTCTTTTGATCAAACAAATCCCTTAAAAAAGTTCGAAATTCGTTTCAGTGGCATATTTAATCCTACTTTAACACACCAGTCAGAATGTTGAACACATTTGAAAGTCGCCGCGCTATCGTTTTTTAAATCTGGAAACATGTGTAATTATACATTCACTGTGCATGCATAGAGAATAGTGGTTCCCTACTTATTACATAAACTTCAATATTGAGATCGGACACCATTTGGAATTACTGTTTTCAAATAGTCTAAAAATAGCGATGAGTGTAATATTGATTGATGTATGGAAGCTTCGTAGGACGTTTCGATTGTTTCAATAGACTGACTGGGGCATGATTATATTTTATGCACACAGTGCTTTCTTGTTTCTGCGCAAGTTACGTCTTTGCGTGATTTCTCCCCGTCAAGTTCGTGAACTTGCGCAAAAGAATAAAAAAAGGGGGGATTCCCGTAATCGCGCGGCCTGGATGCAACACTGAAATGCTGGCAACCAGCATTTTCTCCTTTTCTCACATCGTTTTCTACCCTATTAAGACAAATTTTGTCATTTGAGTCACACTTAAATTGTTGTCTGCAAATGCTGTTAATTTGGACAAGTCTACATTTTTGTCGTGTGGTAAAGAGTTAAAAAAAAAATTAAGTCTTTCCCAGATGAAATTTAATAACCCATATGTGTTTTGATGTTTTTTCAGGCAATTCTTGTCAAAAATTATCTGACAATGTTTTTTTTCAGCTTATTTCATCGTTGATGCTACAAAAGTTAGGGAGAGGGGGTGTGAGAGTAGGCTGGCATACCATATGAATAATGACTTTACCAATTGAATTTTAACAAAAAAAAATTTTAATGCATTCCTTACCTTCCAGTACAAGTTGATGTTTTTACAGTACTGTAAACAAGGCATTTCAACATAGCTACCAGGTCTTAGCTCAGGGCTCTTTGACGGAACTAGAGAGAAAGAAAACAGAAACAAACTGTGTATATACATTGCAACTTAACAGATACATGTGTAGCTCTTTCTCTATTAACTTTTTGCCCCACAACAAAATTTTAGACATGTTCAAATAGAAGAAAACAAATCAAATGTGGCTCAAATGATGCGATTTGTCTATAAAATTGCAGAAAACATTGTGGGTTTCGAAGAAAATGGTAGTTACCAACATTTTCTCCTTTTCCAACAATAATTTTAAAAGCCTTCATCTCCTGGGCTGTGAAAACTTGGGATAGTTTGGTGAATGATTAACTCTTTACCACACCATCCCCACTTTTAACAACCCTGAGAAAGAAGCCTTTTGAAAAATTGTAGGAAAAGGAGAAAATGCTGGTTACCAGCATTTTCTCCTTTTCCCACAATGTTTTCTACCCTTCCCACAACAAATTTCAATTTTTGAGCCATACTTATTTTGTCGTCTGAAATTCAATTTGGACTAGTCTACTATTTTGTCGTTTGGTAAAGGGTTAAATTAAACTTCAGAGGCCTTCACATAGAGTGTAGAGCAGGATCATACCAGAGCAAACATAAGCATGGAAAAGTGTGCTTCAAAGGTGATACTTTATTCTCAGTGCAGTCTAATGTTGGAACTATACCTTTGAATAGTTTGTGAGATGTTTAGACCAAAACAACCAAAAAATTCTGTATCCATTACAGACTGAGAATGTCTTATTCTGAATCCATATACTGTAGAAAGTATCACGTTTTCAAAATTTTGCCAATTTTACATTTAGGAATTTTCAAGATGTTAAATGTGCTAGTTCATTACTATGCCAATAGAAAAAGATGCTACTAACTAATTATCTTAGAAAACAGAAAATGGATCAAATCCAATTTTTTGGTCAAATTTAGCAAGTTTTACAATGCATGTATATCAAATAATAAGAAACCCTACCATCTTCATCTGTGAGTACTGTTAGAGAAGTATCCTTGCTCCAGAACCCATGAACCTTGCCATTATACAGTCTGGGTTTACATGACACATTAAACTGGTACTCTGTGTAGGGCTTAAAGCTGCACTCCGCCCATGTCTCATCCATACCAACATGTTTGGTCTGTTGGAAATTGACAAAACAGAAAAATACCAAAAGATCTAATTACTGAATTGATATGTTAAACATTAAAGTTATGAATGAAATTTAACGATAGGGCAATTGGCCCGAAAGTGCTCACCTGAGTATAGTCATCTATGGTTGAAAAAACTAAAGAGATCCTGGTTTTTTTGAGATCCCTACTTTTTGACCAACTTTACATACTTTTGAACTTGTCAGAGATATCATCCAGACAAACATTCTGACCCAGTTTTATTAGTATCAGGCTGAAAATGTGGCCTGTAGTGTGCACACAAGGTTTTTCTGGTGTGCACGCAATGTTATTGTTCTAGTCAGGTTGTACAGATAAATGATCAGAGTATCTGATAATATTCATAAAGGCCACTGTCCAGATATTCAAAACCCTTAAAGATAAGTCATAAAATCTTGATTTATCACATTTCCACAGAGTAAATAATAAAATAGGTAAACTATGGGAATAATAATTATTTTTTTAACATAATTCATTATCCTTCATGTTTTGTAAACTTTACAATTTTGCTTGTACTCTTTCACTTTCACTGTGGCAAAATTTTGTTTTTCTCTAATAGCAGACTCTTTTATTGATTTCATAAATCAATAGAGAAGAAAGAAGAATGAGAACTAACAAAACAGTCTGTCACAAATAAATGATCATATACTTGATAGTGAACATGATGTAATTGCAATTACATGTAATTATAATAATGTTCAAAGTTCAAGGACATGTTAATTTAGTACTGTACCTTAACCCTTTACCACACAATCCCGACTTTTAATGACTCTAAAGAAAAGGGTTTTTGAAAACATTGTGGGAAAAGGAGAAATGCTGGTAACCAGCATTTTCTCCTTTTCCCACAATGTTTTCAACCCTTTCCAAAACAAGTTTCAACTTTTGAGTTGCATTTATTTTGTCGTCTGCAAACACTTTCAATTTGGACACATCTAAAATTTTGTTGTCTAGTGGAGTTAATAGTATGTATAGCTACCCACTATTTTGATCTAGATTACTCCATCTAAACATGAGTGTATACGGTCCATACACTTTTGAGATTTACTGGTCAAAATAGTCTGGAGTAACCAATCTCTGTTGGTTGTCTTACTGCCAGATTTAAAATGTCCAAAATCAAAAACTATCAATTTAGCAATGATAAACTTGATAAGTTGATAATAATTATGATTATCCTTACCTGCCATTTCTCAGCTGCTTTAGCCTTGAACTGAATACGATACACTTTTTCTCTAACTTTCTTTACATGAGACCATAACAACTGAATACATGTGCTGTTTTTCTCTGCCCTCAGATGGATAACAGGGGCTGGTTCAACTGAAAAAAAAAGTTAAATGTTCAGTGTCTTCTAAAACAGTTTAATCTTTTATCAAATGATTCCATATTTTTTTTTTCACCTTTAATTAGATGGCTTTTGATAACAGTATGGGAAAAGAAGAAAATACTGATGACAGTATTTTGAGTAATATTTGTCGACTGCAAATGCTTTCAGTAAAAAGTCTAAAATCTTGATGTCTAGTAGAGTTAAAACACGGAACAAATTCTACATTTCTGACTTTATGTTTTTGCATGTTAACCCTTTACCACACAATCCCAAATTTGGACGACCCCACAGAGAAGGTTTTTGAAAACATTCTTGGACATCAGTTTTCTTTCCTTCTAAAAGGAATCTTCAATTTTTGACTCACATTTATTTTGTCCTCTGCAATTTTTTTCAATTTGAACAAGTGTAAAAGTTTGTTGCTAGGTAGAGAGTAGAGGACAGAATAAATGAAATGTACATATTTAGCTGTAAAAAAATCTAAATGAGTCACACTCAGACAAAAAGGTGCTAAGTGAATCTCCATGATGCATGATACCAAGCAAGTCATTAAATAATCATTGAAAATCCATAAAACATATTTTATCTAATGACCAAATGAGGCATGAGGTAGAATGGTCCTCTGACATAGAGAAAATTGACCTAAGCAAAAATTTTCCAACCAGGTCTGCCTGTGCAGACCGCATAATCTGGGTCCATACTTTTTGTAGATGTATTAAACCCCTGTTTCACTGAGCATAACTCATATTGCATTTCCAGCCACCTCAAGTCAGAAATATCTTTCAAAAATATTTGACAAAGTAGATCCCTAATCAGACAACATGTTCTGTAGAGTCTGATTTGGATCAGCTCTGTCTGAAAGACATTTACAGTTGTGCTGTGCTTGGTGGTCTAAGATTTAATTTACAGATTTCATGCCCCTGAGAAAGGTGGCTTTTACTGGAAAATGAGAAAATGGTGGTAACAGCCATTTTTCTCCTTTTCTATCAGTGTTTTCAACCCATTTGGAGAAAACCAAAATTTGCACCATATTTTTGTTTGCCATTTGCAGTTGCTTTTAATCAATCTAAATAAATTTTCTGTCTTGTATAGAGTCAACCTTTGGCTTATCAATCTTTCACCACACAACAAAATTTTAGACTGGTCCAAAATGAAAGCATTTCCAGGATAGAAATTAAATGTGGTTGGTTCTAATGATAGGATTTGGAATTGATAGGATGGAAAACATTGTGGGAGGATGAGAAAATGCTCCCTTTTTCCTGCAATCTTTTTAGATGTCTTCATTCTCTGGGTCATTAAAATTTTGGATTGTGTGGTAAAGGGTTTGGAAAAAAAGCCTGCCCCCCCCCCCCATGCCCTACCTCAAGCTGGATGTCTTACCTATTTTAGCTGTCTCAATCTTAATGACCTTGGGCTTTTCAGGATAGTATGTGGGCTCTGGTTTTGTAGCATTATTTTTGATAGTGACACCCATCAGATAAGGCTTATCAGGTATAAAAGAGTCAAAACCATCAGAAAACAACCAGGTGCAGGATGTCCTTGTCAGGTGAGGGCATTCAAACTGGTAGGAACTGAAAAATGATAAACACTTGTATTAACTCTTTACCAAACATTAAAATTTGGACTAGACCAAACTGAAAGCATTTGCTGACAACAATATACTTAGTTCAAATGATGATTTTTGTCTTTGGTAGGGTAGAAAATATTGTGGGGAAAGTAGGAAATGCTACTTACAAATTATTAATTTTTTCACCCTTGTCATACTTTCCGGGAGTTTCCTTTACCAGCAGAACACTCTTTTCAAGCCTCTGGTTGCTTTACCACATAAAAATCAACAAAGCTTTATACAGTGGTGAGAAAGGAATTAATCTTTTTGCATAGACAATCATGGATCCTGGAAAAGAGCTAGGCTATGCCAAAATTTAAACTTATAATCACCAGATGACCAGCCCATTACAGTACTGATGAAGGTACCTGGAATAGTTGGACAAGTCTGAAATGTTGTCATCTGGTACAGAGTTAACCCTTTCCAACACAACAAGATTTTGGACTTGTCCAAATTGAAAGCATTTGCAGAAAACAATTTAAATGTCTCAACAGTTATGATATTTTTCTGTTGAAAGGTAGAAAACTGGTTACCAGTATTTTCACCTTTTGGCACATTGTTTTCAAAAGCCCTCTTCTTCAGGGTCATGAAAACATGGGATTGTTTGGTAAAGGGTACATGAAATGACCTGATGGCCAAGACAAGTTATATCTCCACTGTCTTTAGACAGACTAATTCTGTTGTAGGTCCAAGATACTGATCATGTGGCAAATCATTGCAGCACAAGGAGAAATTATCATAAATACTGAGAGACTTACCTGATTGCCCAGACAAGCTGTATCTCTATGGTTTTGGGATGGACAAACTCTACACCTAGATCCCAGGTACAGGTCATGTTCTCCCAGTTATACACCCTGCAGTTGATCTCTGTGATGGGTTGGGGCTCATCTGTCACAAGAAAAAACAAATAATGTAACAAGTAACAGTCTGAACCTAATTACCTTGATCCATTTCACAGTTTTTATGACCCTGAGGGCGAAGGCTTTTAAAAGTGGCTGGTAACCACAGTTTTTTTTCTTTTTACAACTTTGTTTTCTATCCTTTTTCAAGGCATATCCCATCATCTGAATCAAGTTCTACTTGATGTCTGCTTAATGTTTTCAATTGGGTCAAGTTTAAAAGTCTGTCGTCTGGAAATGAGAAAGTGCCTTTGAAACTTTCTGTTGCACTCCAAAGCTAGGTAACTCTTATCATACGACACAATTAGGATTAGTCAAAATTGAAAGCAGTAGCAGACGACAAAGTAAATGAGGCTCAAATGATGGTAAATATCCTTGTTAGGTCAGAAAACATTGTTGGAAAAGGAGAAAATGCTGGTTACCAGCATTTTCTCCTTTTCCAACAATGTTTTCAAAGGGCTCCTTCGAGGTTATCTTACAAACAAAGTCTGTAACAAAAAAACAAATTAACATATGCATAGCAGAAATACAGGGACCGGGCAGGATTCAAACCTAGAATGCCCAGACGAAAGGCCAACACCATAACCACTGAGCTAAAGAGAATTCTCCCCATCACAGTTGTTAGGTATTGTATTTAAACCGGGATGAAGCCATGCATGAAGGAGTGGTCTCCCATAACACTCCCCCTCTTAAAGTCATCATTTATTGATGACTCAAAGCCTTATTAGGCAGAAAGTCCATTTTTGGACAACAAATGGGATTAATGGCTCAATGCCCAATCCCGGACGAGCCCCTATCTTATGAACAAAGTCCATAACAAAGAAACAAATGAACAAATGCATGGCAGAAATACAGGGACCGGGCAGGATTCAAACCTAGAACACCCAGACAAAAGGCCAACACCATAACCACTGAGCTAAAACATTTGTCAAAATTCAAAATTGTCTGGTAAAGGAATAAAACATTGCCAACTGCAGGCAACAGTCTGCTCATGATCTACACTGGGTGCAAAAGTAACTTAAATTGTCATAGGCACAGTACAGATTTAGAACCTTTTTCTTTCCAGCACATGTTGCTTATGATTATTCTGCTCCATGCTGCAGTTAGTATACAAAATTATTTTTTTTGCAAGAATTATTGATGATAATTACAACCTGGTTCAGTGAACAAAGAGATAACAAGCCATATAATAACCATACATCTAACAAACATAATGCATTGCTACTTTTAACCCCTTTACCAAATGACAAAATTTTAGACTGGTTGAAATTGAAAGGATTTGTAAACAACAAATTAAACCTGGTCTAAATAATGGAATTTGTTCTTGCTATGGTAGAAAAACACTGAGAGAAAAGGAGAAAATGCTGGTTACCAGAAAGCCTTCTTCCTCAAGGTCATTCAAAGGCAAGATTGTGTGGTAAAGAATTAACACATTGCCAACTCAAAGAGCACTTTCCTTTGATCTTCCAGCAGATTGCCTTTGTAAGCATTGTCCCAATTTCTCCTTTTACAGCAATAATTTCACGTGTATTTATGTATAAATCATAAATTTCTGTTAATCATCCTAACTTGTCATGAATGTTTTCCAAGTCATCTGTGGCCATTGGTTTCAGAGGCAACAAGGGTGAAGGCTAATGCAAATACTACCTATAATGCATTTTTTCCTTAGCTTAACAGGAATTGTTTATAATAAAGGCAATTAACCCTTTGCCAAACAATCCAAACTTTTTACAACCCAAGAAAAAAGGCTTTTGAAAACACATTGGGAAAAGGAGAAAATGCTGGTAACCAGCATTTTCTCCTTTTTAGCAGATCTGCTATATAGCAAATCCGCTTACTGTGATCGTTTTGGCCGGAACCAAATACATCATGCGTAACGTCGCATGCGCTCTCACTTTCAGTTTTGCATGGCTGGTGTAAGAACAAATAACACAGATCTACAAATGATATTCAGCTCTGACTTTGAACAAATCATACAAATTATGTTTGATTTCTTTATCGAAATTTCGTCAAAACTACAAAAATTGTCAGGCTGAAATACTCTTTAATACTTAAACAAAGTTTGTTCTTATTTTTTCATTATGTTGCCATATGCGTATGAATAATGTTTACACAGACTGCCCCCATTTTCATTCAAGAAATGTTCATTCACAACTTGTGTCGTCCGTTGTCGAAATAAGCAAGGAGGTTAAGCAATAATTCCTTACTGAAATTACATTTTTAAATTCTGTATTATATCAAATATCTTTGACTGTTCAGATAGCTGGCTAGAATTTGGCTGTAAACAATTTAAAACCATTTCGATAACGAATACACAGAACCCATAGTCGATTCAGCACCTTGTTAGCTAACATCCCCCCCTTTCGTATAGCACTAGCGATGAATTTTTGCATTGTTCGAAACATACCTGTGAAACGTTTAAAAAAATGAAGATCATGTAGTCTATTAAGAAAAAAATATTTGGCATTTGATTTATGCAAGACTGCTTCCAAAATTTCTCTCCAGTTATCGATGGGACATAAAGAAATCCTTTGTCACAAATGGCCCTGATCAAGTACGAACCCGTGACGTGAATTTATACTGAGGAGTTTCGATGGGAAATCATGTCATTCTCAGTGAACTGGACATCCACTAACTTAACCTAACATCCTGGACTTTAAGCCTCAGATACTCAATTACCTTCAAGGTGTAAAAGTCCATTTTTAAGTCCTTCTAATATGCTTGAATTTTATTTTGTTACCTTTTATGCAAAAGAATTAAGAATGCAGAATTTTCAGTCAGACGTTTGATACAGGGTCCACAGGAATACATCTTAGTCTAGATCTATATGTCTATTTGGACATCTAAATTTAAATTCTTTGACATGTTTATTATGCTTGGAGATGGAAGTAGGTCTATATGTACTTTATTTAATAAAGTACATATTTATGATCAACCCATACTAGAGACGGTGTAGTCTGTGCTTCATGTAAACAGCAAGTAATTCAAACCTCAGAATGAAAGTATGCCTATAGTTTTTAAAGTTTTATGTAGAGGGACCAATTCCTTTAACCCTTAGGTTGCTAAGTGCTACTCAAGGACCTTTAGCAGACAGTGTAGATCAAGATCAGATTGCACTGAACATGCAGTCTGATCTTTGATCTATACTTCCCGGTAAGGAGGTATTTTTCCCCCCAAAAAATAACTTTGAAATAGAAATATTTGGATTTGTACTATTGACTTGTAAGTTTCATTTTAGTTATGTAAAGGTCAATTTTTACTTTGCATGGCAACTTGTCACACTGAGTGTAATCTTGGTCCATTTTGGCTGCTTCATCTGTTCCCAGGGCAGGGATTTGCAGGTATCAAAATTCAAATAATATCTGGACTATGTTCTTCCAGGTGATGAGTGATGATTTTAATTCTTTTCTTCAGACTATGAAAATGGATTCACTCAAAACTGCATTGGAAGTAATGAATAGCTTTTTCATCAGTGTTAATACTGAGTTTCAAGTATCTCATCATGCTACATCATGGTTTTTTTTTTGCACACGTACCTGCAGTGGTTAAATAATGTAATATTACTCAAATTCACAAAGATGTGGCTCAAAACTTCAAAAAGGAATCTACATCTATATGTAAATTAATAAAACTTACATAATCACTGACAAAATGTCAAAATCCCATCACACTTTAACAGTGGCTTTCATTATATGTGAGACTACATTCCACTTTTTACATTGTACTTATTCACACCTGCATTTTTTGACTAAATAGAACTGGACCCAAGAATGCCAGTTTGCATATTACATATAGGTCTCTTATGTTTTATGTGATACTCATAAAGTGAACTTGGAATTATTAACTATTAGTCCATTTTTTATAGTTAAGTGTAACACCTTTTTTTTTTTCACTGTGAATGATAATCTAAGTTCAGACAGTGACTGTGCAGAATATGAGGTCTAAGCTTGAGCCTATACAGCCTATCTTTTTTTTATATATTTGGACCAATAACACGATGAAATGACATGACCCTGTTCATTTATTTATTGACATTCTGTGAGACTGTGGCTGATTGGTGATGGTGTCAGTTGAGATAACCCGGATTTTATCCTCACCTACTTGCCAGGATTTTGTAGGAGTGCCTAAAGACAAGACACTGTGTAGAATCAGCCTAGCCCTAGTAAAAGCCAAGCCATACACAAATAATTGGGATGTTGTCTCTGTAAGATTGAAATAGTGTTTAAACTAATGTAACCAAAAGAAATCAGTCAAACTTCAAATTATTGTTGAAGGTAGTTACAATCAATTTCATGTTTTGTGGCACCGCATGTGTTGACCTTACTTTTCTTTAGTGAAACCATTATTTTCTGGACTTGTTTCTTTATGAAGAAACAAAGTGAATTTTCATGTATGTAACAGAAGGAAGGTATATTCAATACTCATGAATTACACATGGCATAAATTTTAGAAAATACTAATCACATCATTTAGTTTTCACCTTTCAGACTATTACATAACATTTTTTGAGGTCAGGAATAAAACCAAGAGTTTTCTTTTTAAAAGAAAGCAGAAATAATTGTATTTGAACAATCAAATTGTTGTGTCTAGTTTGATTTTGTATTCCATTTTGAAATTAACAGTTTCAAGTTGTGTAGTAATAAGGAAGAACCTTTGAACAGATTCTTAGGCATTAGCGTCATGGAAAGGACAATGTGCTTTCAGTAAGAAATTACATACAAAAAGCCATTGTTTCTATTTCCCTGAGAGGACTCCAGTGTTTTTTTTGTAACTCTTTTCCACACAACAAAATTTGAGACTTGTCCAAATGGAAAGCATTTGCTGATAACAGAATCAATGTGACTCAAACTATGAATTTTATTTTTGGAAGGTTCGAAGACATTGTGGGAAAAAAATAAAAAATGCTAGTTACCAGCATTTTCTCTTATTCCGAAATTCTTTTTAAAAGCTTTCTCCCTTATGATCGTTTAAAGCTGAGATTGTTTTGTAAGGGTTTAAACTAAATCATACTAGTTTCAAAACAATACCTGCTTTATACTTCAGAATGAGGACAGTTTGTTTCCTTTGTAGCAAGAATAGATTAAGATCAGACCACTAACATAGTAAAATCCCATTTCTATAGGCACACTATTTTAGATTTGAATTGTTTGCAGTCTATAATGATTATACCCACTATATGAAAGTTTAGAAAGTGTTGTGTTTATAGTCTGACTAGGTTTGTAAAATGCTGTTTTGAATATCAAAACTTTGATATCTGAGTACAGAAGTTTTAATATTTCAAAAGTGTCTTGCATGATGGTGATTAATAATGGTTTTAGAAATGCTTAAAATGCTATGGTAAAGGAAAATATAGTCACCATGTTTAGTGTATTTATTTAAGCTCACATGTTTACAAACCCTGTGATGAGCTGTTGATATTCTCAATATGACTTAATGCATAATCTCAGACAAAAGCCACCATCACTAATCCTTCTGAAAACCCTTGATTTTTAGTACAGCCAAATAAAGCTCAGCCAGTTGGAAAAGTTGTTTCAAAAGTTTTTCTGAACATCCTTCAAAATGGGATAATATAGCCACACCAACCTTAGTTAACCCTTTACCAAACAATCCCTGGCTTTTACGACTCTGAGATAGAGGCCTTTTGAAAACATTGTGGGAACAGGAGAAAATGCTGGTAACCAGCATTTACTCCTTTTCCCACAATGTTTTCTACCCTGCTGGAAAACAATTTCAATTTTTGAGTTACGTTTATTTTGACATCTGCAAGTGCTTTCAATTTGGACCAGTCTAAAATTTTGTCTTTTGGTAAAGGGTTAAAACACATTGTATCCTTTATGGTGTTATGGAATGGAGAAAAAATGACTTTGGTTAGAATGAAAGAAAAAAATTTGTTTGTCTACCAATGTTTTCAAAAACTTGAAAATTACATGTTGTGAGGCTGACACAAAATTAATGTTAGATAAAGTTTAACCTTGCAGGAGGCCAATGTTAGATTCCTTTTCGATTAATTGAATGGCATTTAATGTCACTTTCAACATTTCAGTCATATAACTGCTACAACTAGCTTATTTATATATGTCTGGGTTTCAGTAGTACTAGGCTAGGGCTCTGAAGTGTCTTGCCTAAGGACACTCCCACAGAAAAACATAATGGCCATCAGGTAACAAGTCCTGAACTTTACTAGTAAGCCATGCAGGACCCCATATCCACATGTAGAGGGGAGTTAATTTTTGTAAGATTGTTTAGATTAGTCTATATCCACCATCTATGCATAAATTACTTTTTGTTTTTCAGTAATAAATGGTAATTAAATGGATGCTAATATTTTGTCATTCATTCCTTCCCCATATGACAAGGTTTAGGCTCTTTAACCCTTTACCAAACAATCCCTGGTTTTCACGACCCTGAGAAAGAAGCCTTCTGAAAACACTGTGGGAAAAGGAGAAAATATTGGTAACTCCTTTTCCCACAATGTTTTCTTCCCTTCCCAAAACAAATTTCACATTTCCTGTCACTTTTATTTTGTCGTCTGCAAATGCTTTCAGTTTGAACCAGTCGAAAATTTTGTCGTTTGGTACAAAGTTAAATGTATCTACAGACAACAATTCAGAAACTTATACAAATGAGCTGAAGTTCACTCTTATGATTGAAAACACTGTTGGAATAGGAGAAAATACTGTCTACCAGAATTTTGTCCTTGTCCCATGATGCTTAAAATTGCCTATTTCCTTCAGGGTTATTAACCCTTGTCCTGCTGAATAACTCAAATGATACTTCAAGTTGATACTAAAATCCAAAAGGTTGCTATTTCAAGGTACTTTTGAGGACAATAAATATCTTCTTATCGGACAGTGTAGATCAAAGATCAGACTGCACATTCTGTGCAGTCTGATCTTGATCTACACTATCGGCAAAAGGTCAGTGAGTTGCACTTAGCAGCCCAAGGGTTAACATGAGTGTTCAGTAAAGTGTTAAAATAAACCCAAATCAAAATTTTCTCCAGATCCAGTTGTCAGATGCCAAGGAAAGCTTATGTGGATCCATATGTTGTATACTGGTCTATCCCACAGATTGATATAAATGTATAGCTTGTGTTTTTATAAGGATACACTTATCTGTCTTGCTATAGAGCTAGCTTTTGTAGCAATGTGGTAGAGCTTTTGGCTAGAGTTTGGACCTGAAGGCTTTAGGTTCAATCCCAGCTTTTGGGGCTATTTAACAGAACTGTTACAGATACATGTAATCAATATTCAGAATACCTTATGTTTTGTCCAAACGTGGCCTGTATCTGACCCTTGAATTTTATGTCAAAGTTAAATTGGGAGAATATTTGAGGATTTTTCTTCTTTTGTAGCCCTTTAACACACAATAAATCCTATATTTTATGAGTCCTGTGTAGTAGGGCTTATGAAAACAGTGTTGGCAAATAAGACATCAGTATTTCTTTTCGTGTTTTTTTTTTTTCTTCCAGAATTTTTTCTACCTTTTACAGACCACATAATCTGAGGGCTCCATATCTATTGAATTGTTTGTTTATGCTCTAAGTAGCAAGCTATTTAGTTTTTATGCCACAAATCAAATTATTTTGTAAAAGGCCAATAAATACTCACAGATATATATGTCTTTTCATATAAAGTGTATGGTTAAATTCAGTAAAGTGATGCAATTTTGTGCGTTTGATAACAGAATTGTAGGCTACTTTAGCAATAGGTCACTCTGTTTATTTTCATTAAACCAGATATGACGTCTTGATACTGATTTGAATATATTAATCCTTGTTGATGGCGCATGTTATTGAATAAGTACCATTCCCTCAAAGCTTTCCAAAACTGTGGCATGAAATGTGATAATACCCAAAGAGGCTGAGTAGTGCATTAAGGAAATATCAATTCAGATTTTTTTTTCTAAATCTTATCTTTCTTCTTTACTAATGATTTTCCAGCTATAATGCAGTAATTCATTTTTTAGTTTGTTGAGGATATGAAAATCTGAAAAGTTGGTTTTAATCTGGGGGAGTCGAAAATTTTGTCCTCTTGTAAGAGTCCAACTAGAAGGCACAAAAATTTCATATTGGATATATGTGTAAGAAGCAATATATCGTACTCTTTGATCAAATTTGCTCATGACTGCTGAAACTGATTGAGAGCTGTAGACCTTAACACTGTGTTTTTACAGAAATATCATTATATATCATCATCCTATTTTGTACAGTTTTTTAAGTCTTACTCATCAACAAATCAAAAACTGAAGTGTTCTTCATATTTGTCAAATAACTTTCACTTAAGATCCATCTTGTTTTTCTTCCCAAGTCCTATGCATGTTTACAGTCCTAAATATAATACTAGCAGAAAAAAAAAACATCAAATTGTTGGATCAAATTAATACTCTAATAAGTAGTAAATTAACAGTTGCTGCGCAACACACTTGGTAGAACATTTTCGATTCCCATTGCCCTTGCTTACTCTACTAATTGCTAACATATTATACATGTATTAATGATATACATGTATTATGATAAGACTAATTTTCATTACATCAAATCAAAGCTTAAAACTGTTCAACAAATCCGCTTTTCAGGACTTTCAGTCCTTTGATTCCAGTATGTTTTCTAACCTATTACAGACGAATCTTACCAATTATCAATTATTCATGTCATCTGCAAATGCTTTTAATTTGGACCAGTCCAAAACTTTGTTGTTTGGTAAAGAGTTTATAGATGAAATTTACTTTTTCATTCAAGAATAAAAAGACTTGAATTTCAACATTCAACTCTATTCTCATTCAACTCTATACTCAACAACAAAATTATGTATAGACTTGTCTAAATTGATAACAAACATTTGCAGACTAAAAATTCAATGTGGCTTAAATTTGGTTTAAAAAGGGCAGAAAACAATGTGGGAAAAGGAGAAAATGCTGGCTTCCAGCATTTTCTCCTTTTTCCACAATGTTTTCAAAAGCCTCTTTCCTCAAGGTTGTTAAACTTGGAGATTGTTTGGCAAGGGGTGTTGAGCCCTAAATCTAAAGCACTGTGGATAGCAGCCCTGATGCTAATTGACAAAATATTATTGTAGACTTTGTAAGGGAGAAAGGCTAGATTTGTCATGACTTCTGATGGAGAAAAAAATTTAAATGATCGAAAGTAAAAAAGTATAAAATTACCATAAATTGCTTAGCTTTCAGTGATAATCTATCACATAAGGAATTTCAAGAGGACAAAAAATGCATAATACTGTGTCGCAATTTCTTGAACTCTTTACCGGACAATAAAATTTAAATTTGTCAAACTTATGTGGATTAACTTGCTTGCAAGAAATTAAACATCGCTATACTGATGTGTCTTGTTTTCCAACAGGTAGAAAACATTGTGGAAAAAGAAGAAAATTGATGGTGGTTATCAGTTTTTTCTCATTTTTATAAACATATTTTTCAAAAGCCCTCTCACTGGGGACCATTAAAATATGAATTGTTTGGTAAAGAGTTAAAGCTATTTTAAGGTAAATATATGTTACAAAACATTAGAGAGTAAAGATGAAATAATGAAATTTGTTGTAAAAAGGACAGAAAAATGGTGGAAAAGGAGTCATCAGTACTAGAATTTCTCCTTTTCATAAAATGTTTTCAAAAGCCTTCTTTGTCTGGGTTGTTAAAACTTGGTCAAACTTTTTTATGTAGCGGTACATGTAGTTGATCTCAACTTTTGATATCACTCCAGGCAATGAATAAATCAGTGCTTTCATCTTACCTAGCTCAAGGAAAAATATCTGATTAATATTACTGTAGGTGTAACTTATCATTAGTCAAGATTATTATTATCATAGATAAATAACTGCAAAGTAGTGTTAAATTATTACCACACAATCCAAAGTTTTAATGAACCTATAACATCCACAGAAAAGAGGATATTAAAGGCCCAGTAAAGGCCAAAATATCAAAGCAGGTGTCATAATACAATTAAATTTAAATCATACCGTTTAAAAGTATGGAAAATATTGTGGAGATGACAGTCTGTTATCGTGTGGTCAGGCCATATGTTAGTCACTGGCAGAAAAAAGAATTTTAAAATCAGGCAAAAAGTAAACAAAAGACATAGCTACCTGGCAGGTTTTAACCTAGTTTTTAAATTAATTTCTCTGTCAGCGACTAACACTTGGACTGACCGTACAATGACATATTGTTATCTTCACAATAATTTCCATACTTTTACATGGTATGATATAAATTCATATGCATTTAAACATCCGCTTTGTTCACATTTGGTCTTTATTGTCACTTTAAGATATAAAAAACATCCACAGAAAAGAAAGATATTAAGATATGGAAAACATCTACAGAAAAGAGAGATACTAAGATATTGAAAACATCCACAGAAAAAGGGGATGCTAAGATATGGAAACATCCACAGACAAGAGGGATACTGAGATTAAATAAGAATAACTACATGATTAAATATAAACTGGAATACAGCTGGCAAAAGAAGAAATAGCTTATTGCTCTGATAGTGGTAAGGTATTGACCCTTTGCCCTTTACCAACAGTCCCTTGTTCAATGACCAAAAGGGAAATGGCTTTTGAAAACATTGTGGAACAAGAGCGGCAAACTGTCGCAAGATACGCCCGTCCCACCACCAGTTGTCGAGGGGGTATAATAATCGTAAAGGGCAGGTAATGCAACAAACATGTTTACCACAGTCTCAAGTCAATTTGACTTGAGGTGACAAAGTTCCGTTCCGGACAAGCAAGAAATACTGTAAAAATGAAGATCAAAGTGGAATTACTCAAAATCCACACTAGGTAGAGTTATTGTTCTTGCGCACCGTACTCCGTAATATTGCAACAAACATGCATACCAAGTTTGAAGTCACTCTGACTTGAGATGACAGTTATATTCCAGACAAGCACTAAATGCTGTAAACATGACGATCAAAGGGAAATAACTCAAAATTCGCACTAGGAAGAGTTATGGTTCTTGTGCACTGCACTCCGTAAATTTTCAACAATCATGCAAATCAAATTTGAAGATGTTCAGACTAGAGATGACAAAGTTATATTCCGGACAAGCAGAAAATGCTGTAAAAATGACGATCAAAGGGAAATACCTCAAAGACAGCACGAGGTAGAGTTATGGTTCTTTCGCATTGCACTCCGTATTATTGCAACAAACACAAATACCAAGTTTCAAGTCAATCGGACTGGAGATGACAAAGTTATGCTCCGGACAAGCAGAAAATGCTGTAAAAATGATGATCAAAGGGAAATAACTCAAAGACAGCACGAGGTAGAGTTATGGTTCTTTTGCACTGCACTCCGTATTATTGCAACAAACACAAATGCCAAGTTTCAAGTCAATTGGACTGGAAATGACAGAGTTATGCTCCTGACAAGCAGAAAATGCTGTAAAAATGAAGATCAAAGGGAAATAACTCAAAGACAGCAGCAGGTAGAGTTATGGTTCTTTTGCACTGCACTCCATATTATTGCAACAAACACAAATGCCAAGTTTCAAGTCAATCAGACTGGAGATGACAAAGTTATGCTCCGGACAGGCAGAAAATGCTGTAAAAATGACGATCAAAGGGAAATAACTCAAAGACAGCACGAGGTAGAGTTATGGTTCTTTCGCACTGCACTCTGTATAATTGCAACAAACACACATGCCAAGTTTCAAGTCAATCGGACTGGAGATGACAAAGTTATGCTCCGGACAAAGAACTGGACGCAGCCCGCCCGCCCACCCGGACAGACGCCTGCCCGGACGCCCGCCCGCTTGTACGCCATGGGTGATCCCATAATATGTCCCATCTTCGACGGGCATATAAAAAGTAGAAAATGATGGTTTCTCCTTTTTCCACATTTTTTTCCTACCCTTTCAAAGACATATACCTTGACTTCATTGCACTTTATATGTCTGCCAGTGCTTTCAATTTGGATAAGTCGAACAGTCTGACATCTGGTATATAGGGTTAAAGCACTAAATCAATGAAATGAACCTTTTAATCAGGAAGAACAGCCAAAATATTGCTATTGCAAGACAACATTAGCTAGAATGAGTAACAGTGTAGCAGATAGTGTAGATTCAAGATCAGACCACATGTTCTATGCTGTCTGATCTTGATTAACACTGTCCGCTTCAGCATCTAAAGCTTTGTTTAACTCTTTCACTAATGAATGAATAAATAGCATTTTCTCAAAGGCTACAAATGCAGTTCTACTACAAGATCAAGAGACTGTTCATTCATAATCTAGAATAAAGCAGTGGACAGTGTAGATCAGAGATCAGACTGCATGTTCTGTGCAGTCTGATCTTGATCTACACTGTCCACAAAAGCTTCTGGTGTCATCTATGCTATGGAAAGAGTGAATAGTTTAAGGATAATGCAAATAAGCCTATAGATAAAGTAAATGATTGACACTTTTTTATTGAAGCTTAGCAATAAAAATTGTCTATATTTAGCTGTTCTAAAGGTCAACACATCAGTAGCGACAACAATTTATAATTGTAACAAGATAAGAAATTCGATAACAATAGAAATCCTTACATTCAACATAAACATGCTGATTCCCAATGGACACTGGTCGCTGACGATCACTTCCATTTAGTTTGCATTCGTAATTACCACCATCATCAGGCGATGTAATCGGGTATCTGAGCATTATGGAGCGAGTGCTGGTAATTGATATGTACTTTCTTGGTATGACTTCATCGTATTTCCGCAGGAACATCAACTTGCTGGACTGGTATTGTGTGTCGTACATATACTTCGTGAGGTTGCAGTGTAATGTCAGGTTGTTGCCAATGTAGACATAAGGATCATTAGGTAGTACAACTGAAATAGCCATCAAATTCTATTAATCCTTCGACAAACAACCCCCACAACCTGGAGGAAGACTGCTTTTGAAAAAATTGTGGGAAATTGAGAAAATGCTAGTAATCAGCATTTTCTCGTTTTCCATGAGTGATTTTTTTCCCTTCAAAGACAAATCTCATCAATTGTGCAAATGCTTTGAATCTGGACCAGTCCATATGTCGTTTGGTAAGGAATTAGGTCTTCAACAGACAACCACATTAGACTTCTCCATTTGCAGATGAAGACAATGTGGGAAAAGGAGAAAATTCTGTTCATAAGCTTTTTCTTCTTTTCCTACTAAGTTTTCACAAGCCTTCTACATAAGGAGGTAAACTACAGTTATTATACTAAGTTGGCCCATCAATCTCTACATTCCATATTGTAACCTTACACTGAGCATATTATCTAACTCTGTCAATCATTACATATTTTAGGACTCCATAATTGTCCACAAGTTCAATTACATGTAATTGTGATGTAATGTGCAGTCAGGAGACATAGTTACAAAACATTCTGGCTCAGCCGGTCAGGAAGCTAAGAGAAATCAGATTGACTGTTTGACCCTTAAACTGATAGGTTGGTTCATGTTAGCATGTTTAAAACCACTTTCAACATTATTTTGAAGAATTAATGTTACAGAGATGATTCACATTGTCATGCATATCCTAGGGTTCATCAGCACATGTACTAGACAAGGTTAGGACAAGAAAACCCTCAACTGCTGCTTCAAGGCGTTTTAGCGAGTAATTTCTAGTGCAGAGAATTTCGTGAAATTTGACACAGAAACACTTCAAAGTATGTTCTTTCAATATGCGAAGAGATAATCAGACGTTGCCTGATGAACCAACAAGAGCGGCAAATTGTCACAAGATACGCCCGTCCCACCGCCAGTTGTCAAGGGGGTATAATAATCGTAAAGGGCAGGTAATGCAACAAACATGTTTACCAAGTCTCAAGTCAATTTGACTTGAGGTGACAAAGTTCCGTTCCAGACAATCAAGAAATACTGTAAAAATGAAGATCAAAGTGGAATTACTTGAAATCCGCACTAGGTACAGTTATTGTTCTTGCGCACTGTACTCTGTAATATTGCAACAAACATGCATACTAAGTTTCAAGTCACTCTGACTTGAGATGACAAAGTTATATTCTGGACAAGCAGAAAATACTATAAAAATGACGATCAAAGGGAAATAACTCAGACAGCATGAGATAGAGTTATGGTTCTTTCGCACTGCACTCCATATTATTGCAACAAACACACATGTCAAGTTTCAAGTCAATCGGACTGGAGATTACAAAGTTATGCTCCGGACAAGCAGAAAATGCTGTAAAAAATGATTATCAAAGGGAAATAACTCAAGACAGCACGAGATAGAGTTATGGTTCTTTCGCACTGCACTCCATATTATTGCAACAAACACAAATTCCAAGTTTCAAGTCAATCGGACTGGAGATGACAAAGTTATATTCCAGACAAGCAGAAAATGCTGAAAAAATGACGATCAAAGGGAAATAACTCAAAGACAGCACGAGGTAGAGTTATGGTTCTTTCGCAATGCACTCCGTATTATTGCAACAAACACACATGCCAAGTTTCAAGTCGATCAGACTGGAGATGACAAAGTTATGCTCCGGACAAGCACTAAATGCTGTAAAAATGACAAAGGGAAATATCTCAAAGACAGCACGAGGTAGAGTTATGGTTCTTTCGCACTGCACTCTGTATTATTGCAACAAATACATATACCAAGTTTCAAGTCAATCGGACTGGAGATGACAAAGTTATATTCCGGACAAGCAGAAAATGCTGTAAAAATGACGATCAAAGGGAAATAACTCAAAGACAGCATGAGGTAGAGTTATGGTTCTTTTGCACTGCACTCTGTATTATTGCAACAAACACACATGCCAAGTTTCATGTCAATCGGACTGGAGATGACAAAGTTATGCTCTGGACAAGCAGAAAATGCTGTAAAAAATGACTATCAAAGGGAAATAACTCAAAGTCAGCATGAGGTAGAGTTATGGTTCTTTCGCACTGCACTCCGTATTATTGCAACAAACACACATGCCAAGTTTCAAGTCAATCTGACTGGAGATGACAAAATTATGCTCCGGACAAGCAGAAAATGCTGTAAAAATGACGATCAAAGGGAAATAACTCAAAAGACAGCACCAGGAAGAGTTATGGTTCTTTTGCACTGCAATCCGTATTATTGCAACTAACACACATGCCAAGTTTCAAGTCAATTGGACTGGAGATGACAAAGTTATGCTCCGGACAAGCAGAAAATGCTGTAAAAATGACGATCAAAGGGAAATAACTCAAAGACAGCACAAGGTAGAGTTATGGTTCATTCGCACTGCACTCCGTATTATTGCAACAAACACACATGCCAAGTTTCAAGCACTGCACTCTGTATTATTGCAACAAACACACATGCCAAGTTTCAAGTCAATCGGACTGGAGATGACAAAGTTATGCTCCGGACAAAAACTGGACGCCGCCTGCCAACCCACCCGCCCGCCCGCCCGCTCGCCATGGGTGATCCCATAATACGTCCCGTCTTCGACGGGCGTATAATAACTCAAAAATTAAGCAAGCAAGAGTTATGATTCATTTGCACTGCACTCCCCCTTAATAAGATCTATCCACCCATGAAGTTTCATAACCTTAGCTAGTATAGTCTTGGAGATATGCTCCGGACAAAATTCAAGTATGAAAAACAACAAAGGGCAATAACTCAAAAATTAAGGAAGCAAGAGTTATGATTCCTGTGCACTGCACTCCCCCTTGATGAGATCTATCCACCCATGAAGTTTCATAACCGTAGCTAGTATAGTTTTGGAGATATGTTCCGGACAAAATTCAAGTATGAAAAACAACAAAGGGCAATAACTCAAAAATTAAGCAAGCGAGAGTTATGATTCCTGTGCACTGCACTCCACCTTGATGAGATCTATCCACCCATGAAATTTCATAACCGTATCTAGCATAGTTTTGGAGATACACTCCAGACAAAGAATGGGGACGCCGCCCGCCCGCCACGGTTGATCCCATAATACGTCCCGTCTTCGACAGGCATATAAAAAGTTCTGAGCCCACGAAGAACATAACCCTTTTTTCAAATTACACAAAAACCCAATTATTGCAGCATACGTCAGAATTTTGTGATTAAAATCTGTAATTTCAGTCAAATCATGTTCTCTGTGTTTTAAAATCATAGTGAAACAATGGATCCTCTGACTTTGATGAGAAATTAACAGATATTTCAAATTAATGATACGCTATCTATGTTTCAATAAAACCCTTAGCCCACAAAATTGCTTATTTTATCACAGAAAATCAGGACATTATTTGAGCCTCAAAAAAATCTAGCGCAAAGATTTTTCTCATTTTTCTCAGAAATATACTTGATTATATCCTTTATCAAAAAATGCAAAAAAAAAAAGATAGGTTGCCAGGCTACTTTTCCCAATATTCGAACTCAGTTACCTCCCTTTGAACAAAGAAAGTGACACAAAACACCCAAGATTTCAAATTACTTAGTAAGATGTATTATTTCTAGCACTAAATCATGTTTTTTTCACAATAAAGATTGTACTCTGTCAACCCTTTCCTTGATATAGTCTCGATTTAACATTGGTATGGGACGGCTTTGGAAAACATTTTGGTAAAAGGGGTAATTGTTCATTACAAGCAATTGTTCCTTTCCCCACAACCTTTTCTGCACGAACGGTTCTTTTAATCTCATTTAAACCTTGTTTAATTTGTCGTCTGCAGCTTCTTTCAATTTTGAAGTTCCAATTCAAATCATTTAGGAAAGGGTTAATACCAAATACATGTGGTATATTTTAATAGATGGGAGAATGGAAGAACAATCCAAGTAGAACTGTCCAGAATTACTCAAAGGCATAGATTACTTACGAACCTTATAGCAAAATGAATCAAACGATCCTGATTTCTATCAATACCCAGGAAAGAGGGTTAGAAAACGTTGAAAAGGAGAAAATACTTGTAATTTTCTCTTTTTACCACACTAAACTTACTATCTGAATAAGTAATGTCCGACAAATGTACATGTTCGGTTTTCGCTGTTTAGGAATGATTTACACCTTCATAAACTGATCTTTAAAAAAAATGTATCTACCACTACTTTCTCTACGTCTTGCAGCAAAAATCAGTAGTCCAATAATAGTACTACAATCAGACAAAGTTACGCGCTAGAAAACAGAGAAGCGAAGAGACATGTGCAAAAATGTTGCGCACTGACAACCCGACGAAACGTCGTTAAGAGGAATTAACATACCCTAGGTCATATCTGCGAACCACAAAGATCAAGATCAGTCTCCATAAAATGTGAAGCCTGATCTTTGAACTGCACAATCCACCACTGCTATATTGATGAGAATCAAAATACTTTCGATATGTAGAATGTTGCAAGGTCTACTTTTTAGCTCTTGAACAGTCACAATTTATAGCATTAATTAACAAAATTTTGAAATAGACCAAATTTAAAGCATTTGCAGATAACAATATACATGTAAATGTAGCTCAAATGATGATTTCTGTCTTGGATAGGCTAGAAAACAATGTGGAAAAAGAGAAAATGCTGGTTATCAGCATTTTCTCTTTTTTCCACAATGTTTTCTAAAGCCTTCTTCTTCAGGGTCATTAAAACTTGGGATTGTGAGGTATAGACTGAACTCTTTACCAAATGACAAAATTTTAGGCTTGTCCAAATTGAAAGAATTTACAGTAGACAAAATACATGTGACTCAAAAATAAAAAATTGTTTTGGGAAGGATAGAAACCATTGTGGGAAAAAGAGAAAATGCTGGTTACCAGTGTTTTCTCCTTTTCCCACAATGTATTCTACTGCCTTCTCCTTCAAATAACCCTATCCCAAAAGACAAAATTTCAGACCCTTCCAGATTGATGGCATTTGCAAGCCACAAATCAAATGTGACGTACATGATGGAATTCACCTATGATAGGTGAGAAAACATTGTGGGAAAAGGAGAAAATGCTAGTTACCACGATTTTCTCCTTTTCCCCCACAGTGTTTTCAAAAAACCTCTTACAATTGGGTCGTTAAACCGTGGGATTGTGTCGTAAAGAGTTAATCAATCCTTTCTACCTTTTAAAAAACAATGCACATCATTTTGAGACGCACTTAACCCTGACAGGCTGCTAAGCGCGACTCACTGACCTTTCACGGACAGTGTAGATCAAGATCAGACAGCACAGAAAGTGATCTTTGATCTACACTGTCTGCTAAGGAGATATCTTTTCCCAAAACATACCTTTGAAAAAGTAATATTTGGTTTTTACTATCAAACTGAAAATTTCGTTTTAGTCATTTAGCAGGAAAAGGGTTAATTTTCAATAAATGCTTTTAGAATCAACAAGACTTGGTGTAAATTTTTCCTGTTAATAATTATGTTATACGCCCTCTAAGGTGAAAGTAAATCATTATTTCATATGCAAATTTTTGACAAAATGAAGACAGTCATGGAAGATTAATTGCTTTTATCCTTAAAACCGAAGTGGCTGTCAAAAAGTAAATTATCTAAGCAGTGTGAATAAAGACCAAAATGCAAAGGGGTACAGTTTGACCTTTTATCATTTCTGTAACCGACTACCATACAATCCAGACTTTTAATGACCCTGAGCAAGAAGGCTTTTCAAAAAAAAAATAGTGGGAAAAAGAGAAAATGCTGGTCACCAGCATTCTCCTTTTCCCACGATGTTTTCTACCGATAAATTCCATCTTCTTAGCCATATTTAATTTTTCATCTGCACATGCTTTCAATTTGGAGCGGTCTAAAATTCTATCGTTTGGTAAAAGGTTAAAACTACTTGAATTCAAACTATGACAAAAAAAGCTCTGCTTTTGCACAGGAATTTCTTACTTGTTTTAAACTAGAGGCCCTTGAGGGCCTGAAATCGCTCTACTGGCAGTGATTTTGCTTTTTTGCTAGCATACATTATGAATTCATGATGCAAAAAGAAAAAAAAAAACACACACAAAAAAAAAAAACACACACAAAAATGTGTTCTTGCAACTGGGCTCGAACCTATTTAGACAGCATGAGTAGGCATAGTGAACTGAACTAACAGTGAAAAAAAAGTAAGTGCAATTCTCAAAAATAATTGTTTGGAATCCAGCCAAAGAAATGTGACTAATAATGTGGACTTTGTTGAGTAAACGATACTAAGTCATCATATGGCTGCTTTTACTGAATGGTTTACTAAATTTTCTTCACTTTTAATAAAGTTCAATCCCTTGATGAACCAAATAATCTTTTTCAAAAAAAATGGATCAACACTGTGGACTTCATCTCCTAGAAATGGAACTTTTCAACTTTAAATGGCTGCTTTTCCCACACTGATTGTCAGATTTTTTTTCAAAATCAATAGGGTTCAAGCTGTTTATGATACAAAACAACTGTGCAAGTTTCACAAAAATCTATTACAAATGCAGACTTAATCATGTAAGCAAGAAATAAAAATTTTCAACTTAAAATGGCTACTTTTCCCATATTGTTTGTTGGATTATTTTCAAAATCAACAGGGTTAAAGCTATTGATAAGATAAACAAACTATGCAAGTTTCACGGAAATCTGACCACAAATGCAGATTTTATCGCGTAAAAAAGAAATGGAACTTTTCAATTTGAAATGGCTACTTTTCCCATACTGTTTGTTAGATTTTTTTCAAAATCAATAGGGTTGATGCTATTGATAAGATAAACAAACTGTGCAAGTTTCACGGAAATCTGACCACAATTGCAAACTTTATCGCGTAAACAAGAAATAGAAATTTTCAACTTGAAATGGCTACTTTTCCCGTGTTGTTTGTTGGATTTTTTTCAAAATCAATAGGGTTGAAGCTATTGATAAGATAAACAAACTGTGCAAGTTTCACAGAAATCTGACCACAAATGCTGACTCCATCGCGTAAACAAGAAATTGAAATTTTCAACTTTAAATGGCTACTTTTCCCATACTGTTTGTTGGATTTTTTTTCAAAATCAATAGGATTGAAGCTGTTGATAAGATAAACAAACTGTGCAAGTTTCACGGAAATCTGACCTCAAATGCAGACTTTATCATGTAAACAAGAAATTTAAAATTTCAACTTGAAATGGCTACTTTTCCCATACTGTTTGTTGGATTTTTTTCAAAATCAATAGGGTTGAAACTGTTGATGGGATAAACAAACTGAAAGTTTCACGAAAATCTGACCACAAATGCAAACTTTATCGCGTAAACAAGAAATAGAAATGTTCAACTTGAAATGGCTACTTTTCCCATACTGTTTGTTGGATTTTTTTCAAAATCAATAAGGTTGAAGCTATTGATGGGATAAACAAACTGTGCAAGTTTCACGAAAATCTGACGACAAATGCAGACTTTATCGCGTAAACAAGAAAAAGACTAACAGACGGACATATGGACGGACGACGGAAACCACGACATGACATAAGCTCTGCTGGCTTTCAGCCAGTAGAGCTAAAAATGAATTATGCATATTAAAGCATTAGCTAACCCTTACTAAAGCAACACAGTGTAGAATCTTCCTATGAAAAACATCTGCAGAGGATAAATTTAAAACTGGTACAAATGAACTTAATTTCTTCAATAGGGCTAAAAACATTGTGGAAAAACGAGAAAATGCTGATAAAATACTACTAGATATATTTTTCTTTGCAACTGTAAAGCAAGTTTACATTCAGTAAAAGGGTGCAATTTCAGGCATTTTAAATAAGGGAATGCTCATTTGCAATTGGTAACTCCCATCTATTTTTATGAGCTCAATTATGACATCATCTCGCTGATTTGAATACAAATCCACTAAATCGACCTGTGTTTATCAATCATGTGATATTCTACAAGTCTTTACCAAACTCTTGCACATAATCTAAACAGGAAATATCTTGAGCAAGCATTCTGATAGTATTGCATAGCAATACCGAGTACCCTACCAGCCGTATATATTGCTGGCAGGTATAGTTTGTGAAACTCTGTGGAGGAGAAAGAACATATTTGACCCCCTTTCAGAATTATAAGCATCGTGTCTGTCTTTGTATGCAGTGCTTTAATGAAAGCCAGATATATAAGCATTTTCCTTGTTAAAGTAAGTTCATTTAAGAATTTTTACTAAGACAAGATGTGTTTGTGAAACACAAATGCCCCCGTAAAAGCAAATTTTCAGAAATATGACCTTTACCTTGTGAGATGACCTTGACCTTATTATCAGCAGGTGTGTACCAATGACAGGTACCAGCTTACTATGTATAAGTGTTATAACTTAAGTACTTTGAATATACAGAGAAATGACTATGAAAGGTTTTGAGGATAAGTTTTCATGATAAGGGTTAAAATTTTTTACCTTGACCTTGGACATATAACCCACAGAAGATCGGTATCAATGACAGGTACCTACATACCAAACATGTGCATTGCAAGTAAAAGTCGGGAAAACTGTTTTTTCAGTGAAATTTTCTAAGTCCAAGGCCCGTTACAATTTCGTCAAAAATCAGTGGACCGGAACGAAACTCAAACTTACACACTGAAAATCAGCTCAGTATCTGCCAGCATTTAGAATAAAAGTCCGGAAAACTGTTTTTTTTGGTGAAAATTTTAAAGTCCGAGGCCCGTAATTTCGTCAAAAATCAGTGGACCTGAACGAAACTCATATTGATCTGTAACTCATGGTGGTTCACTTGCACACCAAAAATCAACTCAATATCTGCCAGCGTTTAGAAAAAAAAGTCCGGAAAAATGTTTTTTCCGTGAAAATTTCTAAGTGAAAGGCCCATAATTTCATAAAAAAATCAGTTGACTGGAATGAAACTCGAATTGATCTGTAACTCATGGTGGTTGACTTGCACACCAAAAATCAGCTAAATATCTACCAGTGTTTAAAAAAAAGTCCGGAAAACTGTTTTTTCTGTGGAATTTTGTAAGTCCAAGGCCCGCAATTTCGTCAAAAATCAATGGACCATAACGAAACTTGAAGCTGATCTGTAACTCATGGTGGTTGACTTACACACCAAAAATCAGCTCAATATCTGCCAGCGTTTAGAAAAAAAGTCCGAAAAACTGATTTGCATGCGGACTGACGGACAGACAGACAGACGGAGTGCAAACCTTAAGTCCCCTCCGGCTTAACTTTGCCAGCAAATAGGCAGGGGTCCTGAAAATAAACAAGTCTACATTTTTTACTAGTCACAAATTTCTATTTATTCATTTGCTATCAATACTAAAAGTACGAGGGCTGTTCGATATGTAATGTGTATTGTATCACAGCGCGATAACGCTTTCAACGATTTCGTGGATGATGATACGCTTGAATAGCTCTATTCAATACCTTTCCAATGGTATAAACACAAGCCTTTAGCTCCACATAGTTTTAAACTTATAGTCATTTCATTGGAGCTAGTCGTTGACCACTGTTGTAAAAATGGTTGGGAAACGGATTAAGAATATTGAACAAATTAGAGCTTATATAAAAGTTCGCACAAAACTCCGTCATTTGGTAATGCAGATTTTTACTGAATTGGGGGAAGTTTATGGGTCTGATAAGGTATCTTATGAGACAGTTCGTAGGTGGAGAAAGAAATTTCTGACTGGCACAGAGTCCGTCAAAGATGCAGCAAAATCTGGCCGACCTGTGACTGTAACAGGCAAGGCAAATGTCTCAAAAGTCAGGGAAATAATTGAAAGTGATGGCAGATACACGATTTGTGATATTGCCAACGCTGTTGGCATATCGCTATCGCGGGTGCATTTCATTTTGAAGCATATTTTGAAAGTACGAAAGTTTTCTGCCAGATGGATACCGCATATATTGACAGATGACCAAAAACGGGTACGAGTACAAACTGCTAAGCAATTGCTCAAGATTTTTCCCAAATTCAATCAAAGACAATTTGCAAACATTGTTACTGGTGACGAAACATGGGTTCACTATTTCGAACCAGTAAGAAAAATTGGAAACAAAATATGGCTAACTAAACACGGTAGAAGGCCTGTATTTGCCAAAAGAAGCATAAGCACAAAGAAGGTTCTTTATTGCATATTCTTCTCATGTGATGGTATAGCCATACAAATTCCGGTGCCGAAGGGCATAATTGTTACAGGTCGGTATTACCGAGATGTTATACTAAAAAAGCTCAAGAAATATTATCTTAAACGACGCCCTGTGTCAGATTTAGGCATGTTCGTCTACTTCATGATAATGCTCCATCACATACATCTGAGCTTGTGAAGCAATTTTTGAAGTCGGAGAAGGTTACTGTCTTGCCACACCCACCATACTCTCCAGATCTAGCCCCATGTGACTTTTTCCTTTTTCCAAAACTTAAAAAGTTCTTATCTGGTCGTCGTTACAAGTCCCAACAAGCCCTTGGCTCAGCCATCAGTCAGTGCCTCAGAGGTCTACCTAAATCAGCGTACCGTGACGCATTTCAGAAATGGATTCAGAGATTGAAATTATGTATTTCAAACCGCGGAGAATATTTTGAAGGGATGTAATGTTCATTTCACTATTTGGGTCGAATGCTTTTGAGATATCGTACAATACACATTACATATCGAACAACCCTCGTAGGTCAAAAGCCAGTGCATTTAGATGCACCAAGAGATAACTTAAGATACTAAGTGGCTCATATGGGAAATAACCACTAACATTTTTTTCTTGCTTTTTTCTTGCTTTTCTTGCTTTTTGTCTTTCTTGGTCACTGATGAATTACCAGCTGTTGCTTCACATAATTCAGCAATGAATACCATTTTTAAGTTTGGTGAAAATATAAAAATCTGCATAGCCCCCTTTAATCCTTTACCTCACAATCCTGACTTTTAACAACCCTGAAGAAGAAGGCTTTTGAAAACACTCTGGGAAAAGGAGAAACTGCTGGTAACCAGCATTTTCTCCTTTTCCCACACTATTTTCAAACTTATCAAAAACAGAAATCATCATTTGAGCTATAATTACTTTGTCATCTGCAAGTGCATTCAATTTGGTCGAGTCAAAAAGTTTCATCATTTGGTAATATAATTAGTTTCACACAAAATAAGGTTACCTCAAGGCTGATTTGGACAGAATAATGCAAAACACTGGACAGCACACTCTTATCTACATTATCCACTTAACAAGAGGGCCATTGGCCTTAAAGCGCTCACCTGAGTAAAGTCATCTATGGTTACTAAAGTTAAGAGATCCTGAATTTAATGATGTAAAAACGCAAGTGTGTAAGTGACCTACTTTTTGACCAACTTGACCTGCTTTTGAATCTGTCAGATATATCATCAAGACAAACATTCTGATAATGTTTCATGAGTATCATGGTCTCTAGACTGCACAGTTTTTGGGCCAAGGTTTGGCCCAGTGATCTACTTTTTGACCTGATGGACCCAATTTCAAACTTGTCAGAGATTTCAAAAAGACAACCTTTCTGACCAAGTTTTATAAGTATCAAGCTGAAAATGTGGCCTCTGGATTTTTTTTCTCAGATTCGGCCCTGTGACCTACTTTTTGACCAAAATGACCCAATTTCAAACTTGATCAAGGTATCATCAATACAAACATTCTGATCAAGTTTCATGAGTTTCAGGCCGAAAATGTGGCCTCAAGGGTGCAAAGAAGGTATTTCTCAGATTTGGTCCAGTGACCTTCTTTTTGACCACACATGACCCAATTTCAAACCTTTCCAGGTCATTATCAAGACAACTATTCTGACCAAGTTTCATGAGTATCAGGCTGAAAATGTGGCCTCTAGACTACACACAAAGTTTGTCTAGGATTTAGCCTTGTGACCTACTTTCTTACCCAACAAGACCCAATTTCAAGCTTGTCTTATACACATTCTGACTAAGTTTAATGAGTATCAGGCTGAAAATGTGGCCTCTAGAGTGCAAACAAGGTTTTGCTAGGATTTGACCATTACCTCCTTTTAGACCTGACATAACCCTATTTCAACTTGTCCAAGATATCAACAAGACAAACATTCTGACCAATTTCAAGACTATCAGGCCAAAAATGTGGCCTCTAGAGTGCAAACAAGCTTTTTCTAAGATTTAGCCCTGTGACATACTTTTTAACCTCACATGACCCATCTTCATCCTTTTCTGAGATATCATCAAGACAAAAATCTAGACCAATTTTCCAGAGAATTGGGCTGAAAATGTGGCCTATAGAGTGCACACAAGCTTTTTCTAAGATTTAACTATGTGACCTACTTTTTGACCCGACATGACCCATTTTCAAACTTGTCTGAGATATCACCAACACAAACATCCTGACCAAGTTTCAAGAGAATCATGCTGAAAATGTGGCCTCTGGAGTGCACACATGCTTGTGACCAAACTTGTTTGAGATATCATCGAGAAAAACATTCTGACCAAGTTTCAAGAGTATTCAGCTGAATATGTGGCCTCCAGAGTGCACACAAGGTAAATGTTAACACCTGGACGACAGACACAGCACCATCACAAAAGCTCACCTAGAGCACTTCGTGCTCAGGTGAGCTAAAAATCAAAACCCATAAAGCACCTTTGAAAACTTAACCTGCCATTGTGGCCAGTGTAGACTAAGGTCATACAGCACAGAATATAACGTCTCTTCACTCTACACTGTCTGATGCTTTGCTGAGACATTCTGGACAAAAGCCATCTTGAAAAGGCAATTATTTAGGTTTTATTTCTATACTTGTAAAAGGTCTGTTGGGTTTATTCGGCACCCAAGAGCTTAGTTGGTAGCACAAAAAGTTACTGTTGGTGAAGGACAATCAAAACGACACTAAAAATTTTATGCACGTGTCAAATTAGATTGATAAACATGTGTTACCACAGACCCGGAGACTATTGTAATGAATAAATAATGTACTTTTTGGAGCGGAACAAAGAAAGAATACTGATAATTAAACACTGTGGTTTTGAACGCATAAGGTAGAACAAAATTTAGTTTTCGAACGATTGCCTTCTAAGAAAAGCAGCCACAAGACAAATTTCCATGAAATAATGAAAATTCTCGTGAGAGCATTATGGATTCATTTTTCTCCCTCTGCAAAACATCACTCGACTTTGGTTGTGTAAGAGGGCCCAATTTTACCCAATTTTAGAGGCATTAAAATACATGTAGTTAAAAAACTACCCGTAGTTAACTCTTTACCTAACCACAAAAATGGACAAGTCCAAACTGAAAGCATTTGCAGATGACAAACTAAATCTGACTCAAATGATGGAATTTATTGTTTATGAGAGAGAAAACATTGTGGCAAAAGGAGAAAATGCTGGTTACCAGCAATTTCTCCTTTTCCCACAATTCTTTCTTACCCTTAGCCACAGGGAAAACACAGGATTATTTGGTAATAGGCTATCAGGCTTGTAGCCCTGAACCCATATTTCATTGTTAATGCAGACAGCATAGATCAAGATAAAACTGCACAAAATGTGCAGTCTCATCTTGGATGTACACTTTGCATTAAATTTTGTTTGCCAGGTATTCTTTTGCGAGATATTAACTTTGGTTATGACAGTCTACAGTATCTGCATCTTAAGCACTTACTGAGAAATACCTTTTTTTTTTGTGTAGTACAAGAGTCAAAAACCTCCAAGAATACAATGGATAGATGCAATAGCAGCTTTGACTAAAGTTTAAGCCATTACCACACACTCCCAAAATTTAATGACCAAAAGAAGAGGAGTTTTGCAAACATTGTGGTAAAGGCAGAAAATGCTAGTAACCTGAGCCTCTTCTCCTATTCCTACAATCTTTTCTTCCCTTCCGCAAATTTCAATTTTTAAGTCACATTTTTGTTGTGTACAAAATTAATGCTTTCAATTTAGACAAGTCTAAAATTTTGCTGTTTGTTTACAAGACTATGTAGCTGAAAAGTCCATGTAAACAAACACAGAACTGGAAAAATATGTACAAAATATCATGAAATATTTTTTTAGATATCAAATTTATGTGATTCCGTAGACTTATCAACTTTTGTATCAAATCTTTGTTTAATATGACAATATTGCCATTTCATAGGTCATTCATTTGTATTCATAAATATTGTAAAACCTTGTACTAAACAATCCTGTGTTTTACAGACCCTGAAGGAGAAGGCTTTTGAAAATATTATTGGGAAACAAAGAAATGCTGGTAGCCAGCATTTTCTCCATTTCCAACAATGTTTTCTACCTTTTTTCTTAAAGACAAGTTCCATCATTTGAGTCACATTTAATTTGTTGTCTGGAAAATGTTTTCAGTTTGGACCAGCCTCAACTTTTGTCATCTACATCTAGGGCATATTCCATTCACCTGTTCTGGCACAATGTACTATGTTCTGGAATTCTACTCTGGAACGGGTGAAAGGAATATTTCAGCACATGTGCACTGTTCTGGAATGCATTGTTCTGAATGGAGCATTTTCCGAACATTTTTCTTATCAACACCCCTCCCCCCCCCCCACACACACACACAAAATGTTAGATACATTTGTTCTAAACTTGATAACAACATTGCTTGTCTATATTGTGTCTCATACCCAGGGTTCGAATTTCGGTTTTTTTTTATCCTCTGGCAAATTTTAGCAAGTGGCTTTTTTTTCCACTTGCAAAATTAAGATTGGACTCACATTTCTTTTTTGGAGTGCCAGTACAAAAAATGTTGAATTCTGTTCTATTACTAAACCTGTCGACTAGCGACAGCAGGTAAACAATATATGAAGAACATCAATTGATATTAAAACCATGATATAACTATCAATTCAACTGAAGTTCAATAGTGTTCTCAAAACAAGTTAAATTTCCATAAAATTTACAATGGTGGACAATTCTGTAAACGAATATTACGGATATATCATATCCAAATATCTGCGTGTCAGACTACTGGTATGGCGAGTCCACAATTTCCTTGGTTCTCGTTGTTATTTGTGGATGATAATTATCATTTCAGGAAAGATCGACAAATATTTCTGTTTATAAGCACAGACTGAATTCGCTTACCGTTTTGTTTTTTTTTTTGTATGAAAAACGCGAAATCATGGTATTGGCCGTGAGGTGCAGATGAACGCACTTGGCTCACGAAACTCGGATAACAAACGAAAACTCAGAGGCTTCAGTGGTGACATGCAAAATTATTAACAGCGGTCGAAGGGTATTCTCAGTGCGACATGGCCATTGTTTATCCAGAACAAAAAGAATTACCTTATTTGTATTCACATGTAAAATTAAGTACATTGTGATAATTGATCCTCAATAATTTGCTCTCGCATAAAACTTATTTTATTTTATTTTTTTTGTTCATTCCAGCGCAAGAGGAAATAAATGAGGATTTGTCAATAAAGATAGAGGACATTGAAGATAATTTCATAGCATTAAAACAGTTTGTTATGGAAAAGTTGGATTCTTCTCGTGAGAAGGTTGAAAACCTGGGATGTACGACATCCTCTGACGTGTCATCGTTGAGGAAAGAATCAGAGGAACTTAGTGGATCAGTGATCATTGCATCACCGATTTGTTCGTCAAGTTCAAACCATGGGCAAGGCAAGGTAGCTCCCCAAGCCAGTGTTTCTGGTATTTCGTTTGCCATGCCCAATCAAGTGAAAATGGTAAGAAATCCGCAATTCATTGAAGAACTGTACGATGGTGACCTGAAGACAAAGCTGATGTCATTCTACGAACCGAATATTGATTTGAAAGAGAAGCTGTCGGCAGTGCAGGTTGCCTTTGTTGTTTGGTGGCTCAGTGAAAATCCCGATGCGAGAGGTAAGTATGCTAGTTATGTTCTGAACTTATAAAGTGTAGAAAAAAATTGAGGGAAAATGTTGATTACCAACAATGCCTACAATATTACTGTGTTTTCAAGAGCCTTTCCCATTTACAGGCCATTAAACATTTTCCCAACAATGGATAGTTTTAACGACCTTTAGGGAACTAACCTTTAGAAACATTTAGTAAACAAGAGCGGCAAATTGTCGCAAGATAAGCCCGTCCCACCGCCAGTTGTCGAGGGGGGATAATAATCGTAAAGGGCAGGTAGAGGAAAATAGTAGTGCAGCAGAAATCATGTAAGTGATTGAAATAGGCATGTCTCTTCTAATGTTAAGGAAACATGCATATAAGGTTTCAGGTCATTCCAACATGAAAAGACAAAGTTATATTGTAGAGAAGCATGAAAAGCTGTAAAAAAAAAATAATGAATAGGGAATAATTCCAAAAGGGCATTAGGTAAGGTTACGGCTCCAGTGCATTGCACTTTTCGTAACTGCAACAAACACGTTTACCAAGTCTCAAGTCAATTTGACTTGAGGTGACAAAGTTCCGTTCCAGACAAGCAAGAAGTACTGTAAAAATGAAGATCAAAGTGGAATTATTACAAATTGTTCTTGCCCACTGTACTCCGTAATATTGCAACAAACATGCATACCAAGTTTGAAGTTGTTCTGACTTGAGATGACAAAGTTATATTCCGGACAAGCACTAAATGCTGTAAAAATGACGATCGAAGGGAAATAACTTGAAGACAGCACGAGGTAGAGTTACAATTCTTGCGCACTGCACATCCAAATATTGCAACAAATAAGCATACCATATTTCAAGTCATTCCTACTTCAGATGACAAAGTTATGCTCCAGACAAGCAAGAAATGCTATAAAAATGAAGATCTAAGGGGGAATAACTCAAAATTTGTGCTAGAAAGAGTTATGGTTCTTGTGCACGGCACTCCGTAATTTTTCAACAATCATGCATACTAAATTTGAAGATGTTTAGACTAAAAATGACAAAGTTGTATTCCAGACAAGCAGAAAATACTGTAAAAATGACGATCAAAGGGAAATAACTCAAAGACAGCACAAGGTAGAGTTATGGTTCTTTCGCACTACACTCTGTATTATTGCAACAAACACAAATGCCAAGTTCCAAGTCAATCGGACTGGAGATGACAAAGTTAAGCTCCGGACAAATAACTGGACTGTAAAAAATGAAGATCAAAGTGGAATTACTAAAAAAACTCCGATAGGCAGAGTTATTGTTCTTGCCCACTGTACTCCGTAATATTGCAACAGACATGCATACCAAGTTTGCAGTCGTTCTGACTTGAGATGACAAAGTTATATTCCAGACAAGCACTAAATGCTGTAAAAATTACAATCAAAGGGAAATAACTCAAAGACAACACGAGGTAGAGTTACAATTCTTGCGCACTGCACTTCCAAATATTGCACCAAATAAGCATACCATATTTCAAGTCATTCCTACTTCAGATGACAAAGTTATGCTCCGGACAAGCAAGAAAGGCTATAACAAGAGGACCATGATGGCCCTGTATCGCTCCACTGGCTAATATGTTAAATCCCTACATGCCAAACATTACAATACTTGGCCAATTGGTTTTGAACATAACACCCCTGAGACAGAACTAAAATTGGTAGCCCTAGTTCATATGGTTAGTAACAAGACGATTTCTAAAGATTTCACTATATAAGCCCATGTAAAACTTCTGACCCCTCGGGATGAATCAAATTCCACCCTAGGGCTATAATTTACGCACTCTTGGTGAAGGCCCTCTAGATATAGCTACATGCGAAATTTGGTAGCCCTACGCTTTATGAATAAGTACTGGGAGATTTCTTTAAGTTTTCTCTATATATGCCCATGTAAAACTTGTGACCCCTGGGGCAGGGCCAATTTTGACCCCAGGGCTATAATTTGGGCACTCTTGGTAGAGGCCCACTAGATAAAGCCACATGCAAAATTTGGTAGCCCTAGGCCTTATGGCTAGGAACAGGGAGATTTCTGAAGTTTTCCCTACATAAGCCCATGTAAAACTTGTGACCCCCGGGGTAGGGTCAAATTTGACCCAAGGGCTATAATTTGGGCACTCTTGGTAGAGGCCTACTAGATAAAGCCACATGCAAAATTTGGTAGCCCTAGGCCTTATGGCTAGGTACAGGGAGATTTCTGAAGTTTTCCCTACATAAGCCCATGTAAAACTTGTGACCCCCGGGGTAGGGTCAAATTTGACCCAAGGGCTATAATTTGGGCACTCTTGGTAAAGGCCTACTAGATAAAGCCACATGCAAAATTTGGTAGCCCTAGGCCTTATGGCTAGGTACAGGGAGATTTCTAAAGTTTTCCCTATTTAAGCCAATGTAAAACTTGTGACCCCCGGGGCGGGGTCAAATTTGACCCAAGGGCTATAATTTGAAGAAACTTGATAGAAGCCCACAAGACAAAGCTACATGCCAAATTTGGTAGCCCTAAGCCTTATGGTTTCAGACAAGAAGATTTTCGAAGATTTCCAATATTTTTAAGTTTTGTTGCCATGGCAACCAGAGTTTTTGAAGGAATCAAATTCTTTCAAGAAATTCTGAAGAGGACCAAGGCAGGATCAATTCTGTGAAGTTTCATCAAAATTGGATGGGTAGTTTCAGAGAAGATGTTTAAAAGAAAAGTTAACACACGGACGGATGCACGGACGGACTGACGGACGGATGCACAACAGACAACGGGCCATGACATAAGCCCGCTGGCCTTCGGCCAGTCGAGCTAAAAATGAAAATCTAAGGGGGAATAACTCAAAATTCGTGCTAGGAAGAGTTATGGTTCTTGTGCACTGCATTCAGTAATTTTTCAACAATCATGCATACCAAATTTGAAGATAGTCAGACTAGAGATGACAAAGTTATATTCCTGACAAGCAGAAAATGCTGTAAAAATGACAATCAAAGGGAAATAACTCAAAGACAGCATCAGATAGAGTTATGGTTCTTTCGCACTGCACTCCATATTATTGCAACAAACACAAATGCCAAGTTTCAAGTCAATCGGACTGGAGATGACAAAGTTATGCTCCGGACAAGCAGAAAATGCTGTAAAAATAATCAAAGGGAAATAACTCAAAGACAACACAAGGTAGAGTTATGGTTCTTTGCACTGCACTCCGTATTATTGCAACAAACACAAATGCCAAGTTTCAAGTCAATCGGACTGGAGATGACAAAGTTATGCTCCGGACAAAGAACTGGACGCCGCCCACCCGCCCGCACGCCCGCACGCCATGGGTGATCCCATAATACGTCCCGTTTTCGACGGGCGTATAAAAATAGAAAATATTGGTAAGCAGCATTTTCTTACTTTTCCCAAATGTTTTCTGTCCTACTCGCATTTTTTTGTGAGTGCTTGAAATTTTAGCTCGCATTTTCCAATTTTGACTTGCATTTTGCGAGTACATACATGGGAATTTCGAACCCTGCATCCTCTTTTCAATTTATTGTTGGCGATAAAAAAGCTTTTCTAAACCATGTCATAATTTACATTTAAATTTCTTCCAAACTTTTCTGTAAAATAAGGAAATGGTACAGGTGTATTAAATCACCTCAAGACAACTTGCTGAGGGTTA
The DNA here is from genome assembly GCA_946811185.2 of Hippopus hippopus. Classification (NCBI taxonomy): domain Eukaryota; kingdom Metazoa; phylum Mollusca; class Bivalvia; order Cardiida; family Cardiidae; genus Hippopus; species Hippopus hippopus. Next base: position 61,019,923 of record OX328099.1, on the reverse strand, counting down.
GTTGTTACAATCGCTTAACTCTTTACCAAACAGCAAAATTTTAGACTTGTCCAAAGTGAAAGCATTTGCATTTGTGACTCTAAAACTGAATTTTTTCTGGGATGGGTAGAACACAATGAGGGTAATGTAGAAATTGCTCGTTGCCAGCATTTTCTCCTTTTTTCTCACAATGTTTTCCAAGTATTATGTTTCACCAATATTTTGATGATGACAAAATCTGATTTGTTGCAGATTTTATTTTCACAATGCAACTAATTGAATGTCGACTAATCGCTGTACTGCACTTTGATTGTTGCTCTGGCCATATTGACTGGAGTATTCTGAGCTTTTTTTAAAGATTATTTTTGCCAAGACATGAGGAAATGGGACCACAATTGAAACCAACAAAACAACTTTGCACCTTGTTTCATTTAGAAGTCAGAACATGCTCTGAAGAACATGGCACCGTATTCCGAAATACTCCATTGATCTAGAACATGTTCGGAGTGTTCGGAGTAGCAAAAGGAATACGCCCCTAATAAATAGTTTAACTCTTTACCAAACGACAAAACTTTACACTGGTCCAAATTGAAAGCATTTGCAGACGACAAATTCAGTGTTGCACAAATTAGGAAATTTTTCTTTGGAAGGTTAGAAAACATTGTGGGAAAAGGAGAAAATGCTGATTACCAGCATTTTCTCCTTTTCCCATGATGTTTTCCAAAGGCTGCTTTCTCAGGGTCGTTAAAGCTCCGTATTGTGTGGTAAAGGGTTAAATCTAGTGTCTGGAACTTGAAAAAAAGAAATAAAAACTACTTTAGAAAGAGAACGCAGTGAATACATGCAATCTGATCTTGATTCAAGACTGTCTATATCTTTGCTATGTATTATTCTGATAAAAGCATCCTTGAAATTGCAATGTATGCACATTTTCTATTGTCTGTTTGTTTGTAGTTTAAGGCTGTTTTCAGTTATACTGCCATGGCCAGTGCACCTATCCATACTTTCCTGGAGATTCTTCTACAATATTCTCCCCATGCAACTGGCTGCTTTCCAACATAACCACTGCTGAAAATGATCAGCGGTGAAAGAAGAATGAATTCTGTTCCTTAAACTATCATCAATCCTCAAAAATTAAATTTCCCAGGCTGAGGATTTGAGCAATCAACCCCCTGGTTTAAAGTCCTGTACACTACTGACTGTGCGACAGGGTTCCCAATTTTTTATCAACTGAGAATATCCATTTCATTCATGTAGCTCAACAATGCTTGATTTTCATTTCAAATGCAAAGCTATTTTCTCATTCAAATTTCTAGACATGCATTCATAGATACATAGATAAGAGATATCATTCAGCTCTTCAAACAGAATTAATATAATGTCAAATGATTAATAAACAGAATTAATTATGAAATACATGTACATATCACCTAATTACTTCTAGAAACAATTTTGTAGCACCACCGTAACACTTTACCATATGACAAAATTTTAGACTTGTCTAAATTGAGAGCACTATAAGCAATGCATTAAACATTGCTCAAATGATGTGGTTCGTCTTTGACAAGGCAGAAAACATTGTGGGAAAACAAGAAAATGCTGGTAAACAAGCCTAATTCCATGTTTCCAGTGATCAGTTTCAAATCCTACCTTTGAACCGCAGCATGAGATCAAATCATACAGAGCTAAGCTCAGGAAAATATCTTTAAAAAAATGAGCAATGCTCTGACAAAAGGGTCTTAATGCATCTCCATGATGTTTTATACCAAGCAAGATGTTAAGTAATTATCAACCCCCTAAATTCCAATTTGTTTAACAACTGTTTGAATCATAAGGTAGGCTGGTCCTTTGTCATGCAGAAAATGTAAAGGTACCAAAATATTTCGGGCAATGTCAGCCTGCATGGACTGCGCAGGCTGACATGAGTTGATACTTTTTGCAGATGCTTTAGGTCCCCTTTTCACACAGCACAGCTTATATATTAATAGATGATTAAAGGCATAACCTTTGTCCATTTATCACAATATTCTCTAAACCTGAACCAGGATAAAAAAAAACATACTACATGCATTGTAATAATAAACCCAGTTGACTTACCCCCATCTTCTACTCCGAGGTAGAGTTGGACTCCAGCTAATAGTATCAGTAACTTCAAAACCACCTCTGTCATTTCTCTCAGAATCCTACTTCAGCTCTTAGCTCTTTCACCTGCTGTACTAGCATATACATTGCTTCTGAAAAAAAGAAATTTTCATACTTAACTCCATACCACACAATCCTGACCTGTAATGACCCTGAAAGGAAAGGCTTTTGAAAACATTGAGGGAAAAGGAAAAAAACGCTGGTAGCCAGCATTTTCCCCTTTTCCCACAATGTTTTCTACCCTATCTACGACAGAAATCATCAATTTATACACATTTGTCACCTGCAGATGCTTTGAATTTGGTCCAGTCCAAATTTTTGTCGTTTTGCAAAGAATTAACCTATTGCTAAACGATCCTGTGTTTTTAATGCTGCAAGGAAAAGTGCTTATGAAACATTGTGGGAAAAGGAGAAGCATTTTCTCCTTTTCCAACAATGATTTTTTTTTTTATTTTCACAAAGATATATCCCATCATCCACAAAAGCATTCAGTAAAATCTTGTTGAAAATCTAAAAAAGTTAAAAATTTCATCAAATAAGTATCAATGGTCAGTTATTGTTGGGTGTGAGTTTTCATTTTAGTTCGGAGTCTGAAGCTTCTGATATATTATACAACATTTAACCGTATGGCTGAAAGGCAGAACTAAAACAAATTTAACCCAAAAATAAATTTGATTCTGATAAAGTTGAAAACATTGATGGAGAAGGAGAAAATTCTGGTTACCTTGATGGAGAAGGAAAAAATTCTGGTTGCCAACACTTTCTCCTTTTCCCAAAATTTTCAAACAACCTTAAATTCAGGGTCATGAAATATCAGGACGGTGTGATAAAGGGTTAAGTTGAATTGCCAAAATGTGCATGTAGATCAAGGTCAGACTGTCCTTTGCAGACAGAGCAGGTTAAGATTCGGTCTGGTCTAGAATCTATTTCTTTGCTAGATATTGAGACAAAACTGGCGCTTTGAAATAGATCTAGCAATATCTGCATTTTTTAGCACTAACTGGGAATGTCCATCTCACCTGAGCCATGGTCTGTCGAAAGGGGGCCTAATCAGCCTCCTTTATGCATCATACCCAGCAAGTCACCACATGACCATGGATCCATAAAATCTATTTTGTCTAACAATCAGCTGAATCCTGATGTACAATGGTCCTTTGACATGCAGAAAATTGACCAATAGTAGAGCCTGGACAGACTGATCTGCGTTGATACTATTTGCAGATGCATTAAACCCCCTTTCCCACGAGCATGGCTTATTTATTTCACACAGCAAGAATTAGGTTTTTGACATTGACTACAAACACTTTAAATTTATATTTAGTAACATGATGCATTTAAATTATGCTAGCAATTTATAAGCGCACCAGTATGTTTCATTCAAATCGCATGTTAATAATATTGCCTCATAAAAGAAATATGCAATTTAATATCTTTTTTGCCTTACTTAATATGAGGATGAAATATATTAATCTTTCTGTTTCAATCAATTGGTTTGCTAGCACCTGTAGTTTTGCATGATGTGTACACGATTCTGTTTCTCTGATTCATATTGGGGTTTAAATGACAGCTTACCATGCTGTCCCGTGCATTAACAACCTAGAAGAGGATGGCTTTAAACAATATTGTGGAAATAGGAAAAAATGCTGGTAAGCAGCACTGTCTCCTTTTCCCACAGCCTTTTCGAGACAAATCTAATTTGTCATCTAGAACTTTTTTAACACTAGGGCCATGACAGCCCTGTATGGCTCCATGCCCCTTGAATTAATGTATTTGATACATTAAAATGGCATAAACAGACATATAAATCTGCATGGCAATAAACTTTCATAGAAAAAAATAGCCTTGTCCCCAGGGTACTATCCCAAAGAGTTGTATCTTTATCAAATCCAAAATTTAATGCAAAGATTATGTCAATGAATACAAGCATGGATAATAAAGCATGGATAATACAAGCATGGTCAGTAAAGAATCATTCATACCAAATATCAATGAACCTTAACAGAGAATGCCTTGAAAAGAAGATTTCCAACCCTTAGAATGAGGAAACATGTTTTCACTGGCATGAATGGTAAATTTCTCGACTTAATGATAGAAACCCTACTTTAAATTAAATATTCAAATCATTTGAGCATAACTATTAACATCAAAATAAATCAACCTCACTGAATTGAAAATTTTCTTTGCAAAAAGCTTACATACCCAACACCAACCATATGTCTGCATATTTTGATAATCAAGGAAGGTAAATCATAACAAACTATATATCTATACTGGGGAGTTATTTCTCTTGATCAGTATATGTAAGGTGAAGTCAAATTGACTTTGTGTACTACAAGAAGATTTTTAAAGTTTTCACTATTTAAGACTTTCTAAAACGTGTCGACCCCAGGGCTATATAGTTTTAAACATCTAGATACAGGTACACTAGATGAAGCTACATGCCAAATTTGGTAGCCCTATAATACTTTACAGCTTGAAACAAAAAAGATTTTTAAATTTTTCCCTCTGTAAGCCCATGTAAAACTTGAGACCACAGGGCAGGGCTATAATCTGAAGAAATTTGGTACAGGTCCACTTGATGGAGTTACATACCACATTTGGTAGCCTAATGGTTTTGGAAAAGAAGATTTTTAAAGATTTTCAATATTTTTCAGTTTTGTTGCCATGACAACCAACCATTTTTCACTGAAATCAATTTCTTTGAGAAAATTCTTAAGAGGGCTATGGTAGGATCATTTATGTAAAGTTTCGTCAGAATTGGATGGGTAGTTGCAGTGACAATGTTTAAAACAAAAGTTAATGCAGGCACACCTGCCCAGACAGACAGTCGCACTGCAGACACAGGGCCATGACACATGCTCCCTGGCCTCTGGCCAGTGGAGCTAAAAATTCCTTTTCCCACAATATTTGCAACCCTCTAACTCTTTACAGTAACAATAGGACAAAATTTTAGACTGGTCCAAATTGAAAGTGTCTGCAGATAACAAACTAATTGAGGCATAAATGGTTGGATTTGTTTCTGAAAGGTTGGAAAACTCTGTGGAAAAAGGAGATGATGCTGGGTTTAAAGACAACATCCTGTCATATGAGCCCTATTTCTTTTGCCATCTGCAAATGCCTTCAACATTAGAGAAGACTAGAACGATGTTTAATGAGGAGTTAATTCAATAAATCAATGCTGGTAACCAGCTTTTTCTCCTTTTTTGACAGTGGTTTCTTCCCTTCCAAAGAGGAATTCAATCATCTGAGACACATTCAATTTGTACACTTGCAAATGCTTTGAATTTGGACCAGTTTACAATTTTACAATCTGGTGAAAAGTTATGTGCAACTGACATAAAGCAGAAATATACAAAAAAATTAACTCTTTACCAAACGACAAAATTTTAGACTGGTCCAAATTCAAAGCATTTGCAGACAACAGAATTAACACGACTCAAAAATTGAAATTTGTTCTGGGAGGGTAGAAAACATTGTGAGAAAAGGAGAAAATGCTGGTTACCAGCATTTTCTCCTTTTCCCACAATGCTTTCAAAAGGCTTCTTATTCAGGGTCGTGAAAACCAGGGATTGTTTGGGAAAGGGTTAATCTACTTGGAATACATAGAGCATGAGACTTGCAACCAGTAAAGCCAAATTTGATCTTTCCAAACAGTGCTGCCACTGAGTGCCCTTGGGCCAGGCATTGCAGAGCCCCAGCTTCAAACTGTTATACCCCTTGACTATCTGTTTGTGCATTCACTAGAGAGATGTTGAGGCTCTGCATTATGAAAGGGACATGATGAATGGTGACAATCTTGTCATTTAACCTTTTACCAAACAATCCTGACTTTAAGGACCCATAATAGAGGAAGTTTATGCAAAAAAAAGTCACAGAAGGAGAAAATCCTAGTAACCAGCATTTTCTCCTTTTTCAACAATGTTTTCTGCCCTTTCAAAGAAAACTTTTTTTTCACTTGGGCAACATTTCATTTGCACTCTGCAAGTGCTTTCTAAAATTTTGTTGCTGGGTAAAGAGTTAAGATGACACAGGCTGGCATACAGTAATAATTATGTATGTGTGACCCTTCGACTCAACTACCATTTTTGCACATATCGAAATCCAATCCTTTGCCCACAACTACAATGGTTACTTTACAGGTTTTTATCAAACGCAACAAAAACTACTCAGAAATATGCAAATGATCAATATTTAAACATGATTTTACCAAACAGAACCGAGTTTTAATGACCACAGAGAAGGAGTTGAGGACATTGTGAAAAAAGAAGAAAATGACGGTACCCAGCATTTTCTCCAACAATACTATTTACCTTTCAAGGACAAATTCAATCATTTACGGCACATTAATTTTGCCATCTAAGAGTGCTTTCATTCCTAAATTTTTTGTTGTCTGGTAAACATTTTCTTGAGTCATAGGTAACAGGGTAAAAAAAAAAATGTCAAGAAAATAGATAAGACAACTAAATTTCACATGTGTTCATGACGTCAGAAAAATATATTTTTATTGTGTTTTCCCACATCTGTGTTAAGGTCAAAGTACATGTATATGAATCGTTTCTTGGAAGAGAAAAAAGATATGAAGAATGAAGAAAAATTCTTTTAAAATTCTCACTTTAACCCTTTACCACATGACAAAAATTTAGACTGGTCCAAATTGAAAGCGTTTGCAGACGACAATTTAAATGTAGTTATAATGATGCAATTTGTCTTCGATAGAGTAGAAAACATTGTGGAAAAAGGAGAAAATGCTGGTTACCAGCATTTTCTCCTTTTCCCACAATGTTTTCAAAAGGCTTCTTCCTCAGGGTCGTTAAAACTCCGGATTGTGTGGTAAAGAGTTAAAACCTGTCATGATTGATCCTATAGTTCTTTATCACACAACGCCGACTTTTAACCACCGTAGGTAAGATTTGCCTTTTGAAAACATTATGGAAAAAGTAACCAGCATTTTCCCTTTTCTCAGCAATGTTTTCAAGCTTTAAAAGATTAATTCCATTTTACCCTTTACCACAGAATGCCTACTTTTGACGACCTTGAGAAACAGAACTTTTGAAAACATTGTGGGAAAAGGAGAAAATGCTGGTAACCAGCATTTTCTCCTTTTCCCACAATGTTTTCTACCCTATCAAAGATAACTTCCTTAATTTTGACAAACATAAAATTTTGCGTCTGCATATGCTTTGGATTTGGACGGGTCTAAAATTTTGTTGTGTGGTAAAGGGTTAAATTGTCATCTGCAAATGCTCTTAATTTGGACAAGACTATATTTTTCTCATGCAGTAAAGAGTCAACAAACAATCCCAGGTTTTTGTAACCTAGTCCCTGATGCAGAAGCCTTTTGGAAACATCCTTGAGAAAGGAGAAAATACTAGTATCAAACACCATTTTCTCCCATTTTCCAATTTTTTCATACCTTTGACAGATAAATACCATCACATTAGCCATATCTAAACTGTCAATTTGCATTAGCTTTCAACAAGGACAAGTCTAAAACTCTGTCGTCTGGTGAAGAGTAACAACTCAAAATTTGGGGATAAAGAGTAAACTTTCATAATGTCACTCATACTGAAAGCGCTGTTGCCTTTACAATTCAGTTGTGATAATCCCTTTACCCTTTATCAGAAGACAAAATTTTAGCTTTGTCCAAAATGAAAGCATTTGCAGACAACAATTTCAATGTTGCTCAAATAGTGCGATTTTTCTTTAAAAGGGTAGACAACACTGTGGGAAAAGGAGAAAATGCTGTTTACCAGCATTTTCTCCTTTTCCAACAATGTTTTCAAAAGGCTATTTCCCCAGGGTCATTGTGTGGTAACGAGTTAACCATACAATCCCTTGTTCTAACGACCCTGAAAAAGAAAGATTTCGAAAACATTGTGAGAAAAGGAGAAAAGCAGAAAAGTATTTTCTCTTTTTCCTGGATGTTTTCTTCTGTATTTCAAAAACATTTGAGCCAAATCTAATTTAGCAAGTACAATTTGGGTCCCCTGAATCACCCGGAATACCAAAATACTACCGAAACACCAAAGTACCCTTGTAGAATGCTGAAGCTGTAGCTTTTGACACAGCTTTTGTATATTGTTTAAGCAAAGTTTAATTAGTTTTAAAACCTAATAACATACATGTAATTATGACATGCCATTGAGCCCTGCAGCTAAGAAAGTGCATTTGAATAGTGTCTGTAGTACTTGTTAACATTCACTGACATACTCGCTTGAGGTTTAGTAACTCATGCGAATTAAGACTGATTGATTGATTGGTGTTTTACACTGCTTTTAACATTATTTCAGTCATATCATGGTGACAGCTCACATATTCATGTATTTCCTGGGTTTTACCAGTACTAGGCTACCTAGTGGATCCAATGTGGCTCAGACCCAGGGCTTCCAAGTTACGAGTCCCACAATTCACCACTGAGCCACGTAGGACCCCAATGTAAATTAAGTAAAATAAGTTTACCGCCACACTCTCATTACAGCAGTTTTTGTACAAGTTGCACGTGTCTGATCTACATCCATTTTATTGCTAGAAAAATATTTTCTTCCTTTTCAAAATTGGGAGTATAATATTAAAAGAGGCTGTACCAAATAAGAAAGCTAGCAGCCATTTTGAATCTATAACCATCGTTACCAGGTGTCTGGTTTTTAACTTTTCCAATTTAACACTCAGGACAAAGTTCAAGATTGGATATTTCGATGTATGCGTAAGGCCAGACACACGATTATTATTTACAGTGATTGTTCTCCACCGAAAGTCATGATCAATGTAGATATAGACAATATTGTTCTTCTCAGTAGCTGTAAACAAGTTCATTACCCATATTTTCCATTTTTCATTTTCAAAGAATCTTCCATACCGATTTGAAATGTCAGCAATCTATATCCAATAACACAAAACAAGAACATAAACTAGTTATCAAAATACAACTAGTATTAAGGTTAGGAAAGACTATAGTATGGTCTTGTCACTCCACTTTAGCATAACATACAGTAACCTGACAAGACGTTTTTAACTCTAAATGATTATCATCTTTGTCCAAAAAGTTAAAGTAAACTGAAAGCTATTTAAACTTAACACTGTTCAGTACAGGAAAATAACAATGCAGGTTTTAGAGAGACACTGTATGGAAGAAACCAAATATTTGTCTTTAATGACAATGAAAACAAAATGGAAAAGGGAGCAATTACCCATAACAAGCCATTGCTCCTTTTCCCACTGTGTTTACAACAAGAGGGCCATGATGGCCCTGTATCGCTCCACTGGCTAATACGTTAAATCCCTACATGCCAAACATTACAATACTTGGCCAATTGGTTTTGAACATAACACCCCTGAGACAGGACTAAAATTGGTAGCCCTAGTTCATATGGTTAGTAACAAGAAGATTTCTAAAGATTTCACTATATAAGCCCACGTAAAACTTCTGACCCCTCGGGATGAATCAAATTCCACCCTAGGGCTTAATTTACGCACTCTTGGTGAAGGCCCTCTAGATACAGCTACATGCAAAACTTAGTAGCCCTACGCTTTATGAATAAGTACAGGGAGATTTCTTAAGTTTTCTCTATATGAGCCCATGTAAAACTTGTGACCCCCGGGGCAGGGCCAATTTTGACCCCAGGGCTATAATTTAGGTACTCTTGGTAGAGGCCCACTAGATAAAGCCACATGCAAAATTTGGTAGCCCTAGGCCTTATGGCTAGGTACAGGTAGATTTCTAAAGTTTTCCCTATTTAAGCCAATGTAAAACTTGTGACCCCCGGGGTGGGGTCAAATTTGACCCAAGGGCTATAATTTAGGTACTCTTGATAGAGGCCCACTAGACAAAGCTACGTGCCAAATTTGGTAGCCCTAGGCCTTATGGTTTCAGACAAGAAGATTTTCAAAGATTTCCAATATTTTTAAGTTTTGTTGCCATGGCAACCAGAGTTTTTGAAGGAATCAAATTCTTTCAAGAAATTCCCAAGAGGACCATGGCAGGATTATTTCTGTGAAGTTTCATCAAAATTGGATAGGTAGTTTCAGAGAAGAAGATGTTTAAAAGTTAACGCATGGACGCACGAATGCAAGACGGACAATGGGCCATGACATAAGCCCGCTGGCCTTCGGCCAGTGGAGTTTAAAACTCTATGGAAACTTCTAGGCTAGGTGGACAGATATTATTATAATCACTCCAAAATTAGAAGTAAATTGTCAGAGGTCAAATCATACTAGATTGCTGGATGGAGTTCACACAAACATCCTACATTTTTATTAAAGGTGAATATACATTACCATAGAGGCTATACTGATAGCATTTAAAACAAAAATATACCTCTAACTGATAAAAATGAAAGAATTGAAAAACATTGGTAGGAAAGGAAAAATATCTTTCTTTGAACCCTTAAGCAGATAATGTGGAAAAAGTTTTTGCAAGACTGCTCCTTTTCCCTAAACCGTATAAAAAGCTATCAACTCCAGGGATGCAAAGAGTTGTATTTTAATATTAAAAGCTTTAACTCTTTACCAAACGGCAAAATTTTGGACTTCTCCAAATTAAAAGCGTTTGCAGATGACAAAATAAATGTAACTTCTAATGATTTCTGTCTTTGATAGGATAGAAAACATTGTGGAAAAAGGAGAAAATGCTGGTTACCAGCATTTTCTCCTTTTCCCACAATGTTTTCAAAAGGCTTTTTTCACAGGGTCGTTAAAATCCAGGATTGTGTGGTAAAGGGTTAAACATCCCCGGGACGACCTAGTTTTCAAGGTAGGATAGGATTACAGGTGTCTCTAGGGTATTCATATTATGTGATTGTTAACTTCAAGGACATTGCATGACAAAGTTGAAAACATGAATACTTGTGCTGGAGTGTGCTACATGTAGATTTCGTTATAACAACAAGCAAAAGTTGTCCATTTGATTCTATGTTATGATGTGTTTGTTTCTTTTCATGCCATTTTTCAGAATATTTGTGCACCTATCCATTTGTACAGGAAATTTCTATTATCTCTTTACCAGACAACGAAATTTTAGACTTGACGAAACTGTAAGCATTTGCAGACAACAGGTAAAAGTTGGCTCAAATCATTGGTTTTGACCATGAAAAGGTAAAAAACTTTGAAGGACAAGGAGGAAATGCTGGTAACCAGCATTTTCTTCTTTTTCCGCAGGGTTTTAAAAGCCTTCTCCATAAGGGCTCATTAACCCTTGTGCTGCTAAACGCCACACACTGATCTTTTTTCACACAGTGCAGATCAAAATCAGACTGCACTTAAAATATTTTTCCCCAAAAAATACCCTTGAAATAGCAACGTTTCGGATTTTACTATCAGTTTAAAACTTTTATTTCACTTATTTAGCAGATTAAGGATTTAATCCCAGAACTGTGTGGTAGAGGGTTGACAGGGCTTTTCCAAGACAGTTCTCATCAACAATTGGTAAATTCATAATGATTTTCAACACGCAACAAACGTCCAGTCCGAGTCAATTTCCATACATGTGACATTTTAAAATCTTTTGAAACAGTATCATGGAACTAAATCCTTAGCAGAGCATTGTCATATCAATCGGAAAAATTCTGCCATTTACTGAATTTTCAGCTGCTGTAAGAGTTGGTCCAATGCTACCAAAATATTTAACCCTCTACCACACAATCCCTAGTTTTAACGACCCTGAGAAAGAGGGCTGTTTTAAAAACGTTGAGGGAAAAGGAGAAAATGCTGGCAACCAGCATTTTCTCCTTTTCCCACAATGTTTTTTACCTATTCAAGGACAAATACTATCATGTGCAACACATTGGAATAGTCTGTAAAGTTCTTACATATAGATGAGTCTAAAACTACTATGTGGAGAAGGGTTATTACATGCTTCTTTGTTTACAAAGATCTAAAATCAGAATATTCTCAAATTAATAATTGAGCCATACTCTGAAAAAAGGGGGCTAAATGCATCTCCGCTATGTATTATACCAAGCAGGCCATCACATAGCTATGGATCCATAAAATTTACTTTGTCTAACAAGTGTCTAAATCATGAGGTAGAATAGTCCATTGAGATACAGAAAATTGATCAATAGCAAAAAGTTTCAGCCCAGGTCAGCCTGTGTAGACTGACCTGGGTTGATACTTTTTTCCCACATGCATTAAGCACTCTTTTAACACAGCATGGCTCTTTTAAGTAAGTCAACAGGAAATTTCTGGATTTACTGCAGTAGTACAGTGTTGTCAAAGTAAGCCGGTTGGCGATCAAAATCATCGCTTAAAATCGCATTTGGATCGGTTAGTTCTGCCGTCGATGCGAGTTTTTTTTCTTCAACCACTTGGTTTGTTTATATCAGTGCCGTAATGTTTGCACTCGTCACAACTTGGCCGATTCCAGACTTGATCACCAGATCACCCTAGGTATGCCGAATGTAATGTTTGGTGTGTCAACACCGACTACTTTTCATTACGGAAATATCGACTGGATAGCAGTTTTTTGTTAACCAATCAGTTTTCTTGTTACATGACGCTCCTGGCTCTCAACCCAAGATGGCCGCAAAAAAAAAGCAGACAAACGAAAGCCAATGAATTTGCTGAATTTCGGCTTTACAGTGGATTGTCATGACTCAGGTATGTCAAAAATTTAAAGGTTGCTTAATTTTTTCACAATGAGATACAAAAACAAATGGGAATAAATTGCACAAATATACAACTCGTTTCAAGGCATATAACCACACCGATATGTTTCGTACCCAGTTAGATCTCGGTGGCAGTACCAAGTACATGTATATTTTATAACCTAAAGGGTGATTCCTATTTGTTCTTATCTATACATAAAACATAAGCATGAGAATATGCATTTTTAACAACAAAGAAGAAAGACACTACACACCAGAAATGCAAATTAAATGAATGACAACATTAGAGTCTATAAACAGATAATTTTTAATTTTAAACAGCACTCGATTATAAAATTTCTTTCCTTTTTTAGCGGATTTGCTATATAGCAAATCCGCTTACTGTGATCGTTTTGACCGGAACCAAATACATCATGCCTAACGACCCATGCGCACTCACTTTCAGTTTTGCATGGCTGGCATGGGACGAACAACGCAGATCTACAAATGATATTCAGCTCTTACCCTGAACAAATCATACAAATAAGGTTTCATTTCTTTATCGAAATTTCATCAAAACTAAAACATTTGTCAGTTTGAAATACTATAAAGACCTAAACAAAGTTTGTTCTTTTTTTTTTTAATATGGCCATATGCGTATGAACATTGTTTACACAGACTGCCCTCGTTTTCATTCAAGAAACGTTCATTCATAACTTGTATCGTTCGCTGCTCAAATAAACAAGAAGATTAAGCAGTATTTTCTCAATAAAATTACATTTTCAACTATAGTATTATATCAGATATCTTTAACTGTTCAGACAGCTAGCTAGAATTTGGCCGTAAATAATTTAAAGCCCTTTCGAGAACGAATGCACGGTACCCATAAAGTCGACTCGGCACCTTGTTACTGCCCTTCGTATAACGCTATCGATGAATTTCCGAATTGTTTGAAACATTTCTGCGAAACGTTTGAAGGAATGGAGATCGTGCAGTCTATCCAAAAAAAATATTTGATGTTTGATTTATGCAAGACTGCGTTGGTAAAGCTTCCAAGATTTCTCTCTAGTTATCGAAAAAATCCTTCGTTTACAAACGGCCCCGATCAAGTACGAACCCGGGACATGAATTTATACTGAGGATTTTTGTTGGGAAATCGTGTCCTTCTCAGTGAACTAGACATCCACTAACTTGAAGCCTCAGAGACTCAAACAAGCTCACTATTTGTCTTCAAGAAGTCCATTTATTCTCCTTCTGATACATTGAATTTTATTTTGTTACCAGACTTCCCGAAACACGTCGGTCTGACGGACATGACCGACGAATCTTGACAAGGACCGACCATTTTTCAGGCGGGATAGGTCAGACTGTCCAGCATTTATTCCGAGCCACTGAAAACGTAATTGCAACGTTTCGTACAAAAATGGCGTCGTTAAAATATTACGAAAGTGCTGAACCTGGTAAAAAAGAAAATTAACGTCAGAGAAGCGCGCTGAAAAGAAAAAAGAATATGAGAAAAAGAGACCTGAGAGAAAATTTATTCAGAAATAGAAGAAGCAAGGAGAATGGTTGGTTTATGACTCGAAAAAGGTGCAAATGCACTGCATAGACTGTCAGGATTTTTTAAGAATGGACCAACATCTTCGCATTACAAACACATTTATTCTTGGATGCACAAATTTTAGAGCATCCTCAGTTGACGACCATGAAAAATCTAAGCTGCACCATCTTTGCTTTTGTTGAATTTGATTCAGTCTGACAAGTAATGACATTCAGCAGAGAATAAATAGAGTGAACAAAAATCTCAGTGACTTTTGAAAGTCTTAATGAGTGGAGAAATAGTTTAAGATCATTAAATGCATAAAGCTGATATAACTGTTACCTTTCTTTCTTATGTTTTTTACTTGTTGTGTTAAATTTGATTCGGTCTGACAGATTTTCTTTCGGTCCGACAGATTTTCAGGCCTTGTCAGACCGAATGTCTGACACTTTTCATGAACTTTCGGGAAGAATGTGTTACGTTTCATGCAACAAAAAAAATGCAGAATTTGCAGATAGATTTATGATAAAGGATCCACAGGAATGCATCTATACGTCTTTGTATTTAGACATGTATATTTAAATTCTTTGATATATTTTTGATGCTTTGAAATAGAAGTGCATGTACAGAGCAAGTTGAACATATTTGTACTTTACTTATAGAGTAAATTTTATGATGAACTGCTGCTGCTGCTCAACCCATATTTAAGACGGTGACTGTGTTTTATGAAAACAGCAAGTAATTCAAACCTTAGAATGAAAGTATGCCTAACTTTTTAAAGTTTTATAGAGGGACCCAATTCTTTTAACCATTGGGCTACTAAGTGCTACTCAAGGACCTTTTGCAGACAGTGATGATTAAGATAAGATTGCACAGAAAATGCAGTCTGATCTTCAATTTATACTGCCCGGTATTTTTCCCCCAAAATAACTTTAAAATAGCAATAATTGGAAATGTACATTCGACTTGAAAGTTTCATTTTGTTTATGTAAAGGTTATTTTTTACTTTGCATGGCAACTTGTCATACTGAGTGTGATCTTGATCCATTCTGGCTACTAAAGTACCTTCAGCTGTACCAAGGGTAGGGATTTACATATATGAAAAAAAGGACTATGTTCTGCCGGGTGATGAGTGATGAAAATGGATTCACTCAAAGCCGCATTTGACGTAATGAATAACCTTTTTACCAGTGTAAATATTGAATTTCAAGTATCTCATAATGCTACATCAGGTATTTTTTGCACATGTCCCTGCAATTGTTCAGTTATGTAGTATGCAAGGTTGGCAAAAAAACAGGTTAATATGAGTAATGACCAGGGCGGCTGTTTTACAAGCGGTCAATACTGGTCACAGGTGGTCGATTGAAGTGGTTGATTGGGAAGATTTAATCACTGGCTTACATACCCGTCTGGTTTCTAAATTAATACTAAAAGCTCTCCTCTTACATCCTGTACATGAAGGTTTATTACATATTATCATCAGTATCATAGTTTTTATCAATAAGGTCCTTTTTTATTTGATCATAATTCAAAAGACACTATTGCTGGTCAACTGAAGAGGTTGTTGGATTGACTTTCCTTATTGAACTTACACAGATGTCGGTTCTTTTCAACCAAGTAATTTTCATCTATCATCATTCCTTGCAGAGAATGTAGATAATGTTTATAGTTCTACACTCTCTCTCTCTCTCTCACCACAAACACACTTAGATTTTAAAAATATAGATAATTTAACATAGTCTATGGCCATAAAAGTTCAAAGGTAGCATCATAAAGCAGCCAATATATAATTTTCAAGTAAAATTGCAGAAAAAAACTGTCATACATAGGCAAACATGTGAAATATACCTGTCATTAATCTATAGACATATTGAGGTACACATGAAGAAGGCTCTAACTGATTAAATAAACAATGGTTAAGGATACATTAATCTATTTGAAGTATATTTAAGTAGCTACTTACACCTTTAACCCTTTACCACACAATGACGACTTTTGACACCCCTGATAGAGAAGGCTTTTGAAAACATTGTGGGAAAAGGAGAAAATGCTAGTAACCAGCATTTTCTCCTTTTCCCACAATGTTTTCTACCCTATCAAAGAAAAATCATTTCATATGATCCACATTGAAACTGTCCTCTGCAAATGCTTTCAATTCGGACAGGTCTAAAATTGGTCGTGTGGTAAAGGGTTAAATTGTTGTCAAAACACATTGAATGGTGTAGAAGTTACCTCTTTCTAACACAGTGGGTGTGGCTTAAATCAATTACCAAAGGGACAAATCATGTGTCCCTATTGGGGGTATTATACTTGACACCAGGCTTTATTCTTAAAGTGTGAAATACTGTAATGACTTATATGCAATCATGATAATATCTTATCATCAAGCAATTACTAAGGTGTCAAACATGAAACCTGGGGACCTTATTTGGAACTTCTACACAGTTTTGGAAAAGTTGCAAATGCCAGCTGATGAGTACCCTTTGCAGGGACAAAACAGTTTTTCCACTCAAGTCAACTCTTGCATATTGATGAACCCAACACAAATCATCCACTAAATAGCATAACTGTCCTGTTAAACCTCATCTGGCCATTAAAGTTTCAAAATGACCACTACAAATATTCAGTCCACCACTATTGACCACTTTTGGAGTAATGACCGCGGCAGTTTTAACCAGTTAAAACTGCCGCTTAAAACTGCCCCTGGTTTCGACTGCTCAACCTTGGTAGTATGACTAAAATTCACAAAGACATGGCTCAAAACTTCAAAAAGAAAACTTGATCTATATAGACACTGCAGAGAACCAGCCAAGCCCCAGTAAAACCAGAGAGGTACACAAATAAATAAGTTGTTTGTCACTGTAAGACTGAAATAGTGTTGAAACTAATGTAACCACCAGAAATCAGTCATCCATCAAATTATTCTTGAAGGTAGTTACAATCAATTTCATGTTCTGTGGCACTGTATGAGTTGACCTTACTTTACTTTTGTAAAATCATTATTTTCTTGGCTTGTTTCTTTATAAAGATACTGGTAAATTTTCATTTATGTAACAGAAGGAAGGTACATTCAATATTCATGAAAGATCAGAGAGAACTTGTACCCTATGTAATAGCGTTGAAATAGAAGACGAATTTCATTTCTTGCTCAAATGTTCCAAATATGATGATTTACGATCGCAATTTATCAAAAAATATTATTATCGTCGTCCAAGTATGGAGAAAGTACTTCAGTTAATGAGGGTGAAAAATAAGTCAGTAACATTTAAACTAGGAAAGTTTATTCAACAGGCATTTAGAAGAAGAACTTCGTTACAGGAATCATAAGCTTACTAGTATTGTTAATAATAATCCTTTGGCTGCTACGAAATGGAAATTTCCAGTCAGCGGTAATGAATAAGTTTGTTATCTAGTCTAAACATATCTGAAAATGTGGACCAAAGATCAGACTACATGTGCTATGCAGCGTGATTTTGTCCTATTTATCACGAGATCACAGTATTTAGTAACGCTTCTTCGAAGCATCCCAGTGGTGGCAAGTATCTTTAACATTAACTTGGTTGTACATAAATCTTTACAATATGTTTAATTTTGTGTGGGTATTTAGGTTCAGTTCACTATTCAAATATACATGTACTCACTCTTATCTCGGGGAGAAAAAAGATTTTTATTGTGTGGACCAAGGATCGGACTGCGTGTTCTATGTGGTACGATTTTTTCATCGTTTTCCCCGACATGACAATGTGTCCCTTGTCTAAAACAGAAATTGATTAATACGTTTGAATCTAGTGAGATTACCATAGATATGTCCTATACTGCAATGATAGTGTGTGTATATATATCGCAGGAATTTGTGTGTATATACAGATACTGAAATTGTAGTTATACTGTTTTTAGGTATATTCATTCTCCATGGCAAGTCCTAACTTAAGGAATTATACTTAGTCCACAACAGTGTTTTTTTCGATGTTAAATGCGGGTAGATTTGTTTATTGTAAGTTTGTGTGTGTGTGTGTGTGTGTGTGTAAGAGAGAGAGAGAGAGAGAGAGAGAGAGAGAGATGGAGTGAGAGAAAATAGAGAGAGAGAGAGAGAGAGAAACTCTATTAAGTACCATGCCATTTGTAAAATTATTTTGTATATGACGATATACATGTGTATGTATAAGTCAATAAAGATTCTGATTCTGATTCATGAATTACACATGGCCTAAATCTTAGAAAATACTAAACACACCACTTAGTTTTCACCCTTCAGACTATTACATAACAATTTTGAGTTCAGGAATGAAACCAAGAACATTCTTTTGAAAGGAAAGAAGAAATCATTGTACCTGAACAATCAAATTATTGTTTCTTGTTTGATTTTGTATTTCATTTTGAAATCAATAGTTTGAAGTTGTGTAGTAATTAGGAAGAACCCCTGAAGGGATTCCTAGGTGTTACAGTTATGGAAAGGACAATGTGCTTTCAGTAAGAACTGACATACAAAATACCACTGTTTCTATTTCCCTGAGAGGACTCCCGTGTTGTTTTTTCTGAACTAAACTGTTTCAAAACAATGCATGCTTTATACCTCAGAATGAGGACAGTTTCTATGCTATGTAACAAGAGTAGATTAAGATCAGACTGCCTAACATAGTAAAATTCCATTCTTATAGGCACACTATTTTAGATTTGAACTGTTTACAGACTATATGATTATACCAACTATATAAAAGTTTAGAAAGTGTTGTGTTTATAGCCTGACTAGATTTGTAAAATGTTGTTGTAAAATTCAAAACCTTGATGTCTGAGTACAGAAGTTTCAATATTCCCAAAGAGTCTTGCATAATGATGAAAATGATGATTTTAGAAATGCTTAAAATGCTATTAAAAAAAGAAAAATATAGTCATCATGTTTAGTGTAGCTATGTAAGCTCACATGTTTACAAACCCTAGGGTGAGCTGTTAAAATTTTCAATCTTGTTTAAAGCAGTCTCAGACAAAAACTACCTTCACTAGTTCTTCTGAAAACCATTGATTTTTATTTTAGCTAAAATTGCTAAATAAAGCTCAGCCAATTGGATAAGCTGTTTCAAAATTTTTTCTGAACATCCTTCAAAATGGGCCACACTTACGTAAGTTCAAACACATTGTATCCTTTATGGTGTTACGGAATGGGGAAAAACTACTTTAGTAAGAATGAAAATTGAAAAACCTGTTGGTCTACCAATGTTTTCAAAAACTTAAGAGCTACATTTTGTGTGGCTGACAGAAATGTTAGATTAAGGTTAACCTTGCAATCCAATTTAAGATCATTTGATTAATTGAATGGTGTTTAATGTCACTTTCAACATTATTTCAGTCATATAACTGCTACAGCTAGCTTATTTATGTATGTTTTTAGGGGGTTTTTGCAGTACTAGGCTAGGGCTTTGAAGTGTCTTGCCTAAGGACACTCTCACAGAAAACCATGGTGCTTCCAGTGAGGCTAGAACCTAGGCCATCAGGTAACAAGTCCTACACTTTACTGGTGAGCCATGCAGGACCCCATATCCATATTAAGAGATAATTTTTGTAAGATTGTTCGGATTAGTCTATGTCCACCATCTATGCATAAGTTACTTTTTGTTTTTTAAATCAAAACTGGTAATCAAATGGATGCCATTTCATTTTTCATTCCTTCCCCATATAACAAGTTTTAGGCACTTTAAACGCATCTGCAGACAACAGTTCAGAAATTGATACAAATGAACTGAAGTTCACTCGTATGATTGAAAACACTGTTGGAACAGGAGAAATACTGCTTACCAGAATTTTGTCTTTGTCCCATAATGCTTTCAATTTCCCATTTTCTTCAGGATTGTTAACACGGAGTGTTTGGTATTTACTCTTTAAAGTGTTAAAATAAACCAAAAAATCAAAATTTTCTCCAGATCCAGTTGTCAGTTGCCATGACCTGACATGGCTATGTTGTATACTAGTCTATCCCACAGATTGATGTAAATGTATAGCTTGTGTTTTTATATGGGGACACTTACACTGTCTTGCTATAGAGCTAGCTTTTGTAGCAATGTGGTAGAGCGTTCGCCTTGGGACCTGAAGGTTCTAGGTTCAGTCCCAGCCTTGGATGGCTATTTAACAGAACTGTTACAAATACATATAATCAGTATTTGGAATACCTTATGGTTTGTGCAAACATGACCTATATTTGACCCCTTAATTTTGAATTTTGTGTCATACAAAGTTAAAAAGGGAGAATTTTTTTGAGGATTTTTCTTTTTTTAGCCCTTTAACACACAGTAAATCCCATGTTTTATGAGTCCTGTGTAAAAGGGCTTATTAAAACATTGTTGTAAAACAAAACATCAGTATTTCTTTTCTTTTATCCTAGAATTTTTTTGTGCCCTATACAAATACAAACCACATAATCTGAGCCATATTTATTGAATTGTTTGTTAATGCTCTAAATATGGAGCTATTTAGTTTTTATATCACAAATCAATTTTTTTTTTTTAAAGGCCAATAAATACTACCACATATATATATCTTTTAATATAAAGTGTATGGTTAAATTCAGTAAATGATGCAATTTTGGGAGTTTGATAGTGAAAATGTACTTTAGCAATAGGTAACTCTGTTTATTTTCATCACATCATATATAACGTCTTGATACTTATTTGAATATGAGTCATTGTCAATGATGCATGTTATTGATTATGTACCATTCTCACAAGGTTTTCCAAAACTGTGGCATGAAATCTAATAATAACCATAGAGGCTATGTAGCCTATTAAGGAAATACCAATTAAGATTTTTTTTTTCTTAATCTTAGCTTTCTTCTGTAGTAATGATTTTCCAGCCATAATTCGGTGATAAGTCATTTTGAGTTTGGTGAGAGTATGAAAATCTGAATAGTTGGTTTTAATTTGGGAGAGTCAAAAATTTTGTCCTCTTGTACAGTGTTCAACAAGAAGGTGCAAAAATTTCATATTGCATACATGTGTAAGTAGCAATATATTGCACTCTTTGATCAAATTTGTTTATGATTGCTAAAACTGATTGACAGTTGTAGACCTTAAAACTTTGTTTTTACAGAGTTATCATTATATATCATTGTCATTGAAGCAAAAAATTTCCTGTTTTGTGTATTTTTTTTAATCTTACTCATCAACAACTGAAGTATTCTATATACATATCAGATCTGTCAAATAATTTTCACTTATATAAATCCACATTGGTTTGTTTCTACATGTTTGTATTTTCTAGTATGTTTACATGTAGCTTCACTACACCATTCTGCTACAGAAAATGTTAAATGTTTGAATGATTTTGAAAGCTACAGAAGAAAGGTCTTAGAATTCCGACGAAATAAACAAGTGTAAATTGTACAGGTCTTTTATAAAGAGCCATAATTATCTCTAAAACTTCCTCAGTTTATGCTGATATTAGACTTGAAAAATATTCTTTTTTCAAGACCGTACAATGTTATCAGTTTGACCTGAACCAGATACTGTCATGTTTGCGCACAAAGCATCCTATTTTAAGTTTTATCTAGTACACCACAAAGTCACTTTTTTAAACACTGTGTATACAGTCCTATGCATATTTACAGTACTAAATTGAATACTAGCATAAAATCATGTCAGATTGTTGGATCAAATTACTACTCTAATAAAGCAGTAAAATAACAGCTGCTGCACAGCACACTTGGTAAACAACTTAGACTCCCATTGTCCTTGCTTACTCTATTTATTACTTACATATTATAGTTCTATACGTATTACATGTTATAAAAGATTTCAATTTTCATTACATCAAACACAGCTTAAAACTGTTCAACAAATCCACTTTTCAGGACTTTCAGTCCTTTGATTATATCTAGAATGGCAGTATTGTTCTCTAAAAACAAAAATACTTATGCAGATGATCAATTTATCAAAAAGTTCAATATTATTTTGCCCAAAGAGCAAATATAATGTATTTTGGCAAAGACTGAGAAAGAAGAATGAAGGGATTTGCATGCACGGAGACGGCTTCCAAGGTGTTTAGAATTGCTGAAATTCAATTTCGGCCGGAGGAGTTTTGCCCCCCTGGTCCCCCGGCCTGATCTGTTAGAATTCAATTTTGATCTGTTATTTAAAAACATTTTGACAACCCTGTAGTAGTAGACGAGTTGGACTTTTTTCAGGCAATAAGAATATAGGAAATTCACAGTCATTGTGGTCAAAATAAATAAAACATTGTCAGATGACTAGATACCATCCTTGCATCATCTGAGCTCAATTTGGCCCTTGACCAATTCCGAGTTTTAACCACCCTGACAGAGAAGGCTTCGAAATCATTGTGGAAAAAGGGATTTTATACTCCAATATAGAACTTAAGCTGATTTGTATCAATTATGAATTTGACGTCTGCAGATGTTGCAAATTTGGAAAAGACTACAATCTGTCTACTGGGAAAGGGCTAAACTGCTTCCCAAAGCAGAGTTATCCTAGGCTTTCTGAGTGTTGACTATTGTGGGAAAAGGAGAAAATGCTGGTTACCAGCATTTTCTCGGTTTCCCACTATGTTTTCAAAGGCTCCTTTCTCAGGGTTGTTAAAACTTGGGATTGTGCTGTAAAGGGTTATTGGGTACAATATGGTAAAAAAAAAATACTGTTCATGGCAGCAATCTGAATATTTCATGCAGTTGTCAACCTCTTTAGCAGAAAATTAACCCTTTACCACACAATCCCGAGTTTTAACACACCCCTCCTACGATGAAGGCTTTTGAAACATTGTGGGAAAAGGAGAAAATGCTGGTATTCAGCATTTTCTCCTTTACCTTCAATGTTTTCTACCCTTTCAAAGATGAATCTCGCTATTCAAGTCAAATTGCATTTGTCCGCCATAAATGGTTTCAGTTTAAACAAAGCTAGAAGATTACTGTGCGGTCAAGAGCTAACATACAACCCTGACTTATAACTACCTTGCATAAAAATGCTTTTGAAAACATTGTGGAAAAAGGAGAAAGTGCTGGTAACCAACAATTTCTCCTTTTCCTTCCCACAATAATTTGTACCATTTCATAGATAATTTCTACCATTCCAGTCACATTACATAATTTTATGTCTGCAAGCAATTTGGATTTGGACCTGTCAAAAATTTTGTAACTTGGAACAGAGTTAAGAAACATGTATTAGTGTTGCCACCTACAGACAGACTTTTTTCATCTTGCAACCAAGACGCGGCAGCCCAGTCAGTAGCATACAGGACTTGAAAACAGGTAGGAAGTTTGAATCCCCAGCATGGCTTAGGATTGATGATAATCATTGCAACAGGGTTCATTCCTCTCTGACCGCTGATTTTTCATTAGAATATGATTATGTGGGAAAGTAGCCATCAGTTAAAAAAAATATTTTGCAAAACTGCACAAAAGCACGTAGATATGTGTACTGGCCTCTGCATTATAGCTAAAACAATATTAAGAATTGCAGAGATTAGTTTATCGAGTGAATATCAATTTGTCCAAATGTATTATCTGTATATTCAAACATTCATAAAAATACAGTCAAACTTCAGTCGCTCGAACATTGGACATTTCGAATACCACAGAAAACTGGAACAATGATCTCCATCCCAGCAGAATCCCTATACAAAACCCATTGTTCGACCTCGGAAAGCTCGCACACCCGGTAATTAGAACTTACGAACATGTTTTTCGGTCCCACTGTTCACATTTGTGTGCTTTTTACCTATCGAAAGTCGAACAAAGGGTTTGTCAAAATTACGTTGCGGATTTTCACACCTACGTTCATATAGATCTGTTAATTGGATAGGTCGGTAATCATTTTCATACGGCGCGTATGTTTGACACTCATCGTAAAACATACACGATTGCTTTAATTGTCAATTAAAGATAATCCTGCCGTGATTAAATGTTTGCAACAGGTTGTTCATTATTTCTCGCGCTTGTTGATAAAAATGAGTAAGACGTGTCATTTTTTATCGGTATACGTAAGCAAAGGTAGGCCGAGGTTTGGCATCAAAATGTCACAAGATATACGACCGAGTATGACTGAGCAACGTAGTGAAGGAGCCAGAAACGGGGGGATAGCTAACATTGTGCTGAATCAAAAAAACAAACGTCGTAGATTGGCTTTCAAAACGACAATTTTTTTCCCCGCAATGTTGATCTGAATCCGTATGTGAAACGTTGACCATGAGCTATAAATAGAACAGATAAACAGAAATGTTGGAATGAGTGGTGTATATCAGTCTGTACATTAATTTGTTTTATCAATTGTTTGTCTAGTTTTGCTCTTAAATTGGATTTATACATGTATGTGCTAGGTAGAGAATGAGGTTGCTAATTTTGATAATACATGTGTGTTTCCTTTCGTCTCATTTTCATCATGACAGCTAGAAATGAAAAGTTCACTGACCCCTTCACTCATGGCGATTGAGAACATTTTCTTTTTTTTTGACTGATTCAATTTATGCTATAGATCTATGTGCATAGTATTTTTGGTATCAAGCTAAAGGAAAATTTCCAGGTTCTAATTCTCGTATTCTGCTTTGAGTATGGATCGGTCGAACTGCCAATAATTCGAACAAGTCATGAAGTCCCCTGGCTTTTCGAGCAACCGAAGTTTGACTGTAACAATATGGGACTGTTTTTGTGCATAAATTACGGTCAAATTGTATCCAAATATCTATGTATCCGATTACTGGTATTTAGCAAGTTCACCTCTTCCAACTTTGTTCTTGTTGTCATTTGTGCATGGTAAGGAAGCTATTTAACCCTTTACCACACAATCCTGACTTTTAATAACCCTGAAGAAATCCTTTTGAAAACATTGTGAAAAAACGGAGAAAATGCTGGTAACCAGCATTTTTCCCTTTTCTAACGATGTTTTCTATCCTATCAAGGACAATTTTTGTCATTTGAGTCACCTTTATTTTTTCATCTGCAAATGCTTTCAATTTGGACAAGTCTACAGGGTTCCCGCTGGGCTTCGCATTTGGCGCCATTTGCGATAGATTTTTAAATGTGGCGCCAAAAATGGCAAATGGCGAAAATGGCTGGCGCCGATATCTTTCATATCGGGATGCCAAACATTTTAAAACTGGCCCCCTTCACTGCAATGCATGGATGCATGACCGCTAATCCATCGATAAAAGTGAAATAGATCTAAATCAGCTGGAATAAACAACGGCATCGAAGTAATCAAAATTACTTCACAAATCGATGTCATTTACACCTGTCTATCCGAATATACATACACTTTCGATAACATAAACATCCGGCTAGAAAAAAATTGTAAATTTATTTTGGAAAACTGTCAGAAAGTGAAAGTATCGAAGACCAGTGGCCTATATCAATCGTGAATGTTACTAAATGTCCAAATGAATCATGATCGCAGGTAAAATACAGCGGGTTTCCAAAATGGCGACAGTGTCGCCGTCGGCGTTGACTAAAACCCGGACCGTAATGTTATCATCGTCCTCGGCATTTTCTATGTCGTTCTTCCTCCGTTAATCGCCCACCTTTTCAGAAAACTTGTTTGGTTTTTTTTTTACATTTTTAACTTTTTTATACTGTTACAGATAAAAAAAAAAAAAAAGTCCCTACAGAAGCAATTTCCTTCTAAGGGAGAAATTTCTTCCTTTTTTTTTTAACATTTTTTTTTTTTACATATTGACTTTGTTGTTTGGTTTGTACAATTTAAACTTCTACATGTTTCAAAAAGTCTTTCTTTAAAACTTTGTTACAAAAGTAGAAATTGCTCTCAATGACCTATTTCTGCTTTTGTCACATTGGTTTTACAAACATTAAAGATAGATATACTTAAACTTAATAGATGTTGTTTTTTCCATTGTTCACAAAAATATTTTTTTTACTATATTCATGTAAAAGACATAGATATGAGTTATGAAATCTGATGAAAACAAATGTTTTCCTGTTTGTTTTTTTTTATTGACACAACCATGCGACAAAAATTTATAGACCAATTCTTGATTATGCCTGACCCCCGGTACTTTCATTTTAAAATTGGCACCAACTGGCTCTAATTATTTCAATTTGGCGCAAACTTTTCTCATTTGGCGAAAGTGATGGCGCAAGAAAAAAAGAAGCCAGAGGGAACCCCGAGTCTAGAATATTGTCATTTTGGTAAACAGTTTAAACATGATGGAAAAGGAAAGCGCCTCACAAGTTTAGACCCTTAACTCTGTGGACTAAAGAATAGTTTATTCAACCCTTCTGCTAGTTTCACAACCCTGTGCAGGGATAAAGACTAACATTTTTTTTTCAGTAGCCAACTGGGCCCCTAAAATTGAAAATTCAGGGGCGCAGTCAAAAACTTAGGGGCCCAGGATTAAAATTTCAGAAAACGATAAAAACTCCAATAAAATTTTAATTAAAGCTAACAATGCCCGTAACACTCTGGGCACTACACTGACCTAAATTCCTCACTGGGCAACTTTGCAAATATTCCCAATAATATGCCCGTTTCTCTTCAACCGTTTGCTTTTTTTCCTCGGGTTTCGACACACCCGGTATGAATCGCCACATGATTTTTGATTGAGAAAACTACAAAGTCATGGGCGCCGCCATTTTGGAAGGGGGGAGAGTATTCAAGACATATGGAATATTACAACAGTCTGCATTTCTGCGTGGTCGGATCATGTCGAGTTGGGTGTGTAAAGAGTTGCATATCGGATGAGACCGATTATTGTTATTCACTGTCACTGTCAAGAACAGTACATTTCTTTTCATTATAAAGCAGGAGGCAAGTCAAATGAATCACGGTTCCAAAGTTCACGAGTGTATCGTACAGTAGCATATGGAAATGCCTTTTCGAAACAACACATAAATGTAGATCTAATAGGCATTGATTTCAGATAAAATCAGAATCTGCTTAGAAACAATTTTTGAAAAAAAAAATAGATGACAAATAATTGATGAAATAGCTATAGATACTCTAGAAATGGGTTTTTTGTGCATTGTCATGCGGGCCGAACGTGATAGGAATTTGGCGAAAAGACCCGAACGTCAATACACAGACATAGTGCGTCTACACGACTATGCTCTACACACGGTACTAGGCTGATACGGAAAAATTTTCTGTCGAGTTGTATTAGCGAGTTAGATAACGCCTGTGTTTTACTCGGATCAGAGATAGGTGTATAATAAAAATGAAAATTGGTACTACGGTATACCGAAATGGGCAAAATACAGACGTTCACCGAAATTTTTCCTGGGACGATCAGTCGTTCGGCTGGGCGATGTTACGGCATTTTTCAGTCGTCCAGACAGATTTTCAGTCGCCATGGGCGACTGGGTGAGTGCTAGTCTTTATCCCTGCTGTGGAAGGAAGCGTTTGAAAACAATAAAGGAAAAGGAGAAACCACTAGTAAATAGAATTTTCTCCTTTTACCATAACCGTTCTACCGTTCAAAGACAAATCTTTGTATTTGAGCTGCATTCAACATTTCATCTGCAAATGCTTTCAACCTAAAACTTTGTCTGACCAAAATGAAGTAAATCAAGGGAGAAAAGTGTGCATAATGTGGGACTAGAACCCACGACCCCGGAGCACTAGTACCGCAGGTCTACCAACTGAGTCAGCCAGGCATCTGGTCTTGAGTCCACCCAACGTCAGCTACAACACTCCTCCCCCTCCTGATTTTTTGGTAGTAACCTTCAGTCCCCCTTCAGTCCCCACGGACCACTGGTGCCGCTTTCCTGCGCTCACCAATTGACCTAGTCGCCAGTGAAGTAAATCAAGGGAGAGAAATGTGCCAACGTGGGACTCAAGCCCACGACCCCCATAACTGCAGCTCTACCAACTGAGCTAGCCAGGCATCTGGTCATGAGTCCACCCAACATCAACTACAACAAAATGTTGAGAAGTTTCAAGTGCTGACAGGTATAACACAAAGTTGAAGCCAAGAAAGCAGGAGTAAATACCCTAAATTTCTTTAGTTCTCGCATAAGTATGAACATGGTTTGTTCTTTCAAAAAGAAGTCGCAATATCACAATTTTTATAATAACAGAATTTACTGCACCACATGCGTACTCGGCGTACTTTGATCACACAAACCATTGTACACCGTTACTTTAATCCCCTGCAGATAAATGAAGGAGAATACGTTCTTAAACTTCATTATTTAATGTAAAATTATTTAAACAGAATACATGTTATACTGAAAATCTTACCTAGAGTTTTCTCTGTTCAATAATAAAATATAAACACATCAATATCCGTCTGGGAACACACGGAATCCATATTTGGCATAAATAAAGTTCCTGTTTCTCTGCCTTTTACTGACCTAGTAAGACTGTAAACGAGAGCAGGGCACCATTTTTAAGACGCAAGGTTCTTTTTTTTATCGGACTATTTTCGCCCTAGGGTTTATTCGACATTCTTTTTATAAGGTGGTTTTTGTCCTAGAAAAATTAAGAATGTTTTCAAAATTCTATCTACGTAAAGATATTTGTCAAATGGTATTTCATCATTTAAAAAATTCAAAGCTATAATTTATCCTTTCACACCACTAGATCTAACACATGAATATTATTATTTGCTTGATTTCTAACAACATATAACTACCTACGTCATTCGTTGAAGAGTGTCATAATAGATGAGCGTCGTCTGTTCATTGTGCACGCTATACGTATCTGTCACTTACAGCACATGTATAGACATATATGATAATGAACTATATTTTGCCTCCAGGTCAATTCATTTCTGATAACTGCATTGTGCTTTTAAAAATTCATTAAGGGATTGTAGATCTGTATTGTGTATGTATATACGATTCCCCGATTCATTAGATCTTTTTTCCCAGATTTGACAAGTTTTTTTTTTTTTCATCAAGATTGTGTTTTTTCCTCGCTCAAGGTGGTTTTACCAAAAAAAAAAGAAAACCAAACTGACATACTTCATAAATAGAAGAAAACTGCGAAGAAACTAAATAGCTGGAACTTGAATGCACAATGTGTGAATGCTCGAAAATTCGTCGATTTGCAGCACTTGTGCCTGATAGCTCGAACAAGAAAGGAACATCTAAGAAGGCTAACCCAACAACAGACGTCAAAAATTCAGACTCGTCCAAGTTGAGAGCATTTGCATTCGACAAATTTTATGTGGCTTAAACGATGATATTTGCCTTTGGATGGTTTTTGAAAACATTGTGGGAAAAGGAGAATATGTTGGCTCCTAGCTTTTTCTCCTTTTTCCACTATCATCAACGGGTTTCACACTTCTTTTCCCTTCAGGTCGTTCTTTAACCCGTAGGCTGCTAAGCGCAACGTACTGACCTGTTGCGGACAGTGTAGATCAAGATCAGACTGCACAGAACGTGAAGTCTGATCTTGGATCGACACTGTTCAATAGGGAGATACGACTCCCGAAAAAATACTTTTGAAATAGTAAAATTTTGGTTTTTACTATCTGCTTGAAAGTTTCATTTCACTTATTTAGCAGGATAAGGGTTAAACCAGAGACTGTTTGGTAAAGGGTTAAACTATTGAACGACGAGTAAGATGTTCAAGTTTCGCCTAAACAACTATTTATCGTGTACAAACTGGCATCGTATTCTCGCCCTTTCCATACATGTTTTGAGTTTTCATAAAGGTTGTTCGGTGATTGTGCAAACTGAATCTGTGATATACACGGGTAGGAAACTTCATATTCAGAGCCATTGGCTCTGACGAGAAAATGTTGTGTTGGTCTTCCGTTTCTGAAGATGTCGGCTGAAAAACAACCCAAAAACAGGTAAGCTTGTCATTATTTGTAATCATGTGTTCTTATATCTTTGAAAGTCAAAAGAAGGAGAATGCCATGCAATGCTCTGGTCTTTCAACGTGTTTTCTACACTACGGAAAGCTGTAACAAGTGTACGATGTTGTCTGAATCATTTGTGGCGTGGGTTGACCTTAGCTAAAATAATACGTCACGGACTTAAATTCAGTCTATTATTGCCATGTAATTGGCAATTAAAAGGGATTTTTGCTGTCCCAAAAGCGTGAATTAATGTCTTGAAATGTTACATTTACTGCTGGTAAAAAATTGAAAAGAAGTAGCACAAAAATGATGAAAATAAAGAAGGGCTCCGATTATGTGGGCCGGCTCTGAATTGTAAGTCGGCACCGATTGATGACTGTTTTTGGGTTGTTTTTCAGCCGACATCTTCAGAAACGGAAGACAAACACAATATTTTCTCGTCGGAGCCATTGGCTCTGAATATGAAGTTTCCTACCCGTGTATATGTTCATTAAATCGTCCGATCCATCACTAGGCCTACTCTTACATTTCAACTAGACGGCAAAATTCTAGACATATCCTTTATCAAAGCATTTTCTGGTGACAAGTGTAGATAGGATAGCTAAAACATCATTGTAAAAATATGAATAATCAACATAAATGAATGGTTGTCTGGCAAAAGGGGGTTTATTGCATGTACGTGCAGTATTATACCAAGCGAGTCATCATATAATTACAGATCCATAAAACCCGTTTTTTCGAACAACCGACCAAATCATGAGGTAGACAGGTCCTTTGACATGTAGAAAACAGATTAATATTAAACTTTAACCTGTCACCACACAATCCCAAGTTTTAATGATCCTGAAAGATAAAGCCTCAGAGAACATTGCGAGGTAAGGAGAAAATGGTTACCAGCATTTTCTCATTTTCCCGCAATGTTTTCTACAAAGACTGAAATTTTCATTCGAGCTGCATTAGATCTTATCATCTGCAAATACTTTCAGTTTGGTAGATTCCAAACTTTGTTAGTTTGGTAAAGGATTAAAGAACGAAGAAAAACTTTATTCAATGAAATGTAAAAAACACATCTATGATGAATGTACGACTGATCAATTCTTTACCATACAATCCTTTTCCATACAATCCTGACTTTCAACGACCCTGAAACACGCAGTTTTTGAAACATTGTGGGACAGGAGAAAATATTGGCTTTTTCTCCTTTTCCTAAAATGTTTGCAACCCTTTTACAGAAAAGTTCCAGCATGTGACCTTCATTTAATTTGTCCCCTGAAAGGTCTTACAATTTGGACAGTTTTGGTATCGGGTTTATCCATTTCAACAGTTTAACATTCATGAATGGCCTGGCAACACCTTTTTAGGTGATAACCAAGGGTGAATTTCATACTCCCAGGTAAAAATAATTATTGCATAAAAACCTGTCTTTTGCCAAGGGTTTATTTGTTGCATTGTTTGCCACATGTAACTGAAAAGTAATTGAATTTAATTGTTAATTATTTATCTTTTATATTCTTTTAATTAATTACTTTCAACTGAAGTAATTCATTTTTACATCAATTACTAATTACTTCAAATAACAGAAAAAACTATAATTAATTACACAATTAATTAAATTATAGTTGTAATTGGACCCAGGTCTGGATGTGACAGTGATTAAAAGTACAATGACTGCAGCTTACCCGTACTGAGCAGGCACAACCACACGGTTTTACCGTAGCTTAACGCAGAACTTTGACCTTAATTTACCGTAGTTGTGCGTACTTAGGACGTAGTTTATGCGTAGTTTAACGTAGTTTATCGTAGTTAGACGTAGTAATACCCGAGTTAACCCTAGCCACTTTGCACGTAGTTGAATGTAGTTAACCGTACTTACACGTACTTCGACGTACTTAGACTTTCTATATTTCCTCTAATTGCCAAGTTTGAACGTACTTTGAACGTATTTCAACCTAGTTGACCGTAGTAACACTACGACAGACTACGTTTGAAATGAAGTACGGAGAACTACGTGCATGACCGTAAATGTGACCATGGCTTAAAATACAACGACTGCAGCTTACCCGTACTGAGCAGGCACAATCACAACGTTTTATCGTAGCTTAACGCAGTTGACCTTAATTTACCGTAGTTGTGTGTACTTAGGACGTAGTTTAACGTAGTTAATCGTAGTTGGATGTAGTAATACCCTAGTTGACCCTAGCCACTTTGCACGCAGTTGAATGTAGTTAACCATACTTACACGTAGACCTTCTTAGACTTTCTGTATTTCCTCTTATTGCCAAGTTTGAACTTACTATGAACGTACTTCAACCTAGTTGACCGTAGTAACACGAAGACAGACTACGCTTGAAATTAACTACGGAAAACTACGTGCATGACCGTAAATGTGACCGTGGCTTAATGCATTATACTTATCAACTCATTATATAATTTCGGATCCATAAAATCCATAGTGTCTGACAATTGACCGGGTGTAGGGGTAGAACGGTCCTTAGACAATGGACAATGGACATGCATAAAGTTAATAAATAGCAAAAAGCTTCGACCCATGTCAGCCTGCGCGGTCTGACCTGGGTCAATACTTTTTATGCAGATACATTAAGCCGCCTTTTCAAGGAGCATGACTCAAATATTTTCACTTGTCTCCGAACACGTCTTGAAATCCGAAGTAGTTTCTCGGATATCCACGGGCCGTATCCTTTGATATCTCAAAAGATTCAGGTGTACCAGGACAAGTATGCTTGGGTTTAGATCTCTCTTCTTCAAACCCGTATGTGACGAAAATGGTAATATGTCGATGTCGCAGATATTGAGATTTAAACAGGCTCCTCACTGTGTTCCACTAAAACCAATGTTTGCATTTTCATCAGGAATGTCTCAGTGAGACTAATAAATACCCTCAATTTCATTTATCTATTTATTTATTTATTTATTCATTTATTTTAATGCATTTATTTATTCATTCATTCATCATTCATTATTATTAGATTACATCACTTACTGGACCACCAACAGACTGGTATGCCTTGACTGATTGATGGATGGACAGATGGATGGATACCACCGATGAATAGGTCCCCGTTGTTTTCAAATACATGTATATGCTTATACACCTTAGCTGTATCAGGGAAGGCAACCATTCTAGACCACAAATCGACCATCTGATCTTGATTTGCACTATACATTAAATCCGACCACTCAGTCTTTTTCCCACGAAAGGGTTATAAACATTGTTTAGCATGTTAGTTACACTTGCTAATCGACGAAAGGCATAAATGGTATCAGCGTGGTGAAAATAATTAGCATTTTTTACGAAATGTTTACTGACTCTAAGAATTTTTACATGATTCATAGTGGTAATTTGCATAATTATGTATATAAAATGTATGTGAGTATACCAGTCTGACATGTTAACATGCAACAGATGTGTACTTTACTCGTAGGCTAAACAATGCTGTTTAGACGTTATGTATTTTTCGATCAAGCTGACCGACTTATTCACTATTGACACATACAGAAACGTAAAGGACAATGAGGCTTATTAAACTCTTTACTCGGTAGAGTACAGAACTTGAGAACAGGAGGTCGCTGGTTCGATATCCGGTTCAACCAACTTCTTTCCGAGGACTGATGATCAATAGTCGTTGTAACAGGATTCATTCCTCTCTCACCGCTGACTATTGTTTCGACGATGGTTATGTGGAAAAGCAGTCACTGGCTTGGAAAGAATATTGTGCGGAGTACTGGTAACAGAAACTTCACGAAAGCATGGATAGGTGCTCTGGAAGCCGCGATGTAGCTGAAATAATGTTGAAAACGGTGTAAAAAACACTATACAATCAGTTAAATTCTATACCACACTACAATATTGTAGACTGGTCCATAATGAAGGAATTTTCAGATGACAATTCAAAATGTTTATCAAACGATAGTATTTGTCCTTGAATAGAAAACATTGATGGAAAAGGAGAAAATCCTAGTAACCAGCATTTTCTCCTTTTCCCACAATGTTTTCCACTAAAGGTTTCTTTCTGAGGGTCGTTAAAACTCGGGATTGTTTGGTAAAGGGTTCACTCTTCCAGCACCGATACCCGGTAGAAGCAAACTTTCTTTCCGGCGATTATTCGCCTCTAACCTTTGATGCATGTGAGAAAAGTAGTCAGTGGCTTGGATAGAAAGTTGTGTCAGTACTGGTATGAGAAATCCAGGAAACACATGCGTAAGTGCACTGACCACCGTGATATGACCTTAACTGTTAAAACGGCGTTAAACTCCAATTCAATCAATCAATCTTCCAGCGCCCATTAAACCTAATTGCCATTTTCCTCTAAAGGTTGCCCTAGTCGAGAATGTCTTGGAAAGAAAATGGAGACCAACAACCAGACAGCGCGTTTTGTGCCGCCTAATCTACGTCTACACTGCCCGCAAAAGCAACTTAAAAGTAGTAAAAGGTGCTCCAAATGTTGAACCATATGGCCTGCAACACGCGAAAAGGGACATTCGGACATTTGCGTAAAGTGTCGTCTCGGATTAGCCAGCGCGAACTGCGCAGGCTGATCCGAGACGACTCGTTACGCAAATGTCTGAATGCCCTTTTCGCGTGTTGCAGGCTACATAATGAATTATCATTATGGGCCTCACTTACTGTAGAGCACTGTAATTATGTCCCTTAATCCTTGTCTTGCTATATAAGTGAAATGAAACTTTCAAGCCGACAGTTAAAACCCAAATTCTGCTATGTCAAAGGCATTATTTGGTGGAAAGATATCTCCTTATCGGAAAGTGTGGATCAAAGATCACACTGCACGTTCTGTGCAGTCTGATCTTGTCTACACGGTCCGCAAAAGGTCAGCAAGTCGCGCTAAGCAGCATAAGGGTTAATTATCATGCAGGCTGTTGTTAAGACTGCTTTTATCACTATCCAAAATCATGTGACAAATGTAGGTTGCATATTATAACAAAAAAAAGTGAGCCCCTCCTGTTTAACGCCTTCTGTTCATTGTAGATTTTAAACTAGAGATATATGTATAAAGTTAAAAATCAGCACATGTTCTCGTTCATAAAGATTTTTTGAAAAAAAAAAAGCCTCAAAAGCCCTTATCTTTAGGCCACTGTTTCGTTTTACCCTTTACCCTTTCAATGCCATAGGCGAAAATAAGGGGTTTTATCGGACAACAGCTTCAGATCGGACTTCGCAGAAAGTGCGCTCCTAATCGTGGATCTATACCGTCGGCCTGCTCTGTCAAGCTTATTAGACATACGAGTAAATTCTTTCTGAGTTTCAGTGGAAAATTTCAGTCGTCGATAGAGGCCGACTTTATATGAGCCATGCTCTGTGAAAAGGGGGCTTAATGCATTTGCAAAAAGTAACGACCCAGGTCAGCCTGCGCAGTCCGTGCAGGCTGACTTGGGCCGAATCCTTTTGTTTTTGGTCAATTTTTCGCTTGTCAAAGGACCAGTGTACCTCATGATTCAGTAAGTTGTTAGACAAAACAGATTTAAGGGATGTAAGATACTGTGATGATTTGCTTGGTATCATGGATCACGTAGATGTATTAAGCCCCCATTTTTTAGAGCATGGGTCATATATATTTTGCGCCGAAAGTTAAGTTGCTAAGTAAGTCAAATGAATATCTCCAACCAATTGTATAATCAAGGAAGTGCGATTTCGAACATTCAACCAATTGTATAACCAAAATCGCGGTTTCGAATCTTTCGACCAATTGAAGGAAAGTACTGCGACTTCGAACTTTCAACCAATTGTATAACCGAAATACTGCCATTTCGAACTTTCAACCAATTGTAAAACCAACAAAGCACTGCGATTTCGAACTTTCAACCAATTGTAAAACCAACAAAGCACTGCGATTTCGAACTTTCAACCAATTGTATAACCAAAATACTGCGATTTCAAACTTTCAACCAATTGTATAACCGAAATACTGCCATTTCGAACTTTCAACAAATTGTAAAACCAACAAGCACTGCGATTTCGAACTTTCAACCAATTGTAAAACCAGCAAAGCACTGCAGTTTCGAACTTTCAACCAATTGTATAACCAAAATACTGCGATTTCAAACTTTCAACCAATTGTATAACCGAAATACTGCCATTTCGAACTTTCAACCAATTGTAAAACCAATAAAGTACTGCGACTTCGAACTTTCAACCAATTGTATAACCAAAAAACTGCGATTTCAAACTTTCAACCAATTGTATAACCGAAATACTGCCATTTCGAACTTTCAACCAATTGTAAAACCAACAAAGCACTGCGATTTCGAACTTTCGACCAATTGTGTAACCAAAATACTGTAATTTCGAACTTACTGTCGCCAAACAAAATCTCATCGCTCCGGGTAGTGTAGATCAAAGATCTGACTGTGCGTTCTATGTAGACTGATGTTGATCTACACTATCCACAAAGGCTTATTTAGTTGCCTGTATAGAACGGAAGGGTTTAAAGTTTCTGCAAAAACCACTTTTGTCAGAAAGCGATTAACTCTTTCACAACTTCAGTTGCCGTTGCGGCCAGTATCGATTAAGATCAGTCGGCACAAAAGTTGCAGTTTGATCGTTAATCTACAGTGTCCAGCTTGCCGAAACACTGTAGGCAAAAAGCAACCACGAAACTGCAGTTATTTTCGTCTTTATTCTAGACTGAAAATATATGTGGCTTTTTACGGAACTGAAGGGTTAGAATTATGTTGCATACATGTGAGCCATGCTCTCTGGCAAAAAGGGGCTCTATGCATCTCCACGATGCACTATTCCAAGCAAGTCTTAACATAATTATGGATCTATAATATCCATTTAGCCTAACAACAGACCGAATTTGGTGTAAACTGGTCCTTTGACAAGCAGGAAATTGACCAATAGCAAAAAACTTTTTGCAGATGCATTATGCCCCCTTTTTCACAGAGCATGGCTCATGTATATCTACGTCATAGTTTCTTTATGGAACATGCCTTAGACCACACATAGAAATGTCAGATGCCAGTTTGTCATAAAGATGTCACTATTTGTCGCCGATGCATGATGCATGCTATCTCTCAGCATCACAGAATTTGTGTATGTTGAATTTGCATGACAAACAAACATTTTTCGAAGCATGCATAAGAGCTTCCGCGTAATTAATGCTTTACATGCTTAGCTGATAAAATGGACTCTTCTGTGTAACGAAGTAGACCAAGTTTAAAATGAAACAAAAAATGAAAATGATCATAGATGTAAATTTTCAAGGGGAAAAAAAGTGCAGTTCCGAGACCGGACTGTATGTTCTGGTAATCTGATCTCAATCTACACTGTTTTAGACGTCGGTTTACTTTTCCACTCGTATAAAAACAAGAGGGCCATGATGGCCCTGTATCGCTCCACTGGTTAATACGTAAAATCCCTACATGCCAAACATTACAATACTTGGTCAATTGGTTTTGAATATAAGACCTCTGAGACAGGACTAAAATTGGTAGCCCAAGTTCTTATGGTAAGTAACAAGAAAATTTCTAAAGATTTCACTACATAAGCTCATGCAAAATTTCTGACCCCTGGGTTGGGGTCAAATTCGACCCTAGGGCTATAATTTGGGTACTCTTCGTAGAGACCCACTAGATAAAGCCACATGCAAAATTTGGTAACCACAGGCCTTATGACTGAGTACAGGGAGATTTCTAAAGTTTTGTCTATATAAGCCCATCTAAAAATTGTGACCCCTGGGGCGGGGCCAATTTTGACCCTCGGGCTATAAGTTGGGCACTCTTGGTAGAGGCCTACTAGATAAAGCCACATGCAAAATTTGGTAATCCTAGGCCTTATGGCTAGGTGCAGGGAGATTTCTAAAGTTTTCTCTATATTAGCCTATGTAAAACTTGTGACCCCCCGGGGTGGGGTCACATTTGACCCCGGGCTATAAGTTGGGCACTCTTGGTAGAGGCCCACTAGATAAAGCCACATGCAAAATTTGGTAACCCTAGGCCTTATGGCTAGGTGCAGGGAGATTTCTAAAGTTTTCTCTATATAAGCCTATGTAAACTTGTGACCCCCGGGGCGGGGTCAAATTTGACCTCAGGGGTATAATTTGAAGAAACTTGATAGAGGTCTACTAGATAAAGCTACATGCCAAATGTGGTAGCTCTAGGCCTGCTGGTTTCAGACAAGAAGATTTTCAAAGATTTCCAATATTTTTAAGTTTTGTTGCCATGGCAACCAGAGTTTTTGATGGAATTAAATTCTTTGAAGAAATTCTGAAGAGGACCATGGCAGGATCATTTCTGTGAAGTTTCATCAAAATTGGCTGGGAAGTTTCAGAGAAGAAGATGTTTAAAATAAAAGTTAACGGACGGACGGACGGACGCACGGACGGACGCACAGACGGACGGACACACGACGGACAACGGGCCATGACATTAGCCCGCTGGCCTTCGGCCAGTGGAGCTAAAAAGTGAAAAATATCGATGCATGCAACGTAATCACATACATGGCTGGCCACTACATAGTGACTCAGCATTTTCACTTAGAATAATACCATGCAACCTGCTGCGTCCTTGTGGTTGACAGATTTTTAAAACATTATCGGAAAAGAGGCAATTATTTCTTCCATATCTATTTGTTTCTTTTTCCACCTTCCATATACTTGAGCGAACAAGCAAAATTTTCCCGATGTCTGACCAGATATTGCCTCTATTCTCCAAATGATTCTAATATCATTGAAGTTTTCAATTTTTTCTCTCAGTCACTTGTACTAATTAGTGATGTCTGAAAATAGAATATGCGTTAATTGGTTGAATCTTGGAAAAAAATATATTGAGCTATGCTTTGTAAAAAGGAGTTTTCATGCATTTGAAAAAGTATCTAAGTAGGTCAGCCTGCGTGGTCCGCGCAGGCTGACCTTGGTCGAAAATGTTTGCTATAGGTCAATTTTCTGCATGTCTAATTACATGTATCAATATTTATGTACCTTCAGATCAAGTCGATTGTTAGACTAAATGCATTTTATGGATCCATAATTATGTGATGACTTGCTTGATATAATCAAACCACGGAGATGCATTAAGCCCTTCTTCACCAGAGCATTTCTCATATAAATATCGTGTGGCAGAGGAGCGCTTACACGTTATTCCTTCGATGCCTAGAAAATGAAATGGCGTTTTTGTCCAGGAATACAACCTCTTAATAATAGCAGGCCTAACTTAAGACTTCACGAATTAAGAGAGCATTTAACCAGAACGTCTCAACATAACGAACCGTATAGATCTAAGATCAGACTGCAAGTTCTATGCAGTTTGATCATGATCTACATTGGCCGCAAAAGCTATTAATAATCGTGGCAGGTACTCTAAGGGTTTAGATACGAATATACAAGGTTGTACGCTATAATATATTACCATCTCGTAAATTAAATTTTGAGACATTTTAAAAACCGAACGCTCAGTTAATTAGCAAATACTCGGTCAAATTGTAAGTACCTGATCAGAGGAACAGCCTCGAGAATGACACAGGATTTCCATGACCTACTTAGATAATTTTACCCCCTTTAAAGTTAACTTTTTAGAAATCGATATGTATAACGTTACCCATATGAATTCGTCCCTGACCTTTCATCGCGTGAGGACAGACAAACTATCGTTCATATTTGCTTATCAATATTTAACTCTTTACAATGCGATCACGTCTTTTCACTCTTTCAGCGAAAAACATATAAACTTGGCCTCTTCCGACTGCTTCAAGTACTGTACCATCCATTAAAACTGAGAGATTTTTACCTTCTTGGCTTGACAAAAAAGCGGACGGTATAGATCAAAGGTCAGACTGCACGTTCTGTGGAGACTGATCTTTGATCTATGCTGTCTGCAAAAGTCCCTGTTTTCGCCTATGGCGCTGGAAGGGTTAACGAACATAAACAAGAGGGCTTATAGAAATATTGGGAGAAAAGGAAAAAATGCTGGTTACCGGTACAATGTTTCCTACTCTTTTCAAAAACATCCGATCATTTAGTCACAATTAATTTTCCGTCTGCAAGAGCTTCCAGTTTGGACAAGTCTGAAATTTTGTATCTGGTAGAAAGGTAAAAAAAAAAGTTTTAGTCTATGGTTTCACCATTTTACAATTGACAATACAGGTAGCTCTTCCGTCTGGAAGGAATTCCACTGTGAAAACAGCGTTGCAAAAGAAGATTTTTTTGTTTGTACCACGCACTGTCTCCTCTCTGCCGATATGTTGGTTATACATATTTCACAAACATGTTTTCAAAATTGTCAGCTGCAATTTTGTTTCAGTAACTTGTTAATAAATCTAATTTCGTACAATTACGCTTTAACAACCAAGCCATACTTGAAAATGACATAGAAGTGTCCTTGGACAAGAACGTAAAAGCCCTGGCGTAGCTATGTGTAGCCAAGGGCGTACTTGAATATATGTGCTATCGCCGTGATATGATTGAAGTAATGTTGAAAGCGGCGTAAGACACTATTCAGTACCACAGTAACTTTATGTCAGTCACGCACATAACACATAAATATACATTGTGGGCTTCTACAAAGGACACATAATTATACATGTATATCACAAGGAATAAATATACGAAGAAAAGGAAAGAAGCTGCTTAAATATAAAGCAAATGTTTCTTTTCCAGGAATGTTTTTCATAAGCATCATACTTCAGGAGCCGTTAGCCCTTTACCAGGCAAAAATTTACACTTGGCCAATTGAAAGCATTTCTACACGTGAAAATTGATGTGATTCAAGTGATTGAATTTGTCATTGAGAGAGTCATATAAAATGTTGTTGGAAAAGGAGAAAATGCTAGTTACCAGCATTTTCTTACAATGTTTTTTTTTTATTTGTCGTGTTCCTCAGGGAGATTAAAACTCGTAATTGTTTTTTAAAAAGATCAAAGGTCGCCTGTCACTGGAGAGAAAAGTATCCGAGGTAGCTCGAGCCTTATATGAGAATGTAAAGGGTGCCGCACTGGCTCTAGCTGAAAATCGAACGCTGTTCACATTGCAAAGTCATGATCTAACCCTTTACCAAACCAATCCCCGGTAACCAAAATTTTTTTATTTTTTTCTCAATGTTTTAAACCTTATCATCAAAGATAAATTTCATGTTTTGCGTAATTTGATATGTCTGCTGCAAATGCTGTCAGTTTGAACGAGTCTAAAATTGTATCATTTGGTAAATAGTTTATCCTGTTCCAATCAAGCCCGGATTTCAAACGTCCCCGCGGTAAAAGACTGGTAATAAGCATTTTTGTCCTTTTCAAATAAAGTGTCTATCTTTTCAAGACAATTTCCATCATTGTGGCGCCGCATGAGCGGCGGCACTATATTTTTATTCGGTTTATGAAACTGCCTGTGGAGGCAGCCATATTGGACTGGTTAAGTGTTTTAACATACATGTAAAAATACAGCAGATCTACTGTACTCTCATTACCAGCACCCAATTGTATAAACGTTGGTTAAACTAACCCAGGGTTAAACTTTAACCCTGAGTTAACTTTTAACCAGTTTGGTTAACTAACCAAACTGGTTAAACACTTATATAAAACAGATAACCAAATTGGTTACTTAACCAGAATGGTTAAATTAACCAACATTTAACCAGACAAATATATCCCATCATGCAGTTCTCTTTCGAAGTTTTCACTCACCAACTGGAGCTAAAACAACTTTTTATGCCCCTGAAGCTGACCGCTTCAAAAAGGAGAAATTGCTTGTAAAAGTTGATTGCATATCATTCTATTATGTATTTGATGCTGCTGAAAACAGCACTTTTTCCTCTTCTATAAGTATGTATCCTAAATGTAAGGTGAAATGGGGTTGATAAATCTAAAAGTAGCTGGTTAAGTATAGGTTTGATTTGTTTGTGGAAGAAAGACAAAAGTTTATGACAGGAATGCACAGATTAAGTTCTAGTTGTATGGTTGTGTGGTGTTTTACATCATTATCACCATTATTTCAGTTTTATCACGGCGGCCAGTGCACCTATCCATGCTTTCCTGTAATTTTTGTTACCAGTACTCCCCACAATATTCTTTCCAAGCCACTGGCTGCTTTCCCACAGAGCCATCATCAAAACAATGATCAGCAAAGAGAGAGGAATGAATCCTGTCACAATGACTATCATCAATCCTTGGGAAGACATTGGCCGAGCTGCGCAAACAAGTGACCTCTGTTCTCAAGTCTTGTACACTGCCGACTGAGATACCGGGGCTTGGCAGATTATGCTCTACACATGTAGTCGTATTCAATTATGGGAAAAAAACCTGAAAAAGCCATTTTCTCTTTTTTTTTTTTTTCTTTTTAAGACCCTTCTGCGAAGTCACTGACACTTGAAGTCAAAGGCGCGTATGACGTATTTATTGAAGTCAAAGGCCAGAGTTCTTGATATATATTAAATTTCTGACTACATGAATATTAAAAAAAAGTGAAGATAGTGGAGTAAACCCCTAGGTGAAGATTTTTTTCTGAAATCGGATTTGAACCCCCCATTTCCTTCTACGGAGACAGGTGCCTTACCCATTAGGCCATTGAATTCACATACAACGGGGAGTGTAGATTATCATAATTAAATATAGCATACATTCCCTGGTGCATGGATTAGATATGATCTTTGTTTTAATAGAAAATAGAATGTTATATTGTGGGGAAACTAATAAGACTTCACTATTTGCTCTTATTTATAAGTTGCTTTCGACATTCAGGGTACAGTCCCAACTGGCGAGACTACTGTACACACTGTTTCATCACCCAGAAAGTTGCAAAATCGCAGGTTTCCTGCACACTTTTATCTTTTAATCCTTTACCAAACGACAAAATTTTAGACTGGTCCAAATTCAAAGCACTTGCAGACGACAAAATAAACGTAACTCAAAAATGGAAATTTGTTTCCAGCTGGGTAGAAAACATTGTGGGAAAAGGAGGAAATGCTGGTTACCAGCATTTTCTCCTTTTCCCGCAATGTTTTCAAAAGGCTTCTATCTCAGGGTCGTAAAAACCAGGGTTTGTTTGGTAGAGGGTTAATGAAGGCTGCTCCATCTTTAGATAGACATGAAATTCTAATGTGGGTCCCATCAACGTATCCCACAAAAGCTGAAAAAACTGCTGATCTCGTAATACCCACGTCGTGTGGTCCGTCGTTTTTCCCCGGTCGTCGGGAATTTTATGTAGGCCTACCAGTGGATCTACGTCTTTCAAAGTAAACAATGTCTTTTGAGTCTATCCCTTGCGATGGTTCTGGACACAGTACGGATATCTACCCCAAATGTGTCCCCAAAATCATCCATGAAAAGCCTTAGGTCAATATTATGCCTGGCTAGGCTAGATCTTGATGTCAATGATAAGTTACGATTTCGTCCCATGTCGAAGTCGATCCTCTAAAAGGTTTTCTAGTTTTCTATACAGGAATCTACGGTGGCACAAAAGTGACATGGAAGATATATTTTATACTACGTGCGCACGTAATACTACTGCGTGCGCACGTATTACTTATTACGTGCGCACGTATTAGCTACTGCGTGCGCACGTAGTATAAAATATATCTTCCATGTCACTTTTGTGCCACCGTAGGAATCATACATATACAATCTCTAGTCTAATTTTGCCGCTTCAAATCCAGATCTACATCATCGTCGAAGATTTTTGTCTCAAATTCGTCAGTTTGCACATGTAAACGTCGAGATTGCCTAGGTTGTCTAGCTACCGGTGTAACTAGGGCGGTCATGTTGTTTTTTGGTCAAATAGTTAACCGGTATAGTGGAGGTGGGTTAAATCTAACCAGAATTTGATTCTGGTTAAAGTTAACCAGACCTTTATACAATCGCTAACCATTAATTTAACCCAAACTCTCTCCTAACCAAACTTTTAACCCAGTGGTTAAATTTAACCAACGTTTATACAATCGGGTGCAGATCGGGACCGTACTAACTTTGTTTTTCTATTTGGAGGGATTTTTTTGTTATTTAACATGTAATATACCGTTCTTTCATTGCCAAAACGATAAAAAACCAGATCGTAGGTCTGTCAACTTGTTTGTTTATAAAAACTGTAAAATACATTTCGAGAAATAAGTCACGTGATCAAATATTGTCTGTCACAAATTTTCGCGATCTCCGAGCAGAGTTGTCGTTCGTTACTCTCACCATACATCTCTGCAATGGGCTAAATGACAAGAATCTTGTCAAACCGAGGAAAACATCTTTTGTTACTGTTTAACTGTTTCATGTGTAACATAATAAAGTAGACAAAAGAAATATGATTCCGGATACATTATAGGTGCATTCAAACTGATGAATTTACCTGTATACAATTGAACTATTTTTTCAAGCTTCTTTACTGATCAGAATCTTACGCCAATTATAAAAAAGATGGCTGCGCCCATGAATGATGACAACAGTTTTGACACACCGATGGATCTAAGTTTGTAAGATTAAAAAACAAGTTATCGTCCTTTAAAAGACATTTAAGCTTTTCAGAAAATCCCTCTTTTTCACATTTTCTACCACTAAGTCTGATTGGCCGTATGCTGTTTGAACAGCACACAAAACAATCGATTGGTCTTTCTTTCACCGGCGTTTGTGTCGCCATTTTGAGTTATGGTCATGTGACGAAAATATCACGTGATGACGAACTACTTTCTGAGCCAACTACAGAGGTGAATGGGAATGATCCGTAGTGCAAGAGAGTGAAATTTTCGAAGCCGCC
Source organism: Hippopus hippopus (assembly GCA_946811185.2). NCBI lineage: Eukaryota > Metazoa > Mollusca > Bivalvia > Cardiida > Cardiidae > Hippopus > Hippopus hippopus. Next base: position 60,975,227 of record OX328099.1, on the reverse strand, counting down.
ATTTTGAATAAGCTGAATCTTATAAGAAGAATTTTCAAGCTCTTTGACCCTAGAGCACTCTATGTTTAAAACCGCATGTAGATCTATATTTTTGTACTAGTAGTGTATGGATTGCAGAAATATTGTTATCCTTTCACCATCGTGTTCTTAAGACCAGCGAGGGCTAAGCTGGTCAAATTGGAGTGATTTACGAACAATTGGGTAACAGAGGAAATTCTTCCGAAATGCCGTCGGTCCGATGGACATGTCTTGAATGTCCGGTTTTAACATCAAAATTGAATAGACTATTCCTTTACAATACACATTGACAAAGTTTACATTATGCCCTTACACACATGTGTACTAAGATAAAAATAACATCGAAAGGTCATGTACTAATTTTAGAATGACATAGGTTTTTCCCGTACACTGTTCAGCCTCAATAGACCAATGAAATCGTCGTAAGAATGAATGACGTCATACTTTGTATGATGATTTTTCATTGATCAGTTGGAAATATAGTTTCTAATGAAATTACGCGACATTTATTTGGCGATCTTTCCTTTTCTACAAAAAAGATCGGCTGCTGTCATGAAATAGAACCCGAGGATTGCCCTGTACATCAGTGAAGAAGAATTCATTGAGGAAGAAATATGTAAACCTGTAACTTATTTGGTCCTGACAAAGACATGGTTTTCCCTGACCCTCTGTTTCTTTGAATTTGGACCCTCAAATTTTCTTAATGACCCCCAAAATTTCTATTTGTGCCTTCTCTACTTCATTTGAAGGGGGCCAAATGACCCCCAAATCAGAAAGTCAAGGGAAAACCCAGTAAAGACTCATGAATTTTCTGTAGATTTTCAGTCTGAAGATGACAATTGTCTGAAAATCGAGTTTTATACAAGAGACGGTTGAGTTTTAAATACGGCCAGGGATTCTCGATGTGTTATAAAGGTCCGAGATACTGTACATGTAAATCTACCCCCATTGATATTCTTTTTGTTATTCCTTATAAATTAAAAAATATTTCATGTAGTTATTTTAATTTATCGATATTTTGGGTCTGGTAAAAAAAACATTAGGTAATTTTTTTTTTTACCAGACCGAATGTCCAGTAATAACTTGGCAACTTTCAGAAAGACTGGGTCACGAGTTCGGTAAACTGGACTTATAGAGTAACTTGATTGGAGAATTCAGTATAACCCGCTGTAATATGCCCTATTTCAGAAACAACTGATTTACGGCGCCATTGATGTTATGCATCAATATTTTCTTGTATGAGATACATTTTATTTGTCGTCTGCAAACGGCCAAGTCTAAAATTTTGTGGTAAAATAATGCCGCGGTACCTCACAAATGCACGCTTTTTAAACCATGAAGTGGACGACTTTTGAAAATATAGCAAATAAAAGGAACGGCTACTTGTCAGACACAGTTAATTGTATAGTTTATAAATTTTTCGATCCATAACAAACCCCAATTTCATTTCCCCTTAATTTTTGTCTTCGTGTAACGTGCTCGCAGCTTTAGTGAAAGTAGTTCCGGTAAACATGAGCGTTAAAGGTTTAATATAATTTTATCAACCTATTATTTTTTTAAAATAGTTTTAAAACACCCAACCGCTCCGTTGTAAAATATCTAGGCCAGTCACATATAGATTAAACAAAACAGGTCAGGCTACCGAGATAGCATTCCCCTTTTGTTTTGTTTGATATTTTGATAAACAAAGCATCGGATAGCAAGTTCGAGTTTATAGACGTAAAAGGTGTGGTAAGGAGTTAATCTGACCTTATCGGTCGTATAAGGTCAGATTAACTCCTTACCACACGACAACAAATCAAACTCTTCGAAATCGAAAGCATTTGTTTCAATAAGTTCAGTGTGACTTAACCCTTTACCACATAATCCCAAGTTTTAACGACTCTTTGGAAAACACTGTGGGAAAAGAAGATAATGCTGGTAACCATTTCCCACAATGTTTTCTGCCTTTTCACTAAAAAATTCCATTATTTCAGCAACATTAAATTTGTCGTCTGCAAATGCTTTGAAATTGGACCAATGCATAATTTTGTCGTTTGGTAAAGGAATAAGTAATGGTATTTATCGTATCTGTGTTTGAAAGGGAAGAGTAGAAAACATTGTGGTTACCAGCATTTCACTGTTTTTTCCTAAAGCCCCTTCCATCAGGGTCGTTAAAACATGTGGTTGTGTTGTACAGGGTTAATCCATGTAAGTAGTATAGGGTACTCACTTGGGGCAAAATAGGCGATTTTGCCCCAAGTGACTACCCCTGAGTGCCCCATTCTGCTACCCTGACAGTAAATGGGGCACTGGGATAGCAAATGGGGCACTTTTGGAGACAAACCGGAAGTAGATATCGCCAAAAGTCCGCCATTTTGAATTCTGACGGATAAGCAGATGGGGCACTGTGACGTCATTTCCGGTTGCCCTATCCGACTTACCCTGAGTGCCCCATTCTGCCACCCTGACAGTAAATGGGGCCCCGGGGCAGCAGAATAGGGCACGTGACGTCACTTCCGGCTGACGTGACCTTCCGGTACCTACTCTCCTTACCCTGAGAGGGGGAAAGATGGGTATGGCTTAGGAAAGTCATGTGACGTCATGGAAACAGGGTAAAGACCATTTCCGGTTGATCTTAGACTGTACATGTTGCAGAGATTGGACATTCCCTATCTGACTTACCCTGAGTGCCCCATTCTGCTTACCCTGAGTGGGGCTGTACTGACTGAAAGTCTTGAAAATTGACATTTGAAAGATCACTCTTTCGTGTTGAATGGTAGCCCTGAAAAGGGCTGTTTGTGGAGATTGTGTTTTTTAGACACAACCTCCAACTTTTCTGCAGGCTGGACAGCTGCTTGCTGTCCGCCTCCTCAATCTCCTCAACTCTGTCTCGTCCAGATCAAACTGGAGTGAAAACGCCGGCTCATCGTCGTCATCCCAGCATTCTGTCACTGGGATGACAAACTCCTTCTCTTCTTTGATAGCTGGTGGTGATGAACCCCTTTTTTCCTCTGCCATCAACTGATTGAGCTGGTTTTTAACCCTCTCTATTTTTAATGAGAGGGTGGATACCGCTCTCATTAAGTTTTGAACTGACTTTCGAAGATCTTCCATCGTTCAATTGAAAAGTGAAAAAATCGTCGGCTTTTATAAGCTGATGGGAGGATTGACCTACTTTGGTTCAGAATTAACGATGACCAATCAAAATGTGTAATGATATAACGAACGAATCGATTGGATACCGTTATTTCTATGTCAAAGTAGGTCAACCCTCTCGTCAGAACTAGGATTTACCTACTTTGATTCAGAATTAAGAGCGCGTTAGAACTAGGATTTACCTACTTTGATTCAGAATTAAGAGCGCGTTCCCGGGCGAAAGCACCCTCGATAAAGAGGGGTTTAAACGTTATATGTTATTAAGTGTAACTCTTTAGAGGTAGAAATGCCAAAATTTGAAAAGAATAATCTTTCAGAATTAACGTTTTTTTGACCAATCAAAAGCTTCGTTGGTTTAATGTTGACCAATCAGAAGCTTCGTTATATTTCTTTGTATGCGTAAAAACTAGAAGGAGAAGATTCGTGTTATGCACAGGAGTTTGGACTTAGTCTTTTTTTTTGATATGGAATACAGTGTGATTTTAATACCCACACTGTCTCTGGTTAGAGTAAAAAATTTGCAGTGGGACTGTGGACTTAGGCTTTTTTGAGTATAACTCTTAGAGTGTAACTCATTGACTGAAAGTCTTTTGACTGAAAATTGACAATTTGAAAAGAAAGACCTTTTCGTGGTGTTGGGTTAGCCCTGAAAAGGGCTGTTTTTCTGTGTTGGAATGTTTTCCAGCTTTAATGACAACATCCAAAATTTGCATGGCAGATTGGACATGCTCCGACTCTTTTCGTGATTGTCATTGCTCCATTATTAAAAGTAATCCGTCTCCCGAGTTCCACATCAACCAAGATAACGTCAGGTGTTGTCTCTAGAACTAATTCGTATGTGCGTGATATTTGTTCTAGTTGTATTCTATTCTCTTCAATCCTGTTCTTTAGTATCAGTACTTGATCACCACCAATCAGAAAGACTCGGAGAGCCTCAATAAGTCGATGATTCATTTGGTCCATTTTTCGTTAACACTTAATCGTGCTATTCGAGAGCTGAGTGTCGAATGATTTATTATTTGGAAAAATCGACGACTTTTATACGTTTACAGGGGATTGACCTACTTTGACTTAGAATTAAGAGCGCGATCCTGGTAGAAAGCATCCTGATCAAAGTTCTGAGAAAAAAGCTTAATGCATACATATGTGGAGAATTCTCTTTAGAACAGATCTATTTTGAATGAAGTAGAAAAGCATTCAATCGACCTAGACAAAAAAAGTGAAAATTAGAAGGCTTTTTTGAGTGTAACTCTTAGAGTGTAACTCTTTGAAAGTCTTTTGACTGAAAAATGACAAAATTTGAGGAAAGATAGATCTTTTCGTGGTGTTGGGTAGCCCTAAAAAGGGCTGTTTGTACAGGTTCACTTTTTTAACCTCTTCTCTTTATTCTCCTATTTTCCATCGCATTTATTACTTGGAATAGATGCTCAACTTCACGCCTTATACGTCTAAGGCGTTCTCTTTCTTCTATCCAGTACAGCAATGTAAGTAAAATTGTCAGGCCAAACATTGTGCTGATTTGGTTTTAACTCTACAGCAGCTGAGTTCCGAATGAATGTGATTTGCGATTGTCTTTTATAGTCTACAGAGCTATAAAAATAGTGACTACAAAGTATTTTTAACTATGATCACTGAGAATAGTGTTTTGCATAGAGGAAAATGCAATTGGGTTAACGTTGACCAATCAAAATGTGTAATGATATAACGGACGATTCGATTGGACAACGTTAATTCTGAGTCAAAGTAGGTCAATCCCCCTGCAAACGTATAAAAACGAACTTTTTTATTATCGGGTTATTTCACAATGAAAGGCAGCAGCTTTTTCTGTGGGGTATTTGGAAAGCCAAAGGTTCAGGAGGAGAAAAAGAAAGAGATGGAGGAGAAGATAGAGATGGAGAAGAAAAGAGAAGAAGAAAGAAAGAGACTAAAGTTTAAAGCGCTGTGTGCTTTTTTTGAGAGGAGGGGGTACGAGTTTTATACTCGTACGCCGAAGATCAAGATGGGGAATATTTACCCCGATCTGAAAGACTTCATGCCACCCACCGAGCATCGTGGGTGGCAAAAGAAGCTGCAGAAACTGTATCCTTCACTGGTATGGAATTAATTTATCCAGCCAGTGAATGGAGAAAAAAACAGCCCTTTTCAGGGCTACCATTCACCAAGAAAGAGCTTTTCTTTCGAATTGTCAATTTTTCTCTCAAAAGGCTTACAATCGAAAGACTTACAGTCAGAAGAAAAAAAGTCAAGCCCAGAATTATTTCATATGTTTTTTATTCAAACATTTGTACAATGAAACAAGACATGAACTGTGAAAAAAACAATGGAATGAAAACATTTAAACAAGTCAGCCTTTTTTTTGTTAAAACATTTTTTTAAAAAACTTAAAACAATATTTTGCAACAGTTTTTCAACAACCACTTTTTTTATTGAAACTTTTTCAGTGTGTTTTTCTTTTTTTCTTTGGAATGTCAGATTCACATTCACTCTTTCGTTTTCTTCCCCTTTCATTATTTTTTAATACCATATCTGGACAGGTCCAGATTTTATCCCCATGTTTTTTTGATTTGCAAAAGAAACACTTCTTTTTTTTCTCGCTTTCTCTTTTTTCGTTGTTTTGCTTTTTCTCCTCTTTGATTGAAAGAGTCTCCTCTGAAGAAAGTTCGTTGTTTTTTAGTTTCAAAGTTGGTTGTTTTCTTAGATTATCGTTTGTAGATATTTTTTTCTCTATCTGTTCTGTTATTTTACAGATCTCTGTATCGCTGATAGTCATGTTGTCGATCTGCATATTTTCGATCTGATTTTCAGTCGATGATGTAGTCTGTAGTGAGCTTGTTTTCCATTTATTTTCGTTGCAGAATGATTTCAGAATACCAACGAATTTCATGTTCTGAAATTCACCAAAAAAATCCCATTGTTGGTGAAATTTTGATATCGTGACTGCGTGGGTTCACATAGACAAAAACGACTGTTTCTGTCTGCTTTTCTTTTTCTGGACAATTTCTAGCCCAGTGTCCTGGTTTGTTGCATGTAAAACAGATATCTTTTCTTTTTCCATCCGGTTCATATCGTCTATCGATCGTTGCTTGATTCAAAACTCTGTAACTGGTAATACGGTAAACGTCTTTTTCTGTTACATGTTGATGGGATAAAAATGATCCCACATAGTTCCCAATATGTTGAACTTGATACTTTAACGGAACATTACTGGTCTCGTAATCGTGGGTGTATGGGTTAACGTACAGATACATCATCTTTCCTATCAGTGATGTATTTTGTAGCTTAAACTCGCTCATTATTTATTATCAACTGTACTGTCTGAAGTTGATCAGAAGAATGATATAGATTTCGTAGCTATCGTCTCCATTTATACACTATCGAGATGACAGGCTCTATAAAATGCCGAGTTTTCTGACTTACTGTATCATTGTCTTACATTCAGACATAAACGATGGCTAAAAGAAAAAGAATAGTACCTTATTCAGACAGTGAAAGTGACAATGAGTCAATTTCACCACCAAAAAAAAAAATGAAAAAAGAAGAAAGTGACAGTGAAGACGATTTCTCTTCACCCAAGAAAAAACCTGTAAAAATGATCGTAGAAAGTGACAGTGAAGATAATATCTCCTCGAAAAAAATGAACGTGAAAAGTGAAAGTGAAGATGAAACACCTAAGAAAAAAACGATCATAAAAAGTGAAAGTGAAGATAATATCTCCTCGAAAAAAATGAACGTGAAAAGTGAAAGTGAAGATGAAACACCTAAGAAAAAAACGATCATAAAAAGTGAAAGTGAAGATAATATCTCCTCGAAAAAAATGAACGTGAAAAGTGAAAGTGAAGATGAAACACCTAAGAAAAAAACGATCATAAAAAGTGAAAGTGAAGATGATATCTCCTCGAAAAAATTGATTGAGGATCCAAAAGAAGAAAGTAACAACACTACTTTAGACATGAAAAGTCTGTATGACTTAACGGAGAAGAGAAAAAAGAAATCGAGGAAATTTAGAACAGAATCACATCTGTTGATGGCGTCTTTTAAGAAATTTGAAGAATTACCACCCCATCAACTGATCGGATTATTTGATGAAGTTACCCATCAAATCATTCAAAAGTTAAATGCTGAGCCGACGGATATGATTAGAATTAGTATCAATCACCCTTCATTGAAAATAGGGATTCATATTCCCTTTCTACCTACAGAACAGCTGAAAGGCGAAACTATGTTAAATGAGATTGAACGAGTTTTACAATCGAATACAGATTTCGTCTTGAACGATGGATTCATGACATTTGACATTACACATACAATACCTCCAAGCGGTAACGGGAGAAAAAGATCATCAGAATTGGATTCAAAGGTTTTTTCCCGGAAGAAAAAATCAATTATTCAAATTAACAATCATGATCACCTATGTTTTGCAAGAGCAGTTGTGGCGGGCATTTGCTACAGTGAACGTGAAAACACCAAAGCATGGGATAGAAGATGGTCATGCATCAGAAAATCAGATAGAATACTTCAAAAGACTGAAGCTGAGAAACTGTTGAATGAAGCTGGAGTTTCGCCAACCCAGTCTGTAGGAATTGACGAATACAAAAAAATCCAATCTTTCTTGTATGAAAAGGGCTATGTCATTAAAGTTCATCAACAGCATTCAAAAGTGAAAAAAGTATTTGAACACCCAGAAGTGAAAGACGATAGTAAAATTATACATTTGTACTTTCATCAAAACCACTATGATTACATCAAATCCATTGCAGGTTTTCTTAGTTGTGGATATTATTGTGAGTTCTGTGATATGGGATACTCGGGACGGGAAAGTCATACATGTTCAAATATCTGTAAAGGTTGTTTTCGCAAAGGAAATCAAAAGAATATGTTTGCAGTGGGTGTCATAGACGATTTTTCAGTGCTGCATGTTTGGCAAATCATAGAATTGTTCAAGGTAAAGAAAAGAAATCCATTTGTGAATTAGTAAAACTCTGTTTAAAATGTGGTCAACAATATTATCTCAGAAAGAAAAATCATATCTGCCATGGAAAGAAAAAGTGTCATATCTGCAAGAAAATTGTTGACTTTTCTCATCGATGTTATATTCAGCCTTACCAAAGTAAGACAAACACCGATGACAAGACGAGTTCTTCTGTAGTCAAAAAACCATTGTTCATTTTCTTTGATTTTGAATGCAAACAAGACACAGGGATACATATCCCGAATTACTGTATTGCGCACAGAGCATGTGATGAATGTATCGATAAACCACTTGATTTTTTCATTGTTCCACATGCAGTGAATTTGAAGAAGGAAGAGAAGTTATTTTTCAAGGTGAGGAAACTTTGAGTCAATTTTGCAACTGGCTCTTTTCAGAACATCATAAAGGATTCACGGCTATTGCGCATAATTTCAAAGGCTATGACGGACAGTTTATTCTTGACTATGTTATCAAAATTGGGTTAAAACTTCCAAATTTGATCATGAATGGCAATAACATTATGAAGTTAGAACTGAATGGAGCGCGTTTGATCGATTCTTTTAATTTCATGAACTTCGGTTTGGCAAAATTTCCAGCTACATTTGGTCTTCAAGAAATGAAAAAAGGTTACTTCCCTCACTGGGCAAATACAGATGAATTCTGGGGTTACATTGGTCCCTACTTGGACATGTCTTATTACAAGCCCGATTCAATGTCTGAAGAGGCCAGGTCAAATTTCATAGTCTGGTATAATGATAAAGTTCAAAGGGATGAGGAATTCAATTTTCAAAAAGAGATGGAAATGTACTGTAGGTCAGATGTTGACATCCTAAGACGAGGTTGTGGTGAATTCAGATAAGTGTTTATTGAACAGGGTAGCATTTGCCCATTTCTAGAGGCGGTTACCATTGCCGATGCGTGTAACAAGGTTTGGCGAAGCAAATATTTGCCTGAAAATCAAATAGCTATCATTTCAAGTAAAGATTCATCCAGACCCCACTTTTCCATGAAAGCAATACGCTGGATCCAGAGCGTAGCTATGGAAAAAGGAATCAGTATTCGCAATGCAAAAAATGGTGGTGAAGTTCAAATCGAGAGATACAGTGTAGACGGATTTCACCGTCAATCAAACACTGTCTACAAATTCCTTGGGGATTTGTTTCATGGCTGTCCCGTATGTTATACAGATCGAAAACAGATCAATCCCATCAATGGAAGATCGATGTATGAATTGTACGAACGTACTTTTGAACGTTTAGGAGCTATCCAAAAAATGGGATATAACGTAGAGTTCATATGGGAACATGAATTCGATGCTAAGATGAAGAAGGATAAAGAGTACAAAAAACTCTTTGAAAACCTGTATCCAAATTGGGATCCCATCGATCCAAGGGAGGGGTTGTCTGGAGGAAGGTGTAATGCAATAAAAATTGCCTATGATATCAAGGAAAAAAGTAAAAAGGAAATCAAATACATTGATATTTGTTCTCTGTACCCTTATGTTTGCAAACACAAATCTTATCCTGTAGGGCAACCAAAAATCTTAACTGCTGAGAATATTGACGTGAAGAATATTCGTCAGTATGAAGGAATAATTAAATGCGAAGTTTTACCTCCAGATGATTTGTTTCACCCCGTTCTCCCAGTTCACTGTAACAACAAAATGATGTTTCCACTCTGTATGAAATACGCAGAAGAAAATTCGAACATTTGTAGACATAACAAAGAAGAGAGGGCTTTGGTAGGAACTTGGGTTACTTTTGAACTGTTCAAAGCTCTTGACTGTGGTTATCGGCTATTGCAAGTGTATGAAATTTGGCAATTCGATTCTGTGTCGGATCAGTTCTTTAAAGGCTATGTGGATAATTTTTTGAAAATTAAGCAAGAAGCTAGCGGATGTCCCAGATGGTGTCAATCAGATTCAGAAAAAGAACAGTTTATTCGTGAATATGAGGAGGCAGAAGGTATTCGTCTTGATCCAAGTTGTATTCAAAAAAATCCTGGGAGAAGATCCTTTGCTAAGATTATGTTGAACTGTCTTTGGGGAAAATTAGCCCAGCGTGAAAAAATGACCCAGACGGAATACATCAACGATCCGTCTAAATATTTTGATTTGGTCACCAATCCAAATTTCATTGTGAAGCATGTAGAAATCTTTGACGATGACTGTCCATTCATCTTGGTCAACTACGAAACAATGTTGGAACATATTGATACTCACGCTACAGCCAATGTTATTGTAGGAGCCTACGTAACAGCTTATGCAAGGCTGGAATTGTACAGCGTTCTTGGAAAGTTAAAGGATAGAGTTCTGTATTTCGATACAGATAGTTGCATGTACATTCATGATCCTGAATTATGGAACCCTCCCATTATTAACAGCAGACTAGGAAAATGGACTGATGAAGAGCCTGATTGTAAAATCACTCATTTCAGAGGACTAGGACCAAAGAATTATGCTTACAAAATGAAAACAAAAGATGGAAAAGTGAAAAGCAAATGTGAAGGGAATTACTTTGGATTACAATACAAGTCAGGTGGTGAATTTCGATATATATTCAAAATGTGCTTTGAATCGCACTACAGAAATCAAAATTGAATATGATTGTAGAATCAAAAGACATAGAGATAGAACGGTCACCAGTGAACCGCAAACAAAAACGTTTCGTTCTGTATACACCAAGAGAGTTATTGTAAATGATACTGACACTGTACCCTATGGCTATAAAACGTTGAGAAGATAATTCCATGTTACATTGTTTTGAACTGAACGGTCCGAGTAAGACGCAAAATAATAATATCACTGAAAAATTATGTTGCCTTTACCAATAGAACTACGTGAAAAGATTTATGGAGAATTCGTTCAACAGCATATGCTCGATGAACAATCGCAACTTTACATTAAATTCGGCTGTGTGAAACTTTGGATAGATAAATTGCACAAAGGTTTTGCAAAAGGAGAATCGTCCTGCAAGTTGTATGCTATACACAACTTTATTGCTATGATGGTAGACGATTCGGATTTAGATCTCGTTCTCAAAGCTTATTTAGCATCTTGTTGGTGGAAAGACGGTGCTATCGGTAAACAAATTCGATCCACAAGTCGCTGGTGCTTTATTATCATAGGAAGAACAGAAGAAAGCTTTCTGAACGTTCTGAAAATGAAATCAGTTTTATTTAACTTTTACTTACGCTACAAAAGAGGATTTATTCAAAACGATGAGGAAATAGTGGATACCTTGGAAGGCTATATTTTATTTAATAGAGATGTTACAGAAGAAAGTGTATATTCATCCCTTTCAACAAAAGGCGTTACAAAACATGTTTTTCCATTTAGAGGAATACGTGAATTCAGAGAGATGGACAGTGAATATCAATTGTATTTGGGTAATTAGCAATTGCATACAGTTATTATGGAACATGAAGACAAATGGAAAACTCGGGGCATTTGTGAATTTGCATTGTGAATTTGCATTGTAAAATGTTATACTGTATGAAATGTTATATTGTACGAAATGTTTTTATGCTAAATTGTTTTTTGCACAGATATTGTCTTTTCATTTTCAATGTTTTTAACAGATATTGTTTTTTCATTCCATTGTTTTTTCACAGTTCATGTCTTGTTTCATTGAACAAAATTGTTTGAATAAAAACAAATGAAATAATTCTGGGCTTGACTTTTCTTCTTCTGACTGTAAGTCTTTTGACTGTAAGTCTTTTGAGAGAAAAAAATTGACAATTCGAAAGAAAAGCTCTTTCTTGGGGAATGGTAGCCCTGAAAAGGGCTGTTTTTTCTCCATTCACTGGATGGTTAAAATTAATTCCATACCAGTGCCATGAAGTCGGGCGAAAACTCAAGCCCTTGCCTCTTTAAAAACTCGCAGAGAGTTTTCAACTTCGCTGCCTCTTCTCTTCTTGCTTCTTTTTCTCTTTTCTCCCGATCTAGCTTCTCCTCCATCTCTCTCTTCATCATTTCGCCCTTTCTCCTTCCAAAACACTTGCTAAAAGTTTTATTGTCTTTCATTGTGAAATGAAAAATAATCCGATCATAAAAAAAGTTCGTTTTTATACGTTGACGGGAGGATTGACCTACTTTGACTCAGAATTAATGTTGACCAATCTCAGAATTAACGTTATCCAATCAAAATGTGTAATGATATAACGACTGGGCGACGTTAATTCTATGTCGAAGTAGGTCAATCCACCCTGCAAGCTATAAAATTCCAATGTTTTATAATCAAATCATTATCGTTCCATCATGGTACAGATACTTCTCTGTCCGATGTGCGGTAACAGATGCTATATAAAATGCGGAAAATGCCTTACTATTCTGGACTACCTTGGCCAGAAGCATAACTGTCCTGATCCTGATGAGGGATTCTATGACTATGATGAAAGCTCGGCAGTATGCTGTGAATACTGTGGATGTGAAATCATCCCAGTAAATCGTTTAGAAGAGCAGTAGTCTTGATAGATGAATACTCGAAAAACAGCCCTTTTCAGGGCTAACCAACACCACGAAAAGATCTTTCTTTTCAAATTTTGTCAATTTTCAGTCAAAAGACTTCCAGTCAAAGAGTTACACTCTAAGAGTTATACTCCAAAAAAGCCTAAGGCCACAGCCACTGCAATTTTTGCTCTAACCAGACAAAAAAGTCTATTCCCAACCTTTTTTGAGCAGAGACAGTGTGGGTATCAAAAAATCACACTGTATTCCATACTAAAAAAGTCAAAAGCGTAAATCCTCTCTTCTATCATTTCAGATTTATCAATTGTTTTTTGGATAAAAAAAATGTAACGAACGTTCTGATTGGGCAACGTTAAAGCAACAAACCTGATGATTGGTCAAAAAACGTTAATTCTGAATCAAAACTAGGACTGATGGGAGGATTGACCTACTTTGGTATAGAATTAACGTTACCCAGTTGAATCGTTCGTTATATCATTACACATTTTGATTGGTTAACGTTAATTCTAAGTCAAAGTAGGTCAATCCCTATACAAGAATATATAAAGTCCGGACTCAATTGTAAAAAATTATTATCAAGTAGATAACCAAATCATCAACATGCCTTCAAGAATAAGAACTCTTGACAAACGTTTCACTTTAAATGATGCTAAACGACGTTTTAGAAAAACCTTTAATCAGATCGTCTTGCTGGAGCAACGTTTAGACCAGGTGAAGAAACGGTACAAGATGGCAGAACGTACAAACAACAGAGCGTTCCGCTATAACCTTCGAATGAAGCTTACAGTTATTGAAGGGACACTTGAAATGTTTTATGAATATGCCTTTTCCAAAGCTGACCAGATTATCGAACTTCACCGAGAGCTGTTCAACGATTCTTCTGATTCTGAATAATTATTCAACTTGATTTTCTTCAAAACAGCCCTTTTCAGGGCTACCCAACACCACGAAAAGATCTTTCTTTTCAAATTGTCAATTTTCAGTCAAAAGACTTTCAGCCAATGAGTTACACTCTAAGAGTTATACTCCAAAAAAAGCCTATTTTTGGCATTGCTACCTCTATGAGTTACACTTAATAACACATAGCGTTTAACCCCGCTTTATCGAGGGTGCTTTCGCCCGGGAACGCGCTCTTAATTCTGAGTCAAAGTAGGTCAATCCTAGTTCTGACGAGAGGATTGACCTACTTTGACATAGAATTAACATTGTCCAATTGATTCGTTCGTTATATCATTACACATTTTGATTCGCCAACGTTAATTCTAAGTCAAAGTAGGTCAATCCCTTTACAAGATCATATAAAGTCCGGACTCAATTGTAAAAAATTATTATCAACTAGATAACCAATTCAAATCATCATGTTTACAAGAAAACTGACTTCGAGTGAGCGCAAGATACAACGCAAAATGAATGTTGCCAAACGAGAATTTATGGAAGCCTACAAACAGATCGACTTGCTAGAACATCGTCAAGATGTGGTAGAGAAAGCATACAAGATGTCAGAACGTACAAATAACAGATTGTACTGCTGTTACTTTGGGATAAAATTATGGGTTATTGAAGAAACACTCGATATGTACAGAGACTATACCCGCTGTAAGCGTGAACAGATGGATGAACTTCACCGGGAGTTTTTCGACGAATAGGTCCAACTCTGAATATTTTGAGTTGATTTCTTTTAAAAACAGCCCTTTTCAGGGCTACCCAACACCAAGAAAGAATGATCTTTCTTCAAATTTGTCAATTTTCAGTCAAAAGACTTTCAGTCAAAGAGTTACACTCTAAGAGTTACAGTCAAAAAAGAGGTCCTTTGCATCAACTCTCTAGCTAAATCTTCCCTCAAAGAACAAAATCGTTCCTCTGACTAAGTCCAACAGTAAGTTTTGAGTAAGAAAAATCCATCTCTCCAATAAAACTAAAGATATAACGAGCTTTTTGATTGGATAACGTTAATTCTGAGTCAAAAGTAGGTCAATCCATCCAGCAAAACTGTAAAAAGTCAATGTGTTATACATCAAATCATATTCGTTCCACTATGGTTCAGATACTTTTTTGCCCTTTGTGTGCTCAAGCATGCGACATAGAGTGTGGGAAATGTACATTTCCCCTATAGTATCTTGGACAAAAGCACAACTGTCCAAATCCTGATGAGGGATTTTATGATGAAGACGATGACCCAGGGGTCTGGTGCGAATATTGCTGGCGAGAGATCAGACCTGTAGTTTATACAGTCGATGAATAGCCTTGCCAGACAACAAGACTCAAAACAGCCCTTTTCAGGGCTACCATTCAGCAAGAAAGAGTGATCTTTCGAATTGTCAATTTTCAGTCAAAAGACTTTCAGTCAAAGAGCTATACTCTAAAAAAGTCTAAGTCCAATACAGACCTAGTTTTCTCTTTCAAAATCACACTGTATTCCATATCAAAAAAAAGACTAAGTCCAAATTTCTGTGCATAACACGAATCTTTTCCTTCTAGTTTTTTTACTCACACAAAGAAAGAAATATAACGAAGCTTCTGATTGGGCAACATTAAACCAACGAAGTTTCTGATTGGTCAAAAAAAAAACGTTAATTCTGAAAGATTATTCTTTTCAAATTTTGGTATTTCTACCTCTAAAGAGTTACAATTAATAACACATAGCGTTTAACCCTCTTCATCGAGGGTGCTTTCGCCCGGGAACGCACTCTTAATTCTGAATCGAAGTAGGTCAATCCCTGTTCTGACGAGAGGATTGACCTACTTTGACATAGAATTAACGTTGTCCAATCGATTCGTTCGTTATATCATTACACATTTTGATTGGTCAACGTTAATTCTGAACCAAAGTAGGTCAATCCTCCCACCAGCTTATAAAAGCCGACGATATTTTTCTAAATAATAAAATTATTCGACTCTCAGCTCTCGAATAAAACGCTAATGGAAAAATGGATTTCAACTTAAATGGATTCAACTTGGACGGTTTCGACATAGACGAATTCCTACCAAAAGAAAACACTGGAGATATTTTATCATCAGCAATGAATTCAACACTCGTCAACCCAACGACTGCGATAAATACAACGCTCATCAACCCAAAGACCATATTGGACGACATTTTTGAAGAAGTAAGACAGCTGAATTCAAAACAAGATTCTGTATTGACTCAGCTTTTAGAAGAACTGAAGACTTTTAACAAGCATTTGGAGGAGATAAAGACTTTAAACACAAACACTGAACAGCTGAGCAGAAATATTGAGACATTATGTCAACAGAGTAAGCGTGTTTCACCTGTTCCTGTGCAGATTCCGGTGAAAATCCCGATGGAGTTTGACTTTGATAAAACCAGTCTTCATAAACTAGTGGAGTCAATCGTAACAGTTGTAAAGAAAGAAAAACAACAGCCAAAGGAAAAACAGCGAAGAGCAACAAAAAGAAAATCAGAGGAAAGCAATGGGGAACTTCACAAAAAGCAAGGAGTTCTCAACAACTGGGTAATCACGGCAATGACAGGACAGGGCAAATACGGAAAAAAGATTGATGACTTCGATGATTTCAAGATCCCGAAAAAACCAAAGAAAAGCTGTCAGTAAAGGCGAAAAAAACATTCCAACACAGAAAACAGCCCTTTTCAGGGCTAACCCAACACCACGAAAAGATCTTTCTTTTCAAATTGTCAATTTTCAGTCAAAAGACTTTCAGTTAATGAGTTACACTCTAAGAGTTATACTCAAAAAAGCCTAAGTCCACAGGCCCACTGCAAATTTTTTACTCTAACCAGACAAAAAAAGTCTATTCCCAACCCTCTTGACCAGAGACAGTGTGGGTATTAAAATCACACTGTATTCCATATCAAAAAAAAAAGACTAAGTCCAAACTCCTGTGCATAACACGAATCTTCTCCTTCTAGTTTTTTACGCACACAAAGAAATATAACGAAGCTTCTGATTGGTCAACATTAAACCAACGAAGCTTTTGATTGGTAAAAAAAACGTTAATTCTGAAAGATTATTCTTTTCAAATTTTGGCATTTCTACCTCTAAAGAGTTACACTTAATAACATATAACGTTTAAACCCCTCTTTATCGAGGGTGCTTTCGCCCGGGAACGCACTCTTAATTCTGAATCAAAGTAGGTCAATCCTAGTTCTGACGAGAGGATTGACCTACTTTGACATAGAAATAACGGTGTCCAATCGATTCGTTCGTTATATCATTACACATTTTGATTGGTCACCGTTAATTCTGAACCAAAGTAGGTCAATCCTCCCATCAGCTTATAAAAGCCGACGATTTTTTCACTATTCAATTGAACGATGGAAGATCTTCGAAAGTCAGTTCAAAACTTAATGAGAGCGGTATCCACCCTCTCATTAAAAATAGAGAGGGTTAACAACCAGCTCAATCAGTTGATGGCAGAGGAAAAAAGGGGTTCATCACCACCAGCTATCAAAGAAGAGAAGGAGTTTACTGTCAGGGTAGCAGAATGGGGCACTCAGGGGTAGTCACTTGGGGCAAAATCGCCTATTTTGCCCCAAGTGAGTACCCTATACTACTCATGTAATGCTGAATAAATTAGGCTTTTCTATGTCTGTACTAAAGTTGCAAATAACCTAATTCAATAGCTATTTTTACCATGTTATTCGGCAAAGAAGCAGACAGTACATAGATCAAGGATTAGACTGCATAGTTTACGAACATGATACGGAATCTGCCGAGTTGTGACGAGTGCTTTGTAGAGAACAATAGTTTTCCGGCCTGTGTATGCGCCAAAGTAAAAAACATGGACCATTATTTACCACTAAATCGCCTTTCACACCTATCTATAGGTGTTCTAAGCAATGCTCAAAACGTATAGTCTGACCTGATCTACACTGTCCGCTTCGCTTAAACACAATAGACATAAGCTGCCATCAAATTGTAATTTATTGGGTCTTATTCCTACTCCTAATATGTCCGATGGGCTTATTCGGTGCTCTAAGGCCGAAGAAAAGTTCAGTTTGCCGGCATGTAAGAGAGTTAGAAAAAATGTGGCTAACTTTTTATGCTTCAGCCTTTTTTGTTAGACCATAATTTATACTATAATAGCACATCTCCAGTGTTTTCCCCTCAACAAGAAAAAGAATAAACGGCAACACGTGCACATGTGAGATGTGCTAAGCTATATTACTTGAAAACTATGCTACTCAAAGTTTGATATGCTCCACGATTTCGTAGCATCATAGCAGAGTCTGTATTCTTTTGTGATGTTAATATTGGAAATCATTCACTGGTGTATCGAGAAGGTTTCCAGTGCACACAATGACTTTTATGACGGGCAAATTCCTTGTGCAGGTCTTGCAAATGCAGATACCCTCAATTTACATAGTGTTTTGAGACATTGCATACTTGTAGCAAACTTGTGTACACTCTTTATTCTTCACGTCATTTTGAAAGGCTGAACGTTTTTGACGTTAATATGGCAAATGCGAATGTCAGAAGACATTTATCAGATGCTCATGCAGACATATGGCGGGCAGTTGGAATGTTGGAACAAGGGGCTCTTCATCGTGAGGTTGGTGAGGCACTTGGTGTGCGCCTTACTGTTATCACCAGAGCCTGGGTAACGTACCATCAGTATGGTACAACTATCAGGCGACATGGTGGTGGCAGGAGAAAGGCTACATCTGCAGCTTATGATCGATATTTGGTCATTCAGGCTCGGAGAAACCGCTTCGCGACTGCAACTCAACTGCGTTCTGACTTTCAAAATGTTTCTGGGGTCAGAGTTTCGACTCAAACCGTACGCACAAGGTTGCACAAAAGTGGCCGCCGATCGAGAAGACTCTCCAAACCACTGTCAGCATGGGTTTGCTTTGGCGGTGGACCACGTTGGTTGGAGGAGAATGAACTAGCGACCTGTCCTCTTTGCAGATGAGTCCCTATACTGCTTGGACTACATGGATATGCGTGTTCGCGTGTGGAGAAGCCCAGGGGAAAAATTGCATGCTGCAAACATGGCTGAGCATGATTGGTATGAGGGCGGCTCTATCATGGTATGGGGCCAGATAGGCTGGGATGGACTAACTGTCCTGGTTGTGCTCTATCGAGGCACATTGACTGCCCAGTGGTATCGAGATGAAATTCTCGACACACAGGTAAGGTTATATGCTGGTGCTGTTGGTGATGGGTTCATTTTAATGGACGATAACGCTCGTCCCCACAAGGCCTGTGTTGTCCAAGAGTACTTACAAAGGGCAGGTATCCAGCGTATGGATTGGCCATCCCGTTCCCCCGACTTGAATCCAATTGAACTCATGTGGAATGAGTTACAGATCCGCATTTCAACCCGTCAGGTCCAGCCAAAAAGCATTCAGCAACTTGGTGCATTCCTTGTCGAGGAATGGAATTCCATTCCACAAATGGTTATCCAAAACTTAACTTGGGGCATGCAAAGACGATGCCAAGCTGTCATCGATAGCAACGGGTCACATACTCGTTATTAGGCCCATACCAAATTAATCGCTAGCATTTTTCGTCTTTTTCTTACTTGTTTTGGAAAAACAACAGTTTATTGACCATCCAGTTAAAAATGAAAATGAAATCGAAAGAGTGGATAACAAGTTTAAAATATACAACAATGAATAAAGCACAAGGTATATGTTCAACAAGAAAAAAATACTGAAAATTTAACTACATGTACAACCTGAGATATGTACAACAATATTCTTGGTGCTTAGAAAACTTTGAGTATTATACTAGTAAATCGTGTTCGATCTTTTCTATGAAAAAGTTTATCTCAGAAACCTTCAATAGAATACAGGAACGTTATCATCAAAACAACGACAACAACAACCAACAAAAATTTGTAATGAATGTTCCCGTCACATTCGTTGACAATTATTATCCCCCACCGAAGGTGGGAGAATATAGTTCTAGCGTTGTCCGTCCGTCCGTCCGTGTGTCCGTCCGGGAGAATATCTCCAATACCATTGGACAGAATTTCGTGAAACTTTATACGTGTGTACAATAAACCCTTCCGCCGAGACACTTTTTTTGTTTTTTTGATTCGATGCAAAATGGCCGACTGGGAGCGATTTTAAGTTACGCGATTGAGTGAATTTTTGTTGTTTTCAGTCTTCATTTTTACAGCATTTTCTGCTTGTCCGGAGCATGACTTTGTCATCTCCAGTCCGATTGACTTGAAACTTGGTATTTGTGTTTGTTGCAATAATACGGTGTGCAGTGCGAAAGAACCATAACTCTACCTCAGTTATTTCCCTTTGATCATCATTTTTACAGCATTTTCTGCTTGTCCGGAGCATAACTTTGTCATCTCCAGTCTGATTGACTTGAAACTTGGCATTTGTGTTTGTTGCAATAATACGGAGGGCAGTGCAGAAGAACCATAACTCTACCTCATGCTGTCTTTGAGTTATTTCCCTTTGATCGTCATTTTTACAGCATTTTCTGCTTGTCCGGAGCATGACTTTGTCATCTCCAGTCCGATTGACTTGAAACTTGGCATTTGTGTTTGTTGCAATAATACGGAGGGCAGTGCGAAAGAACCATAACTCTATCTCATGCTGTGTTTGAGTTATTTCCCTTTTATCTTTATTTTGACAGCATTTTCTGCTTGTCCGGAGCATAACTTTGTCATCTCCAGTCCGATTGACTTGAAACTTGGCATTCGTGTTTGTTGCAATAATACGGAGTGCAGTGCGAAAGAACCATAACTCTACCTCATGCTGTCTTTGAATTATTTCCCTTTGATCGTCATTTTACAGCATTTTCTGCTTGTCCGGAGCATAACTTTGTCATCTCCAGTCTGATTGACTTGAAACTTGGCATTTGTGTTTGTTGCATAATACGGAGTGCAGTGCGAAAGAACCATAACTCTATCTCGTGCTGTCTTTGAGTTATTTCCCTTTGATCGTCATCTTTACAGCATTTTCTGCTTGTCCGGAATATAACTTTGTCATCTCTAGTCTGAACATCTTCAAATTTGGTATGAATGATTATTGAAAAATTACGGAGTGCAGTGCACAAGAACCATAACTCTTCCTAGCACGAGTTTTTGAGTTATTCCCCCTTTGATCTTCATTTTTACAGCATTTTCTGCTTTTCCAGAATACAACTTTGTCATTTTCGGTCTGAACATCTTCAAATTTGGTATGCATGATTGTTGAAAAATTACGGAGTGTCGTGCACAAGAACCATAACTCTTCCTAGCACGAATTTTGAGTTATACCCCCTTAGATCTTCATTTTTATAGCATTTCTTGCTTGTCCGGAGCATAACTTTGTCATATTAAGTAGGAATGATTTGAAATATGGTATGCTTATTTGTTGCAATATTTGGAAGTGCAGTGCGCAAGAATTGTAACTCTACCTCGTGCTGTCTTTGAGTTATTTCCCTATGATCGTCATTTTTACAGTATTTAGTGCTTGTCGGGAATATAACTTTGTCATCTCAAGTCAGAACGACTTCAGACTTGGTATGCATGTTTGTTGCAATATTACGGAGTACAGTGCGCAAGAACAATAACTCTACCTAGGGCGGATTTTGAGTAATTCCACTTTGATCTTCATTTTTACAGTATTTTTTGCTTGTCCGGAACGGAACTTTGTCACCTCAAGTCAAATTGACTTGAGACTTGGTAAACATGTTTGTTGCAGTTACGAAAAGTGCAATGCACTGGAGCCGTAACCTTACCTAATGCCCTTTTGGAATTATTCCCTATTCATTATTTTTTTTTTACAGCTTTTCATGCTTCTCTGCAATATAACTTTGTCTTTTCACGTTGGAATCACCTGAAACTTTATATGCATGTTTCCTTAACATTAGAGGAGACATTCATGCCTATTTCAATCACTTACATGATTTCTGCTGCACTACTATTTTCCTCTACCTGCCCTTTACGATTATTATTCCCCCTCGACAACTGGCGGTGGGACGGGCGTATCTTGCGACAATTTGCCGTTCTTATTCATTAAATGTCATGTCATGGAAAAATGGGGCTTGACAAATATTTTCATTATGGACCAATATCTCTTTCACTACAGGACAAAATGTAATTAAACTTCATCTTTATTAAGCCACAGACAATAGTTATTTGATTTTATTTCATGAAATACCATGTTATGAAAAAAGGGGGCTAAACGTATAATTTCATTATGGACCAATAACAGTTCGCCCATTCGTCCGACTGGACAGATATCTTCTAAAGTCCTTGACGAACATTTATGAAACTTCATGCATGTCTTCCTTAGGATAGTCCGTTGATACAATTTTCTTTTATATATAATGACATGTCATGGAAAAAGGGGGCTTGATGTATATTTTCATCATTTGTTTTCATTTAATGAAATGCCATGTTATGGTAAAAGGGGACTTAATGTATAATCTCATTATGGACCGCTTATATATTTTTCATTTAATGAAATGCTGTGCCATGGAAAAAGGGGGCTTAATGTGTAATTTTATCATGGACCATTAACAAAAAGGCCACATGTTCATGCAACACACACTACCTCTAATATGTTTGTATCAAAAAAGGTCTTTTTCAGTACGGGATATCATTTCAACGAAATTGCTTGTTTCATTTAATTTATTTAGCTTGCAATCCCATATAAGAGAAAACAGAGGTGCATATACTGAATAGGGAAACAGACGCAATGTCATGACAGTCATTCTTGCGTTATCTAATTCAGTTTTCTAATTGCTGTCTCTCTGACTGGAAAAAAAAGAGGGAAAAAACAACATTGATTAGCTTTTCAGTTGTTTGGTTCTCTGTCCCTGTCCTTTACGTTTTTAACTCTTTACCAAACAACAATATTTTACACTAGTCCAAATTGAAAGTATTTGCAGACGAAAATTTTAATCCATAGGCTGCTAAGCGCGACTCACGTACCTTTTGCGGACAGTGTAGATCAAGATCAGACTGCACAGAACGTGCAATCTGATCTTAGATCTACACTGTCCGATGAGAAGATGTCTTTTCTGCCTTTGAAATAACAAAATTTAGGTTTTTACTATTCAGTTTGAAAGTTCCTTTTCATTTATTTAGCAGAATACGGGTTAATTAAACGTTGAGCCTTTCACCAGAAAGAGAAGAAAACATTGTGGGAAAAGGAGAAAATGTTTGTTTATCAGAATTTTCTTCTTTTCCCACAAACCGAGCCCCGGTAACTCAGTCAGTAGCGTGCAGGACTTGAGAACAGGGGGTCGTGGGTTCGATCCCTGGCTCGGCCAATTTCTTTCCGAGGATTGATGATAGTCATTGTGACAGGATTCATTCCTCTCCCAACGCAGTCCATTGTCTCGACGATTGTTATGTGGGAAAGCAGCCAGTGGCTTAGAAAAAAATTGTGTTGCAAAAAACTGTACTGGTAAAAGAGACTCCAGGAAAGCATGGTTAGGTGCACTGGCCGCAGGGACATAACTGAAATAATGTTGAACACGGCGTCAATCAATTTTTTTCCCACAATGTTTTCAAAATCTGTTCAAGGTCGGGTGTGGTAAAGGGTTCAAAAACAAATCATTGGCTGGTGCACATTTACTCGGAGAACGATTAAAAGTGATTGCATGACATTTTTTTCTCGGCTGAATAGAAAGAAGCCTCGATGGCGTCAAAAGCAATAAAAAGACAGGATGAAAAGGAAACGAAAATTGATTTTTCGGAGTTTCTCTTGTATCTTTTTTACTGGAGCGATCACGCAAAGTTTTAATAACAAGTTTTACAACTTATAATGGAACAGTAGTTGCCCAAAAGAAAACAAAGCTGGTGTTAAAATGCATTTGAATTTGAACCAAAGGGGGCTAAATGCATCTGCGAAAAGTATCGACTCAGGTCAGCCTGCGCAGTCCGCGCAGGCTGACCTGGGCCGAAACTTTTCGCTATTGGTCAATTTTCTGTATGTACAAGGACCAGTTTACCTTAAGTCAAGTCGGTTATTAAAATAAGTGGCTATAATGGATCCTTTGGTATATATTTGATGGCTTGCTGGTACCATGGATCACGGAGATGCATCAAGCCAGAGCATGGCTCATTTAAATCATACCATTTAAAAGTATAGAAATTATTGTAAAGATGACGATCTGTTATTGTACAGTCGGTCCAAGAGTTAATCGCTGATAGAGAAACTAATTTCAAAACTAGGCTAAAAGTTGTTAGGTTACTCTCTTTTGTTTACTTTTTTCCTGATTCTAAAATTCATTTTTTTTTTTGCCGGCGACTAAACCTTGGACCGACCACACAATAACAGGTTGTCATCTTCACAATATTTTCCATACTTTTAAATGGTATTAAGTATTTAAACTTAAATGCGCTATAACACCTGCATTTTTGTTTGGTCGCTTTGGGCCTTTAAGGTACATCTATTCTACTCTTCTACTATGATGTATAGGCTGTAAACACTGACCTAGCAGGGCGGAGCAATGCTACAATTACAACACGAACTTCAGTCGCTTTTTTTTTTAAATTTGCCCTTGTGATTTCGCTAGGAACTTTTTCTTCTTCGGAAGCTGTTGTTGACAGCTACAAGAACTCTTTCCCAAACTTTCGACAAGAGTTTAGACTTATTATAATCGACAGCAATTCCAGATAAAAAATCAAGTATGGATAAAATAATTGAGTTTACCTTTGAAAGGACAGACACTATTTGCGAGAAAAGGAGAAAATGCTGGTTACCAGCATTTTCTCTTTTTTCCGCAATCTTTTAAAAAAGGTTGTTCTCAAGGGTTGTTAAATCTCGGGACTTTTGGTACTTTTGGTACTTTTGGTAACGGTTTAAACAAGAGATTCACGAGAGACGATGAGGTGCATAGCCATTGCGACAATAATCATTATCGCTTCATTATATTTAAGAAAATATTTTTTCCAGCCATGTCACTAAATGAAACAAGTGACAAAAACGAGTAATGCATCAAATGTTTTGTTTTTTTTTCATTTTCTGTTTTTAAATCGAATTGAAACCATAGTGGAAAAGGGACAAATGCTCGTAAAAAACTGTAACCCTCCATCGAGAATGTTCTCCATATAAAAAAAGAATACAAATATCTCCCCTTTTCAAATATTTCTAGTGTTTTTCCTTGAAAGTAGACAAATCATATCATATCATATGAGTGTTTAACGCCATGTTCAACACTATTTAGTTATATCGCGGCGACCAGTGCACCTTCCAGTGCTTTTCCGGAGTTTTGTTGCTAGTACTTTGCACAATATTCTTTCCAATGGCTGCTTTCCAATATAACTATCATCGAAACAATGACCAGCGGTGAGATGGCAATGTATCCTGTCGCAATGACAATCATGAAGCCTTAAAAAGAAAATGGCCGAGCTGGGGAAAAGAAAATGGCAGGGCTGGGGATTCGAACCAGCGACTATCTAGTTTCAAGCCCTGTAGGCTATATACGGACTGAGCTATTTTTGACTATAATAGTTCATGACTTAACTTATGCCCTCTACCAAACGGTCTCTAGTTCCTACGATCCTGAGAATGGAGGCTTTCGAAAACATGGCAAAATTTGTTATGGAGATTTTGCCTCCCTTTCTCATAATGCTCTTTACGCTTTTTAAGACAAGGCCTATGATGTAACATTGATTTGATTTGTCGTCTGCAGACGCTTAAGATTCTATTATTTGTCCTAAATTTGTATGTCTAATCAACATTTTACCAAATGACAAAATGTAGGACTCTTTTAAATAGAAAGCATTTGCAGACGACAAATGAAACAAATTAAATCAACCGCAAATAACGAGGCTTGTCCAGCAAAGGTACAAAACAGTGTGTAAAAAGTAGAAAATGCTGGTCACCAGCTTTTTCTCCTTTTCCAACCGTGTTTTCAAAATTCCTTTCCAGTGTTGTTAAAACTAAGAGCTGTTTGGTACAGGGTTAAGAGTTAAAAAGATAAGGTCGTTTCTTTTTTTAGGAGAAAGCATGGTGGCCATGAACTTTTGGAATTTAGTTGTGACTGTATTAATTACAGGTAAATCATCTTGAGCTTTTGGGTGAGCAAAGTTGAACTGCTTTGACAAAGAATGTCGCTCGCGTATTTGTGTAAATATTCAACCCAATTTACCAAGCAAGTGAACTTTATTTTTGTTTTCAAGACCAAGAGGTTTACAAGAGGTCAGTTTGACTTAAGTGAACCGTACTCTTTCAACAGACTATGCTGTCTGGCTAGCCACCTCTGCTATTAACCTTTACCTTGCCGAATCAAATTTGTTGACGATAACAAATATGCCTTGCCAACTGCACAGGCTTTAGGCTGGGCTTATATGATTCAACTTACCGATAAAGCAGGGGAGGGTGTACAGCAAGATCAGACTGCACGTCTGTGCAGGTTGATCTTGCTGTACACTCTCTGCAAAAGACATCAATAGTCGCAAACAACAGAATAAAGGTTAATGTGATATTTGAAGAACCGTTTATCCATAGGATTCACTGTCAAATGTCTGGCATACACACTTCGCAGAGTTATTGGCATTGCTCAACCTACAAGCGATTTCAGTGTCAGTCGTTTTCAGATCTTTGATACATGTCTTTTTTAAACGCGCATGTGTGTATGTAAAAACTTTAGCCATTTGTTTCAGCCATATTAATATACTCAACAAAAAAGTTAAGGAAATCTCAGAAAACCATAGACCAAAACATTACCAAAACAAACAATTATTCAATTTTTATTAATTTTGTTAGATACATTTCATTGCTTGAAAAAAATCTTTCCTTCAGCTTTATAGCACTAATGTCCTTGTTGTGGCACTGTGTCAAGTAACCCAGGGGTCAAAATCATTTTTCGCAAAATAAATGTCTACAGAGTATTTCCTGTTTTTATACAAAACACAGTCATGAATATACGCTGTAAGTTTTTATAACTTAAAATTCAATTCCTTTGACTGTCACATGAAACTTACGTAACTCCCTTCTCATGATAGCCTCAAATGTCATGTATGGATGATCAGGATGTTCAAAAATATCCCTGCAGTAACGAGTGTGTCCCCTTTCATAGGCAAATAAGGACGTACACTAGCGTCGCATACGCTGATTATTTCTTGCGATTTAGAGCTGAGGAACCAGTCTTTATTCCTCCTGTAGCGCCACAGCAAGAGACTGGAGTTGGTACCAGTATTTTGTGTTGAACCCTCGGTCCCAGAATGTCCCATACATGTTCAGCAAGAACTATTCTGGTGAGCAGCCTGGAATGTCAATGAGCATAACATTGTTCTGATGAAAGAATCTTGGACGTTTCTGGACCATAGCAATGGAGATATTGAACTGATTTGAAAATTGAAACGTCCACACTGCCTGGAAAGTCCTGGAAAGTATTGCTCAAATTATCTGAGATAAGTAAGTAGCCTGAGGGCAAATTTTTAAAAGGCTTTTTTGGGTGAGACTCTACAGTGACACTCTTTTAAATACTCAAACCAATCAATATTGCAATTTTGCGAAAAATGACTGGAAGACTAATCAACTTTGACAGTGATTATTAAAGCCGCTATTCGTGCTATAAATTCAAATAAAACATTCATTTGAAGAAAAATGAACGCTTTATAATACTGAGAAATTCAAAATTCTCAGAATGTTCTAGATCTTTTGTCATAGCCCCTCAAACACAATTTTCTTAACTTTTTTTTGTTGAGTATATGTGGTCTGCAAAATTAATGTTTTCAAATTACAACTTTGTTGTCTGTTAAAAAATTAATATTGAGAATTTCGCATCAGTACTGTAGTACCCTATTGCACTTTCAGATGGACTTACACCGCTCCGTACATTAGAATTATTTGTACAGACAGTGCAGAGCGGTAATATCAGCATAGAAATTTTTAAATATTGTGACGTTAATTACGTCATCAGACAAAGATTCTTATCTTGCACGCTACACAGCTGTTTAAATGACTACAAAGGTCCCGATTTTAACATGTTTCGCAATCAGTTAAAATAGCATCCCTGTAATAATGATCGATATTTAAAATAATCATACAACAAGCCATTAGTAGAAGTATGGGCGAGTGATTGAGAAAGCTAAGTGTTTCAACATGATACTAATTACTGATTGAAAGTTTTATTTTCACCATTTTAGAGAAAGAGAGACAGACAGACAGACAGACAGACAGACAGAGTACAGATATTCAACACTGTTTTGAACATTTGACATTGGGTATCTGCAGGATCTCTTGTGACGTCAGAAACTTGTGTAACAACTTCTTCCAGTTGTGTTTGTTATAATGACGTAGGGTGTTTCTCTACTGAAGCCCCATACAATAATGCTCACTCACGATTGCCGAATTCACCTTCAGATATAAGTAAGTACCACATTTTGTGAAGTTACTTTCGAAGTTAAAGATATTGGTGATTTATGATATAAGAAGCTTTTAAGGAGCCTAGAAGCAACAGACTTACTTTAAAGTTGTTTGATTTCTCTCTTGTTACAATCAGGTGTTGGAAAGTCTTGACGGATCTATTAGACATTAAGCCACCCTGCCCCCGCCCGGATTTTTTATAGCGCTATTATTTTCTGAAATTCCAATCTCTCCTGAGTACTTTGTGAAAGCCTGTCACCTGGCGAATGGGGTGTTTGGGAATTATGGAGGTCAAAAGTCATCAGATGCACTTTTGCACATACAAGGGATTAATAAATTGCTATTAGGGTTACAATTTCATTTTCTACATCTAATATGTCAGAAACATTTTCAGATGGGTTGATACACTCATATCTATTGTCACAACAAACCTTTTCACAGAAACTCTAAACAATTTTGTTTGAATCAAAGTACTGGGTCTGAAAGAACTGTACTTGGTCATGTTTGTGAGGCTAAAGTGGCTGCCACTCAACAGGCACTCCAAACGTATCCCTAGTATACAACACCATCTTTTATGATTTAAATGATACAAAATAGGTGTTATGAAAAACATTTTATCTTTATAGATCTAATATAATTTACTCAATCTATAAGCTTTTGCAGCTACGCAAATCAGAGTATTGGCAGTACCAAACGTTGAACTTTTGAGGAAATCTTATGACCTTTTCAGGAATAAAAGATATTTTTTGCTGTTGACCCATAAGAACTCATTGTAGTCAGGATTACATTTATCACCTCTATGATCAACAGTCAGTAAATTACCGCATAGATTGGTACCGTATTGAAACAAGTTTAAATATATTTCTTGATGATAGCATTTGATAGAGTTCGAGGCTAACATGAAGTTGTCTTTTATTGAAATGAAAACAATGATGCATTCAACAGATCATTCCATACTTTATGAAAGTCTATTCATTATCACTTTCTCCTTGATAAACTATATTCATGAAGACAACTTGTTATCATCCTCCTCATCCCTTGATTACAATATATGACACTATATTAATTGAATCATTAGTTATAACTCTATGTAATATAAATATACCCTATATCGCCTAGTGGTTTATTAATGAGTTTATTAGAAAAGTTTTCTTTAGATATCGTATACATGTGTATGGTATCACTATGGCATTAGAAAATATCCAGTAGATGTTCATAAAATTCAATGGATTTTCCGTTCTACGACTAAACAGTAACAAAATGTACAAAAAGAGGGCTTGCATAAACCCTTTTTGAAACACTCTGAGTTTGTTATTCTCAAAATGATTCTAAAGTAGCATTTTGGAAAACAAAAATTACTTTTGTCGAAGGACAGATACTTACCTTCACATCATAGAGCTTAAACATGCATCTTCACTCGTTTTCATCCAGTTTTTTAACCGTTTTTAATTTCTCTCAATTTTATGAAACTATAATCACTCTTGTATCTTCATGCCAAATATTGCCCCTGATGGTTGCAAGGTTGCACAGATTACGGCAGATAGAAAATGCATTTCATTCCTATTGCGGCTAGCCGTAGACATTTCAACCACAGTTTTCGGTTTAAATCGAAGACAAATCCCTACAGTTTCTTTACCCCATACACCTTATATTGATTTTTTATCTACGTTTACACAGCTGACTAGATTATAACACCGTCAAGTTTTATCAGCGTTTGTTTTCCCTCTGGAAGTACTGATGTCTTTTTAAGAATTAGAAAGCAGGTTAAAAAAGAATGAACTATACTCCTTGAGGTCATCGATCCTTTCTTCCCAGAGATGGAAAGTTATTGGTGCATCACTCATATGAAATAGTATACTAAAATGCAAACAATTATTTGTTATATGGAAAATAACAATAAGCCCACGATCTTAATACCAAACACAAAAAAATGTCCAACAGTACATGCACAATAATACAATTATGCTAATATCAAATGATCTTATATAACACAGCCAAAATACATGTAGAGGCATTTCTATTTAGAAATATGGTAGGTACCTTGATATGCATGTATGTCAGATAGAGAGAAAAACAATGCGTACATGAAAAAAAGCATTTTGCCGATATAGAATTGAGACGTCACAACAAGTTACGTATGAAACAAGGTTAATAATAACTGGCCGGCTGAATAATCAACAAAGATTCTGTCTCTGTTAAACTTATACAATATCAACAAAAATTGATAAAAACAAGTTTTGAATTTTCACTGATCATAAATCACTAAAATACAATTTAAATAAGTAAGTAAATACATTGCCTCGAAGCAATGCAAGCAGAACATGTAAGAAAACGATAATCTGAGCAATAAAAGGATTGCCATGTGAAAGATGATCATTTGCATGACCTTTACATAAAAAAATATAATTACGACTAAAAGCATAAACAAGTACATGATAAAACACAAAATGACCTTTATTTCCAAAGTTATCATAAAATGGAAACAATGCAGATAAAATAGGTAAAAGAATAACAATAATAATAGCCAGGGCTCTTCATTCCATACTTTAAGACTTGAGCAGTTTATATATCAAACCCGAAGCATGTCATTTCCAACAATCATACTTAGTTTTGTTTAAAAAGTGTGGCATGATGCTTTCAGCTATTTCATTATTTTATGATGTCAAACATTACCAGACGTAATTCCAAATAGGTAACAACAGAAATTCAACAACCACAGTTTCCACAGCAAAAACCAAACAGTCACAAATATGGCTGGCATGCATGAGAATGATGATGATTTTACTTAGGAAATATGAGCTCTTATGCTGTATGTCATAATGGTCCCCTATAACTGAATACTGCCCAACAAATTCGCCATAGTATCTGCTCTTATAAATTATCAAATCCAAACGAGGAATGCAGCTCATCTTGGTAACATACATAGCTCGTAAATCAACGGACAACTAAACTGATGTGAGTACAAAATGGAGCTTATCACAAGACAAACAAGGAACAATATATGTCTGATTTTGGGCAGCTATAGTCATGCATATGTATCATGCATTTGGCTAAAACAGCAGATATGGCTATAGGCCTTATCTCTTTACTTCGTCATGGCAAGTCAAATTTTTAGCACATTGATTTCATTGACTGATAGAGGTAGAATGATAAATTAACAAGAGAAGACACTATAGCCAACAAATGCAATGTCTTCTTAGTAAATAACATCAAGATAAATTTCATTTTTGAAAATTAGTGTCCGTTTTCTAGAAGCAAGAGTTTAATGGTAGATAATATATCAGTAACTTCAGTACTTTGATTTACATTAAAGTTTCTGTTTACTGTCATGAATATATCAAGACCATGAAAATAGGCACACCAATAAATCTTAGAAAATTTTTTGACTTTAAGAAATGAACTAGATTATAGTTGAATTCTCAGCAACTGATATGGAACATTCCAAAGTGCATTTAATGAACTTTGGTAACAAGTACGTTGGTTTGATTCATGAATATGAAAAAGTGATGTAAAAAAAATCTGGAAATACTTTTTAGGTTGCTTCTAGGATTCATTCAAGGCATCTGTGATCAAGAAAATGTGTTTATCTGAAAAAAGATCCCTTTAGTTTCTTAGATTATGATTTTCTTGAAGCTTAAATCGTGAAAATTCAGTGCTTACAGTGCTTTGATTTGCACTAAACACACGTGTACTTCGTGATAAAGGTAAAGAAAATTTAAATATAAGCTTATGATGTTACTAAAATTTTATAAAAAAAAATGTTAATTGCTGATCAACTGATATTGTGCAGTCAAAAGTGCACTTGATGACCTTTTACCTCTATAACTTACAAAAGCCCCACTCGTCACGTTGCAGACTTTTTGAAATGTGCTCTGGAGACATTGGGATTTAAGAAAATAATAGTCTTGGAAATTCCCCTGGGGAGAGCGGGGAGGGCAACAAACACCCTGCTGGCTCATAGTCTATATTGGGCACCTCTGAAGGAACCAAATTGCAACCGGCTATTACAAAAATTGATGGAAAAATGAAACTGTTTGCTTTGAAAGGAACCAGGAGAAAATTTTACAGGAACTAAAGAGGAATTGGCAGTTAGAACTCTGAAGCAACCACAAATATAATAGCCGTTAGAAACTCGGACGGAACCATACATATACACCAAATAGCTAACATAAACGCGCGCAAAAAAAAAAAGGTTAAAATAGGCGAATATGATGACTGTCATTATCAAGCAATCCATCCATCTAAAAAATCCGTCTGCCCAACCATCCATCCGTCTGTCTGTGTATCCATCCATCCATCTATCCGTCCATCCGTCCGTCTATTCCTTATTTTTCCATGTTTAAACTTACAGACGCCCAGGCTCAACTATTTACCCACGAAAATTGCAATGCCTCATACTTCATCGACTTTGTAAACAAGACTACACTGGAAGAATCCACCTTTAACCCCAAGTTATCGACAAAGATTATAACGCACGGTTTTGCCAACGATATCACGACAAAATGGCTATATCAGATGAAAGACGGGCTGTTAAAGAAGGTAGATATAGTTTAGAAATCAATTCCAAATTTAAAGCTTTTCTCCAAATGTCTCAAAATGAATCGAAGCATTACCCTTCGCCAGATACATCGTTAATAACACATAATGATGACGATGATGATGACGGCGGCGTTGGCGGCGATGAAAACGACGGTGATGATGATACTTCTGCTACTTCTGCTACGAATAATAATGATAATTATTACTATGGTTATGAAAATCTCTCAATTTCTCGTTCGAGCCTCCTGTCCTAATAGTTGCAATTGCGCCCAATATTACCCTAGATGTCCACCGGCCTTGAAGCCTCATTCCTTCTGTCAGTTGTTCAACCCAGTATTCTACAACAGAAGAGAAGCGTCATTCTGCATTTGTTTCCTATTATTGCACTTTCCTTGTGTACACGGAGAAGTTACAACTGAATTGTTAATGAGCGCAATCTAACCTTGTTAAGAAAGAATCAATATTTTCAGATCGTTAGAAGCTTGTATCTACTATCAGTTACATTTGACGTCCGCTGTTTTATACATTTCCTCGGGTCTGCAGACGACTTTTTTTGCCGCCTAGCTGATTGCCCTGGCTTTTGACCTACCAGTTGGCACTGATATATTCGAATAATAAATACTAATTTGCGATTGGTCAAAAATATGGACATGCTTATTCTGTGGGCCCTGCCAGCCTGATTTAAAGCAATTGCTGGTCTGGTTACTTTTCACATATCTCTTAATGTTGTCAGAACCACAAAACAGTGTATTTTATGTTTCGTCTGATACTTCTTGTTTCGTATTGCAGTGGACAACTTTCGAAAACATTGTGGCAAAAGGAGAAATTGCTCGAAACGAGCTATTTCTCCTTTTCCCACAATGTTTTAACGTGTTTTCACGCCTCTAATTTTTATCAAATAAATTGTTTGTCCCCCTTTTACGGTTGCTTGTTGCAAATTTGCTGCAGGAGGTATGAAGTAGTATTACCAGCTAATTATACATATAATATGTACTGCTCTAAGTACCACAAACAGGCTTGTGAAAATTTCTGAATAATGATTATCTTTCCTAAATTACGACGAGTCTATACATTAAATGCGTTCTGTGCAGTCTGATCTTGGATCTACATTATTCGCAGATAACATAACATCGTTGGCATTGTCCTTTTTTATGATAGTGTCCTTAGGCAAGGAACTGCAGAACTAAAACCTTGTCCTGGTGAAGCCTCAGAAATAAGTGAACAAGTCAAATGTCGCCGAAACGAAATGCTGCTACAAGTCTCGCAAATCACCATACCAAAAATCAAACCTTACGTGGCTCATAGTGCTATATACTAATGGTGTACCTTTCATATATACAGACGTTTCAAAACATTTTCCTGAAAAGAATGAAAGAATTAGATCTTCTAAGTTAAATCTTTTTAAAAAAGTTACTTAACCCCTTAGGCTGCTAAACGCGACTCACTCATCTTTTGCGAACAATGTAATTCAAGATCTGACTGCAGAGAACGTGCAGTATGATCTTGGATTTACACTGTCCGACAGGGAGATATTTTTCAACCAGAAATACCCTTGAAATAGGAAAACTTTGGTTTTTACTGTCGGCTTGAAAGTTTTATTTGAAGTTAGTTAGTAGCTTAAGGGTTAAAAGACAAGGACCTAAATTTTCGAATATGGATCAAACTTTTAGTTACCAGGCAATCCCGTGTTTACACGACCCTAAGGAGGAAGCTTTTGAAAACAGTGTGTGCGAAGGAGCAAATGCCTGAAACCAACATAAAATCTCCTCTTCTCACACTTTTTTATTCTTTTAATGACAAATTACATTATTTGAGCCACGTTTAATTTGTCGTCTGCAAACGCTTTCAATTTGTACAAGTCTACAATTTTGTCGTCTTCAACTTTTCTTTATCTCGACCGCTGCCCCGCAATTAACGACCAACGGCCGCAACAAGTGCATAGGCCAATAAAATATTCACTTAAATACGAACGCATTAATGCATTGCATTGTTGCCGAGAGCTAAATGCAGACAACAAACAAACTGGGGCATACGACATTTCCATAAAACCTCTACTTATAAATACGAGTATGTATGTTCGAACTTATTTCATTACATAAAATGCTTCACACTGGCGCTTAAACCCATTTTGCAGGCTCTTCACCAAACGACAAAATTTTAGACTGGTCCATAATGAAAGCTTTTACAGACGAAAAATTGATTGTGGCTAAACTGGCTTAATTTTTCTTGAAAGGGGTAGAAAAAGATGTGCGAAAATCGAGAAAAATGCTGGTTGCCAGAATTTATCTCGTGTTTCCCACAATGTTTTAAAGCTTTTCCTTTTCAAGGTCGTGTCGGCAAGGGATTGTTTGGTAAAGGATTTAAAAGTGTATAAGTATCCCTATATGGCCTGCAACACTCGAGAAGGGGTATTCGCACATTTGCGTAAAGTGTCGTCATGGATCAGCCTGCGCAATCCGCACAAGCTAATCTGAAACGACACTTTTCGTTTTTATGTAATTTTCTGTTTTGCGCAAGTCTACATAGCACAAAATCTAATGTAGTCGTAAAGTGTCGTCTCGGATTAGCCTGCGCGGACTGCACAGGCTGATCCGAGACGACACTTTACGCAAATGTCCAAATGCCCCTTTTCGCGTGTTGCAAGTCATTATATAATTATATAATCGTTAATTTCTCCACAAAGCATAAACCTTTCCCAGAATTCCTTTTGATCTTTTATGATGCCATGTTTTATTTTTTGTTTATGAATAGTAATTATTCATTCCATGTGATGTGGAAATTTTTTTTTTTACAAATAAATTTTCATGTGAAATTGTGATAGAGCACTTTCATAATGACTATAGAATACAAAATAGGGCATATTTTTATATAAACAGGGTTCCTGTGATAAACTGATTCTTACCGTTTACTTCGAATATGCCATTAATTAACATGTAACTTCACTGCGATATTGACCTTTAAACTTCAGACTTCAACATCAATAATACATACTTTTAGTAAATGTCAGCGCAATGCTGAAGAACATCGATCAATTTAGTAAAATTTACTAAAATTGTCTCAATTTATTTCAATATTTTAAAGGTCACACGACCTTGACCTTCGACGAAGGTAATGTGTCACTGTTTTACCGACAGAAATTAACCTTGTACCAAACCCTCCCCAATCATTTTGTAACGACCATGAGGAGAAAAGGTGTTCGAAAACATTGTTTCCTTTTCTCACACTGTTTTCTACCAGTTCCAAGACATATATTATCATAATCACATTTAATTTGTCGTCTGTAAATGCTTCCAATTCGGACAGGTTAAAAAGATTTGTCGTTTTGTGCCATGGAGTTTAATTTCTTTTCTAGGGCGATTTTAATGTGTTCATCATCACGTGGGGCCCAGGGGCCACATTTCCTGACTATGACAGGGCTGTTGCTAACACACGGGTGGTTACACGCCTGCTCAAGCTACTAATCGCCAATCTTGTGGACATGGGATTGGATCCCGATATGCTACATCTGATTGGTCATAGTCTTGGAGCTCATATCTCTGGAGTTGCGGGTTCGATGCTTAAAGCTGACAAAATTTCTATTGGTAGAATCACTGGTAAGACAATTTTACAATAAGTTAGGTTTTTAAATGTGTGTTTTTTTTTGTACTTCGCTCAACAGTGTTTCAGCCATCAGCAAAAAAATAAATTAATCAAATAAAAAAACTCAAGTTCTTTTGAACGTAAATATTTCACAGTACCGGACAGGGTAGATCCAAGATTACACTGCGAGTTTTGTGCAGTCTGATCTTGATTTATACTGTCTGCAAAAACACAGTTCGTAGCGTTTGGCAGCCTACATGTATGTGTTAATTCTTTACCACACAATACTGACGACTCTGATGAAAACGTTATGGGAAAAGGAGAAAATGCTGGTAACCAGCATTTTCACCTTTTCTCACAATGTTTCCTACCCTTTCAGAGACAGTTTCATGTATGAGGCACTTTCAGGTTATGAAACACATTTAGGTTATCCTCTGCGAGTACTTACAATACGTACAAGACAAATTTTTTTCTCGTTTGGTAAACAGCTAAATATAATCATCTATTACATCATCATCATCAAGGTCTGGATCCAGCCGAGCCAGATTTCCTCAATTATAAGGACACTGTTAGGCTGAGCAAAGACGACGCCAAGTTTGTTGATGTCATACATACAGACGGACAACCCTTCAAGATTACAAGTAAATACGTCACATTTCAATATCTAATGATTTAACACATACACAACACTTCCCGACAGAAATCTGCTGGAGACAACATCAGAAACTTTCTTTTCAAATCTAGACGGCCGTCGTGAATTGGCCTTCGACACATGAAAACATGTAACAGTATCACTGACAAATGCGAAACTAGTCTTAAAACTTTTTTACATACAGTACTGTTGCAGTTATCTTTCGGTCAAAATCCTTTTTAGTAATTAGTGAAAGTCGTTACAACACAAAATCACAAGATTCATTCATCACTGCTACCCATACTCCGATGGACTTTGGGTCTTAATATATATGTGTGTGTGTGGGGGGGGGGGGGGGTTGCAAGTACAACCAATTTCTTGGATATATTAACTTTGTGCGTCCTTCAGGCAAAAGGTTAACTAACACCAACGTTAGTTGCTCAGAGACTGGTGCACATGAGCCATCATGCTGCCACTGAAATACTGTTGAAAACAGCGTTAAACACCAAATATACACACAGATCTACAAACACCCACACAAGGCTAGGATGACTAAGGACCCTTAGGGATGTTAAAAATGTAGGTATGAACAAAATTGTTGGTATCCAGTATTATTTCATGCTTTCCCGTAGTTTATCGAGAAATAACGATGGAATATTTTTCGATATTTCATGGTTACGACCAGTGAAAAATACCGATTTAATGTTCTAACTCTTCAACTGATGGCGGAAACAGTGGTTTCTGCGCACTAGTTACCTAAGTAAAATGCGCGTGCCACTCAACCAGTTGGAAATATGACATAGTTTACCCTACATTTCTCGCGCTTTACGTTATATTGTAATGCGTTGTCATGCGGAGGGGGAACGCCACGGGGAAGTACCGAAAAGAACTGTACTGGATTTTGATGTAAGTCCCCTAAAAAAGGTTAGACGGATGAAATAAATAGAATATTTGTATGCTTTCGGTGAAAGATCGAAAATTATTTCATCGAGTGAACATCATCGGTAATATTTTCACGATTGGCGCAGCCACACGTGAAAATATTGCCGATGGTGTTCACTCGATGAAATAAATTTCGATCTTTTACCGAAAAAATCAAGTATTCTCTATTTATCTCATCATTTGAAACACAGTTAATTTGTCGTCCAAAGATGCTTTTATGGACAGGGCTAGAATTTCATTGTCTAGCAGGGATAGAAGTTTTTATTCTTTTATTTTTAGCGGGATATGGAATTTTTCTTCAAAGTGGTCATGTGGATTTCTACATCAATGGGGGAGAAAGACAGCCGGACTGTAAGAACCCATTATCGGGCATTTTCGGCTTGTTTTCAGCAGGCACTGACGGTGGGTGGGAAACATAACTCTTTTCTTGAGTTGCTATATAGCCAGATGCTTTTTATCAACCTACGTATACATGCATGCATCGGCCACTCAGTGATTGTCATTCTGTTCAGTCTCGACTAATGCTGTATAGCGATAATGCAGGCCTTTTTTGAGCCTATATTAATAAATCAAGATCATGTGACTAGTTTGACCAATCACATTTTGTATCCGAAAGGTCACACGTAATATTTATGTTTTTTCATGTCAGTTAACTGGCTGTGTAATATTACTTTTTAAACAACATCAAAAATACATCCTCTGAAACTACATTTATTTCTATATCAAGAAAATGGATATAGAATGTGAATAGAAAGAAGTCACATTTCAACGTTACAAGGAAAAGTGAAACGACCTGAATTAAAACGCGGGGATTTTAAATAGATCCAAAATATCGGCGGATGAATATCAGAAATGCATTAATTTTGTAAATTGATTTGTTATTATGTAAAACAAGACATAAATGTAGCACTGTAGTATCATGGACACCATTAGCTTGCATACATGTTACTTTTTTACCGAAAATGCACATAAGACCTTTCTAAACAAATGACCCATTTCTTATTTCAACAAACTAATACATTTTGGTTGTACAGAAACTCTTGAATAGAGGGTCAATTGGTCCAAGAAGGAATTGCAATTATCTAAAAACACAAATTGCAGCAGATTCCTGTGAAAACTCTTTGTATTAATAATGAACCTTGAACTTCTGGCTAATGGAAAAACTGTTATTTCTGAGTAATGTCTCCTTTAATCACGATATTTTCAAAAGTGGTCTACCATAAAGAGCCATCCGCGGGAGATAATGGGTTGGTGAAAGTGGTCCATCACGAGGGCTTTAGAATTTCATACTCCTGAAATTCTCTTAAAAATGTTCAAACAACTATTGTTATTTCTATTCATTTAGCCCTTACGACGGCATTTGGCTGCAGTCACAGTCGTTCCCATGAAGTATTCTTGGAGTCTATTAATTCTATGTGTTCATTTACGGCCTACCCTTGTGAAAGTTACGTAAGTAAATACTGGTTGTCTACTATCAAACCACGATTAATCCGATATGCGATTTTTCGAAAATATCTGTTAATTCGAGATATTGACTGGAATAGACATAGCTTTGCGATAGGGTATAGCAACATTTCTCCAGTGCAAACGTTAATGCACCAAAATCATTTGAATGCGACAATGCGAAGTTTATTTATGGCATATATACAAATGTGCCATACTCTGTGAAAAGGGGGCTTAATGTATTTGCGAAAAGCATCGACCCAGGTCAGCCTGTGCAGTCCGCGCAGGCTGACCTGGGCCGAAACTTTTCGCTATTGGTCAATTTTCTGTATGTACAAGGACCACTGTACCTCATGATTCAGGCGGTTGTTATACAAAAAGGATTTTAAGGATGTATAATACCATGATGACTTGCTTGGTATCGTGAATCACGGAGATGCATTAAGCCCCTTTTGTCAGAGTATGGCTCATATGTATCTTTAACCGTTTCAACGTATCTTGATGTTAACAATGAGATTTCTATAATTTGTAGTGTACCGATGATTCCAAATAGTTTCGATTTCCCACTCATATTCAAACTCCTTGTTAAGATTTTGATGACTTCTGCCCCGAACTTTGAGGTTGAAAGTCAATAAACTCATCTAGATTTACAGAAGAACGGCAATTTTAAAGGTTCAAGGTCAAAGTATTCTGATAACAGCCTGACAGAGATCCATAATGAGGCATTACATTTTTATCTTGGAGATCCCAAAAGCACCAAGAGTTATTCTTGGTGCAATTATGTAACATGTTAGCTCCCGTCTATATAATGTAATGAGGCAAGTAGCTTATGAGTCATCAGTTACTTACCCGAGGCAATTTCACAATTTTCTATGAAGACAAAAGAAAATACCATTATGTATTGATGACAATGACCTTCGTATAGAGTGAGTAAAAAAAACAAGCAAGACATGATGACTTTTATCTCTCTAACTAACGACAAAGGTTTTCTAAACATTGCACAATCGATAGCATTGGCAGACTGCAAAATTTGATGTTGCTCAGCCTATACTTTTTGCTGTTGGGTCAATTTTCTGCATTTCAAAGGACCAGAGTACCTCATGATTCAGACAGTTGTTATACAAAATGGATTTTAACGATCCATAATTATGTGATGACTTGCTTGGTAGGCGGAGATGCCTTTAACCCCCTTTTGCATCCCCTTTTGCATAGCCCAAATGTAAGCAAATGCATGATGTTGGAATGGTAAGAACTTCCTATCTCCAAGAAAACTTCAATTTTACTAAAATAAAATTTTGGTCCAAAATGACTTAAAAATTGAAGCCAAAAAATGACTGATTTCGAATTATTTTTCATCTTGGTCGTACAGTGAAATAAAATGTCATCCAGCTTCATGGTCATATACATTTATATAAATAAATATGTATTTATGATGGTCCAAGATCACTTCAAGCAGTCTGAAAAAAATCAATCCAACAGCTTAATGCAGATCATTTGAAAACTTGACAGTAGTTCGTAGAAACATGTGTGTTAAGTTATGAGCGACAAATTATGCATTTTTGCAGGAAAAGTTCCAAGCAGGCGAGTGTTTGTCGTGCGGAGACCAAGGTTGTACTAGGATGGGCTATCCGGCAGACTTATATAACGCCAGGGGAAAATTTTACCTGAACACCCGCCTGTCTTCACCTTATTGCGGTAAGTCGTAAAGTATTTCTCCAACAACTAACTCCTCCAATGATCAATGCTAGAACACTGTTCACAATAGTTTTGGCTTGCCGGTACTTGATACCGCTTCGAATCATTCCATGTGTCATATGGCTTCAAAATTAAACTCATTCATACTTTCTTAGTCACCCACTAAACCGTAGACCAGTCAGCTCAGGCTGATCCAAGATGACACTTTACGACTACATTCGATTTTGTCCTACAGTAGACTTGCGCGAAACAGAAACTTACTTAAGCACGGAAAGTGTCGTCTCGGATTAGCCTGCGCAGATTGCGCAGGCTGATCTGAGACAACACTTTACGCAAATGTCTGAATGCTCCTTTTCACGTGTTGCAGGCCATGGCATACTCTACTTTGTTCCTTCTGAAGTACTAAATCAACGTTGAGATATGAATTTACCCAACAGTAAATAGACTTTTTTCATCCGACACACTTCGTCTATAGCCTTGTCACACATACTCAGATGCATGCATGGAGCTTATGAATTGTAAATGAAAATTCCCTACTATCTCTGAGGAGCGTATGGGTTGCTCATGAATAGCATACGTGTATCCCACAAATGGCCAAAAATACAAAAGTGACGTATGAGTAATGCTCCGTGAAAAGGGGGCTTAATGCATTTGCAAAAAAGTATCGACTGAGATCAGCTTGCGCAGAGGGCGCAGGATGATCTAGGTTGAAACTCTTTCTATTAGTTAATTTTCTGCATATTAAAGGGCCATTCTACCTCGTGATTCAGGCGACTGTTAAAAGAAATGGATTGTACGGATTCATGGTTATTTGATGCCTTGCATGGTATAATGTTCCACAGAGGTGCCTAATATTCCTTTCTGTCAGAACGTGGCTCATATACAAGAAACTTTCACAGAGAGTTTTCATTAAATCTCCCCTCTGCCCGCCCAAAAAAGTGTAGGAATATGAATATTTAGGCTGTCTCCTTGTGGAGACAGTAATAAAACGTATATGTATGGAAGCAGGTTTAAACATGCGCTCTATCATTAGCAAAATATTTGTGTATTTTTCGGAAGAGAGACCAAAGTACAGATATAATAGCGAGCTGACCCACTCACCTCTCACTGACAGGAAATATTCTACATCACTTAAAGTACTTATCAGCCATTTATCGTAATTTTCGTACTAAATCTGGACAGTTTAACCGCACTTATAAACCGTTTTGGTAATTCACATTCTAAACGTGGAAGTTTCAGTTGTAAAACGCCTTTCATAAATCTCATAATTTTTGTCGCCTTTGCAGTCAGTTCAGATCAAGATCAGATTGCGTAAACCGTGCAGTCTGATCTTTGTTCAACACCATCCTCTTTGCCGAGGATAATAGCAATATTGAAATTGCTCTTATTACGGTCTATTTTTAGAACGAAAATGTCCGTTGGGTTTATTCGGTGCTCTAAGGGTTTGGATTTATCACACAGAACCATTTATCAATGTAAGCACAGTGTCAGGTGCTCAAGTAGCGTAGAGTGAAAGCCCAGTAGCGGCCAAAAATAAACAATGCGGGTGTTAAAATGCATTTAGATTTAAATCATACCATTTAAATGAATGGAAATTATTGTGAAGATGACAATCTGATATTATGTGGTCAGTCTAAGAGTTAGTCGCTGGCAGAAATATGAGTTCTAAAACCAGGTAAAAAGTAAACAAAATACATGTATAAAGCAACCTTGCAACTTTTTACCAAGTTTTACAGTTCATATTCTGCCAGCGACTTACCGTTGTCTTGGACCGACCATGCACTAATAGACTGTAATCTTCACATTAATTTCCACTCTGATCTCGATCTGGCCGCAAAAGCAACTTCTGTTATGGAAGAGTTAAGATTTACATAGATTTATGTAGGGAAGATCTATAAGCAATAGGTCATAGAATGTTGGTATTAGTTATGTAACATTATCTAACGGTCCTTTATGAGTGTCTTTCAGTTTGTATATAAGTAGGGCATAGAATGCGGCGCCCATGTGGCTCACATAAAGTCATACAAGGAAAATTCCTTTTTTTCTGTTATTAAAAAAAAGGGGGGAGCCTATAAAGTCATCAGGTACTTGCCATTATCCAAACTCATATTTTTGTCCGTGCTCACTTTGAACTCGTCAGTCCTGGGACCGTCTTAATGAACTGTTCTACATTTAATTCTAATGCGACAGTCCAACAGTAGCCATCTGGCCATCTGATTGGCTGCAAGATTCCAACACATGCCATCTGATTGGCTGAACCAGAATTGGAACGGTGACAGAGAAAAAGGCTGAAGTAGGCGACAAATTAATGTGTTTGTAAAATGCTAATACCCTATTAAAGAAACATTCTTAAATAAATTCAACAGGAGGAAATTGAATTCCACAGGGAACACATGGACTCCAATCCTGTTTACGTGATCACGCAACGGTTCCATCTCTATTTAAATCTAGAATATAAATGAGATATCTGTATTGTCACAAAACCCGTAATTTACATTTAACATCTAGCAAATTATGTGCGAGACACGATTCTTACGCCTCTGAAATTCTTCAGTATTGAAATGAACCATATTCTGTAAAAACAAGTTCACTGCATCTGCAAAAAGTATCGATTCAGGTCAGCCTGCGCAGTCCGCGCAGGCTGACCTGTGTCGAAACTGTTTGCTATTTGTCAATTTTGTGCATATCCAAGGACCATTCTACCTCATGATTCAGTCGGTTGTTAGAAAAATGGATTTTATGGATCCATAAGTATGTGATGACATGCGTGGTATAATGCGTCACAGAGATACATTAAACCTCCTTTTGCCAGAGCATGGCTCATGTAAAGTTGACAAAAGCTTGGAAAAAAATGGTTCCCAACATTGATTCGTAGCTACGAATAAATTGT
This sequence comes from Hippopus hippopus, assembly GCA_946811185.2. NCBI lineage: Eukaryota > Metazoa > Mollusca > Bivalvia > Cardiida > Cardiidae > Hippopus > Hippopus hippopus. Next base: position 60,931,653 of record OX328099.1, on the reverse strand, counting down.
CAAATATCACGAACTGTAAAATTATATACAATACAACCATTATATAAGTCATTTTCATTAATTTTTACTTGGAACTCAAAGTGACTCTACATTTTTCTGTAATGAATGAAACTTTGTACGAAATATGTCCTTTTTTAATTATTTATCAACACGTACATTTTTCAATCAAATCAAACCTTTTCAACCGTATGTTTCCATGGTATACACTCAACAAAACTTTTAAACGGCTACTTTTAAGCTAGAATTCCCTGTTGAATTTTTCTGGCATCCGCTGTCCAGAAAAGAGACAGTTCATTTAGTTTGAATTTTAGCTCACCTGAGCACAACATGCTCAAGGGGAGCTCTTAGGATCACGTTGTGTCCGTCGTGCGTCGTGCGGTGTGTGTCGTGCGTCGTGCGGCGTCAACAGTTCTTTAAATATCTTCTCCTCCTAAACTGCTGGGCTAGTTTGGACCAAACTTGGCTGGAATGTTCCTTGGCAGGTCTTCTTTAAAACTGGTTCACAGAATTTGATTCCTTCAAAAACTCTGGTTGCCATGGCAACCAAATGGAATTTTTTAAGGAATTCTTTAAAAATCTTCTCCTCTAAAACCGCTGGTCAGATTTTGAAATAATTTCACAGAAATGTTCCTTGGGTGACCTTTTTCAAAAACTGCTCGCGAAATTTTGATCCGTCGAAAAACATGGCCGTGGGGGTGGGGGTGGGGGGGGGGGTTCTTTGTTTCGTGCAGTGTCAACAATTCTTTAAACATCTTCTCCTCCTAAACCGCTCTGCCAATTTGGTCCAAACTTGGCTGGAATGTTCCTTGGGAGGTCCTCTTCAAAATTGTTCACAGAATTTGATTCCATCTAAAACTCTGGTTGCCATGGCAACCAAATGGAATTTTCTAAGAAATTCTTTAAAAATCTTCTCCTCTGAAACCGCTGGTCAGATTTTGAAATAATTTCACAGAAATGTTCCTTGGATGCCCTTTTGAAAAATTGTTCGCAAAATTTTGATCCGTCAAGAAACATGGCTGTGGTGGTGGGGGGCTATTTGCACTATACGGACATAAAGAAATTCTTAAAAATTCTTCTTTTCTGAAACCACTGGTCAGATTTTGAAATAATTTCACAGAAATGATCCTTATATTATGCCCCTTTTTTTGCTCGGCTGTTTTCGAAGAAAACATCGAGGTATTGTCACAGCCCTTTTGTCGTCGTTTGCGTTGTTGTCGTTGTGCAAAAACTTTGACATTTTTTTACATCTCGGCTTCCACTCAACACGTGTACTTGAAACTTGGAAAAATTGTTCACTAGTAAAAGAGCAACCCATACAACAAGGGCAGATAACTCTAAAATCATTTTGTCCAAATTATGCCCCCTTTTCGACTTAGAGTTTTAACTTATTATCCAGCACCCAACAGCCAATCGTTGGCACCCGCATGCGGTGCTCTTGTTCGACTTAATATTTTTAGCCACTACCGGGCATGTGCTCTTGTTCAAGAAATGGTCCTTGGGTGACCTATCCCAAAATTTATTTGCAGCATTCTGATTCGTCAAAAACATGGCTGTGGTGATGATTGTAGGGGTGGTGACAGATTTTGAAATGATTTTTACAGGTGACCTTTTCAAAATTGCTTGGCAAAATAATGATTTTGTTTCCAAAATTTCAATACTTCAAAAAAAAAATTTGGCTATGGTCCTCTCAAAAATTCAGGTGAGCGATCCAGGGCCATCTTGGCCCTCTTGTTTTGTAGAATAATTGACCAGTCTAACAGTATACTCGAGCCTAAATTTGAAATGAATTTGTTGACTTGTACTTTTGAAATGAAGTTATTAAACATTCATTCATTTAACACTGAAACTGAAAAATCTTTTTTTTTTAAACTTTACGCTCTTTCTCTCGGTTATATTTTTGTACAGAAAATAATTTTCATGTTTTACCTTATTGCTGATAAATATTCAGTAATGTATGCTTCTTTTTTTTCGTGTTTCCCTTTTATGAAAAAGAGATGCCTTCTGCTGGCATAATCGAGAATCTTTTCATTACAGTACCATGTCTAACGTCCAGACATATGTTATAAGACGTTTTTATTTACCTGTCTATTACTTGGTCAAATTTACAGGAGAAACGAAAGTGGCCGGTTAGAAGTTATTAGAACTTGAGCCACCAATAGGCCCCCCTCCCCCACCCCCTCCCGGGGGAATTTTCGCCGCTACTATTTTCTGAAACCCCAAGGTCTCCTGAGCACTTTGTCAAAGTCTGCCATAAAAGAGTAAGGGGGGAAAAACAGGGCTCTTCATTGCATAGCTTAAGACTTAAGCATATCAAACCCAATGCAACTCATTTCCAACATTTAAACTTAGCCTTCTGTTATAGTCATGGCACGACGCTTATTTCGTTGTTTCTTAATGCCAACCAGTTAACCTGACATAATTCTGAACAGGTAAGAACGGAAAAACGACAACCAAAGTTTTCATAACAAAAACATAAAGCCAAAGGTATGGAAGGTAGGCATGAGAATGATGGTGGTGAAGGTTTTACTGAGCAAATACAAGCATGAATGAGCTCTTATTTACTATAACACTATGGTCCTCTGTAAGTGAATACTGACCAACAGTGTGAGATAACAGGTGCATCTGCCCTATTGAAATATCAAATCCAAATGGGGAATTCAATTCATCTTGGTAACTCACATTGCTAGTAAATCACCTGATAACTTAATTGATGTGTGTAAAAAGTGAAACAAGATTAACTACGAATAATATATCTGATTTTGGGCAGCTAACTCTTTCTACATAAATATTTAATGCCCACCTCTTTCGATGCCTGGAAATAGGCTCCACTGAAACTCAGTTAGAGTTTTATCATATTAGGCTTGACTAAACAAGCGGATGACAGAGTTCCAAGATCAGACTGCATATTCTGTGCAGTCTGATTTTGATCTATGTCGTCTGCAAAGGCCACTGTTTTCGCCTAAAGTGCTGAAAGGGTTAAATTCATGCATATGTATGCTGTATTTAACTAAAAGGTGGACATGCCTGTAGGTCATACCTTTACTACCTCGTCATGGCAAGTTCAAATTTTAGTACTTTGATATCATTGTCTGAGAGAACTAAATTGATAAAATAAGAAGAGAAGGAACTGTAGATAGCATATACAATGTCTTCTTAGTAAATAAGATCAAGATATATTTTACTTTTAAACTTTTTTGTCTGTTTTTTAGATACAAGAGTTAAATGGTACACAATCTATCAGTAACTTCAGTACTTTGATTTACACTAAAAAGCCTCTATTTACTGTAATGAATATAACTATTAAGATCATGAAAATAAGCATACCAATAAATTTTAGATTTTTTTGTTTATCTAAAATAAAGAAATGAACCAGATAGTTGTTGAATTCTCAGCAACTGATATAGAAAATTAAAAAGTATATTAATGAACTTCGGTTATAAGTGCTTCCATTTTATCCATGAATATGACAAATTGATATTCAATAAATCTGAAAATGCCATTTGGGTTGCTTCTAGGATGCATTCAAGGTATTTGTGATCAAGAAAATGTGCTTTATCTGAAAAATATCCTTGTAGTTTCTCAGATTATGATTTTTTGGAAGCTTAAATCATAAAAAACAGTGCTGTCAGTGCTTTGATTTGCATTAAATATTCTTTTATCTTGTTAGAAATGCATAGACTTATCTAAATGTGAGCTTATTACATTACCTGAGATCATTTGGGACTTTCATAAGGTATAAAATTTCCAAAGAAGTGTCAATCGAAGATCAGCTAATAAGGTTAGGGTTAGAGGTGCACTTGATGACCTTTGACCTCTATAACTTTCAAAAGCCCCACTCGCGGCCAGGTGGCAGACTTTGGGAATGTGCTCAGGAGACCTTGGGGCTCAAGAAAATCATAGTCCCGAAAATTCCCCCGGGGGGGCGGGGAGAGAGCAAACACCCTGCTGGCTCATAGTCTATATGCTTAGGATATTCCCATTCACCTGCCATCCTATGTCAACAAAGTATTGCTCTGTACAAAGACTAGATGTAATGGTATAAAGACATAGTTCAGGGTAAAACTTTCCGTTCGTTGAATGTAAATTCAAGTATTTATCAATCTAAAAGACATAAGACAGACACTATTACTGTAACTCGATAAACCTTTCATTAAAAGTTTATATACTGAGTAAAAACGCCTCATCGAAAAAGTGCGATAGCTTTGTACATACCTAGAATATATATGTCACGTTTTGCCTACCATAGAATTTTCACTTCTCTAATCTACTGAAGCATGAAATTTCGTGCCAGTCTATTATGTTTGCTTCAACCATGACTCATGGCACCGTTTTGCCCTACGCCCCATGCATTTTCCCCACGTGGTTATGTCGGTCAAAAATACGCATGTGTAAACAGTAATTGATTTACAGTTAAGTAGTCCAAGCAATATTTTGAAAACATCAATTTCGAAAATGTCAAGACAAAATAATGAATAAAGAGCACGCATTTTGGGCATACTTGAAAGCGGTCTTTCTCAAAGTGACGTTGCAAGACGCTTTAACGTTGCAAGATCAACAATAGTGTGTCTTGTTCGACGGGTAAACGAAACAGAGAGCTTGTCTGATAGACCCCGACCTGGTGCTCCGCGTGTGACGTCTGTACGACAAGACAATTTCATCCGTCAACGTCACTTGCGAAACCATTTTGTCACAGCGCAATCCACAACGTCGATGGTTACAGGGAATCGCGGAAGACATGTAAGTCGGAATACAGTAAGGCGACGCCTTCGGGAGCGTGGAATATTGTGCAGGCGGCCGTATCGCGGTGATGTGCTAACTGACCACCACCGTCGGGAACGTCGGCAGTGGACTCAAAACAACATCGGAAGACGTTGACGTGATGTGGTCTTCAGTGACGAATCCTGTTTTATTTAACCTCTCTTGTGCCGACGGACGAGTCCGCGTTTACCGTCGACGTAATGAACGGTACACCCAAAGTTTTGTTCTGGAACACAACCGTTTCTGTGGTGGTGGTATAATGGTTTAGGCAGCAATAAACCACACATTTAGAACTGACCTAGCGGTTATTAATGGTAATTTAAATGCCAGACGGTATGTAAACCAAGTTCTGCGTCCTGTGGTCGTTCCCATGTTTCAGCAACGCTGTAGCGTTACATTTCAACATGACAATGCGCGCCCCCACACGGCCAGATTTACCAGAAACTTTCTCATGGCCAATAATATTCAGGGCTTTCAATAAGACTTAAAGTAGAAGGGTAATTTCCAAAAGTAGAAGGGGGGTCTGGGGGTCCTCCCCCAGCGGGGGCCAAGGGGGCAGCGCCCCCTGTCTGGGGGTCCAGGGGGCCAAAGGCCCCCGGCCGAAAACGAAAATTAGGTGTTTTGCAGACATGGAGAACCATATATCCAGGGGGGGTATTAGGTGCCATTTCTTGTCCATATCTCACCCCCCCCCCCCCCTTTTCTTTAGAAACATGGAGAAGAATATAATGAAGAGGATCAAATAAATAAGAACTTTTTGTCAACGAAGCTTAACTTTACTATTTCATCCCCAAATTTTGTTAATATGAAAATGAATGGTAATCAACAATGGCTGTTGGAGATGAGTCTATAGTATTTTTTTAATTTGTTTTGTTGATTTATCTGTCAGTTTTGTGCATAAATCATGCATAAAATGAGAAAACAGTACAGAATTCCAAAAGCATTTTTGGGCATTTTCATCACACAACTTGCAACTGCTGATTGCCAATCATTTTCACATTCACTCTCCGACCAGTCATCATAAGAGGGTGGTGGTGACTTGACAGAAAGTTGCACAGCTTTAGCATATAGACGAACTTCATCTCTGACAAGTTCTGCAAATTCCTTAAAGGTAGTGTTGGGCAATCGGTTTAAAATCTCAATCGATTATCACTTTTTAATCTACTAGCTATCGGTTGTACAATCAGTTTCTCCATTTAACTGAGAATGCCTTTTTGCTTTAAGTAGTGACAATATTGTCTATATGATATTAAGTTTATAAAGATGTTGTGTTTTTCACTTTAAAAATCAATGGAAATACATTACCATTAAATTTTCTGCTTTATTCAATACCATTCTTTTTTTTTTTTTTTTTTTTCCACTCATGAACAGAATTTTAGCTTCCACTTATTGTTTTATTCAGACATTTGTGTAAATTCACTGTTTATATTCATTATTAAAGATGAGAAGATAGTTTGAAGTCCCTCTGATCGGACGATGCCGCGCTGCTCATTGTAGTGTCATGGGTTTTCACGTTTTTTTGCGATCTATTTTTTCGTGACAATTAATTTTTGGAGAAGTATTACTACATGATTTGACATCAGTTTGTCAGTTTGAAAAGCAGGTTACTTTAAAATCTGTCACTTTACACTAGATTTGAGGATTAACACCTTTGTTACTTTGTCATAAATGATTCGCCCGCTTCATTATCATGCGCGTATCCTTCGCGTTTTATACTGATCGTGTTTAGCCTATATTTCTGCCGGATGCGCGCAAGCTAGGTTATATGAAGCACTAGACGATAATTTCATGCGTCAGACTGACATTTAGGCAGATATTTTTCAGTATCAAAGACAGGTCATTTCAAATTTCTAAGTGTCGAAATCTGGGCTCAGGGATCAAATGAGAAGCTTGCCGAGTTGTCAAGTTTTGTCAAGGCATCTATGGACAAAAATTTCTTTCTCATTTTTCCGGCCAATTTTCGTGTTTGTTATCCACTATGTTGAATCCAAGTGTGATTAATATAAGTCACAAAACCAAGCGCTAAAAACCAGAATTCAAGTTTTGGGACCGAGCGAGTTCAGGAATCGACTACAATCGATTCCGGGATTTTCAATCGATTATCGGAACCGGAAGCCAAAACCAACTGACCTTCGACTATAGTCGATCATCAACCCACCACTATAAAAGACATGTCTTTTCGGCTCAATCTAACTCTTGCGAGTCTTCTGTGCATTTGTGTTCAGAAGATTCGTAGACATGTTGGTTTGTTCACATCGCCCATTTCCGATTGTCGTAAACAACGAAGCACGATTCCGAGACACTTTGAGCCAAAACCATACCGATCCAATTCACATCGGCCCGGATGATTCGGACTTTATTACCTGGAACACCTGTCAGCTTTTCGGACCCCTCAAGTAAATAGAGATCCAAACATTACCCTGACGACGGTGACCCTCACCAAAAATTGACTAAAGGCCGAAACTACGTAGACCCGAAACGACCGGGCCCAAACGAGCGATATAAAAGACCGATTTCCGGCATTATTTTGTAAACAAACTATTCGCGAGACAGATCGGAAGGTGCAGTTAATTTTATTACGTTTTTAGTGACAGGGCAATGTTTTATAAGCAAAATAATCAGTAAAAACATTCAGATAACGCCGTTCTATTCCGAGTTTTATATTCTGGATTAAAAAAACACCATTGGCCATTTTTTGTAGGACAAAAGTAGCCGGGGGGTTCGGTCAAAATAGACGGGTGAAATCCCCGGCTCCCGGCTCTTAATGAAAGCCCTGTAATATTGCCGTGCTGCCATGGCCTGCTAACTCTCCTGATTGTAACCTGATCGAACACATGTGGGACATCCTCGGACGTCGTTTACGTCGACGTAACCCACAGCCGCAAAACGTCCAAGAATTGACAAATGCCCTTCGTGAAGAGTGGGCTCGCATTCCACGCTATCTCCTGCGTAATCTATGTGGGTCCATGGGACGGCGACTGCCGGCACTGATAGCAAGTCAAGGAGGCCATACACGGTATTGATGAATTTTACCAGACGACAGATATTTAGACTTGTCTAAATTCCTTGAGTTTGTTGAAATGGCTGTTAAATTTGTGTAATGTTTAGCTAACTTGACGTTTGTGTCATGTAATATGTGTAGAAATATTGACAAAGTCCATTTCTAAAATACAAAACCATGCATTCGATATTAAATTCATGAAATATGACGCGACAGAGGGAGATGAGGCGTTTCTAATGGATGTCAGTATATTATTGTTTGTTTTTTGGAATACAGATTTAATATCACGAACCGTGACCAGATAACATTAACATAATCGAGTGGGGCTTATAAATTATCTCGTCAAGGTCCGTGACTTTAGACCTGTTATCCCAAACAAAAACAAAAATATAAACAGATAATGAAGCGTTTATCGAGTAAGACCTATAGAGATAATTTGTACACATATTTACTGAAATATTGATATCAAGACAGGGTGCAACATCGCAATGAATAAAAAAACTTATTACATGTAATCGGCCGTGGGTATAATTAACCCTTTACCATACGACAAAATTTTAGCCTTGTCCAAATTGAGAGCATTTGCAGACGGCAATTTCATTGTGGCTAAAATGGTGCAATATTTCTTTGTTAGGGTAGAAAACAGTGTGGGAAAAGGAGAAAATGCTGGTTACCAGCATTTTCTCCTTTTCTCACAATGTTTTCAAAAGGCTTCTTTCCCAGGGTCGTGAAAGATCGGCATTGTGCGGTAAAGAGTTCAGCCATATACGACTTTCTTTAAAAAAGTCATCCATTTCCGTTTCCTTGAAATAAATTAGGGAACCGTATAATCTCTTAGTTGTATATGTACTACATTAGGGACTTATAGGATTTCAGGACAATGTAAATCATGATCAATCTGCAGAGACTGATCTTAAATCTACGATAACTGACAAATCTTGAGATTATCTGACAAAATAGTCATCATTTTGTGCGTTTGTCCTCATTTGGTGTCCTCATTTGGATGCTCCCATTAACTAATCTATTTCGGTCATGCTCTGCGAAAAGGGGGCTTAATGTATCTGCAAAAAGTAACGACCAAGGTCAGCCTGCGCAGTTCGTGCAGGCTGACCTGAGCCTAAACTTTCCGCTACTGTTCAATTTTTTTGTATGTCCAAGGACCAGTCTACTATATGATTAAGTCGGTTGTTACAAAAAGTAGCCATTATGGATCCATAATTATGTGATGATTTGCTTGGTATCATGTATCACGGAGTTGCTTTAAGCCCCTCTTGCCAGAGCATGGCTCATATACACTTGACCCCTTTCAGCGACCGGAAATACAATCCACTGACACCAAGAAGGGTTTTTATCATACAATAGGCTTGACGAAACAAACGGACGCTTATGTCTAGATCAAACTGGCAAAAGCCCTAGTTCGCCAATTGCTGTTCTATCTTTTGCATTCTCCGATATGAGACGACTTACTAAGACAACGCCATAAAGATGGCGCCACCTTGTGGCTAGATGTATCATACTAAGCATACCATTATGTAAAATAACCACGTACAGGCTTAACGAGGTACTTATGGGTTTCCAAGGAACACATATCCGCAGATATACATCAGCCTAACTTCTTTACAAGTCGGTCACATGGATCTTCCATATTGAAAACCTTCTTTCTGACGATAAGTGTAATGAAGCTTTAAGGTAGGTCTTGTCTCTCGACGGGTTTAAACCATTGTGAGAAAAGAAGAAAATGCTGAATACCAGCAATTTCTTCTTTTTCCCACAATGTTTATAAAGGCATCCTATCTTAGCGCCGTTTGAGCAAGGGTTAAATCAATAATATCAACAACTGTAATAAGAGTAATAATCTCGTATGATCGAGACTGTAAGAATCAAAGTACCATTGTCCCTAAATATGGTACTGAATGCTTCGGAGTTTACAGCAGGTTCACAGCTTTTCATTTATTGTGCGTCAAGCTGGAAGCCTTCGTTTCATCAAAATTCAGGTTTCGTATTTATCTATGATTCTGAATTCAACTCCATTTTAAAATTTCTAGACCAGGCATGTGACAAGCAAAGGCTTTCAAGATGGCTAGTTACGGAAATTTGAATTAGAAATCAACACAGAATGGTTCGAGAATACGGCCCACACAGAACATGAAGCCAGTACCCGCATTCACCAACCAGTCTATATCGCATCGAAGTAACGCAATTTCTGATTGTCTAGACAATTTGGTTTAGCCATTCAAAAAATGTGTTACTTTCTAAATCCAGAATAAGACAAAGAATGCTTTTCAGAACGGTTGGTGAATACGGGCTCTGATCTTCGATATATGTACTCTTCCAGATATGTTAGGGTCTGTCTTCATAGCCAGACAGAAAATCCATATATTTGACCTTTAACCAAATACATTTGTGTTTATACAAACCTGAAAAGTAATGCATTTGATAATATTGCGGAAAATGAGAAGTTAATGGTTATAAACGTCCTCTTGCCCAACAACGTTTTCCACCCGTTCGAGAGCAAACACCACAAACTGAGTATATTTAATGTGTCATCTACGAGTGCTTTCAATATGGACGAGTCTAAAATTTTGTCGTCTTATAAATAGTAACAAAAGACTAATAAAACACTGTAATGTATCATTCCAATTACTTTATGGTACTGCTTTACAAGAACTTGTCGCTATTAACCTTTACACTGCTAGATAATTGAAATGAAACCTTCAAGCCGATGGTAAATATCCAAATTTTTCTATGTCAAAGGTATTCATTTGGGAAAAATATCTTCTTATCAGACAGTGTAGATCCAAGATCAGACTGCATGTTCTGTGCAGTCTGATCTTGATCTAAACTGTCCGCAACAGGTCCTTGGTTCGTGCTTAGAAGCCTAATGGTTAACTGTGAGTAGTTACAAAAGACAGTTATTTTGTATCCACCAAGGCTTAAAGCGTAAATATGAAAAAGTCATCCAGAACCCGAATAAAATCATTTAGGACTACATCATGCGACATGGCCACATTATCTCTTTGGTAAAGTACAGATTGAATTACATTAACCCTGTACCAAACAATCTTCTGTTTAACCCTTTTAACCTAGTTTTAAAGCATTTGCAGGTGACAAATTAAATCTGGAACAGATGATGGAATCTGTGAGTGAAAGGAAAGAAAACATAGTGGGAAAAGAAGAAAATGTTGGTTACCAGCATTTTCTCCTTTTCCTTCATTGTTTTTAAAAGCCTTCTACCCAAGGGTCGTTAAAACTCGGGATTATATGGTAGATAGATACCGGTTCTGAAGAAGAAGGCATTTGAATTCATTATGGAAAAGTGGAAAAATGATAGTATCCAACATTTCCCTCTTTCCGCGTAAAGTTTCCAAAAGATTCCTTGCAGTTTTCTAGTTTTAGATCCAGGACTGAATATTGAGATACGTCATAAGGTCTAAGATTTCTTCGATTTGCGTCATTATTAACATACTTGTACATTCTGTTCTCCGTGGTTTGAAGCATGATTCGCACTTCTTCAGGCACTTTTAAATTATACATTGATCCCGTTGTTAGTTCCACAGACTAGTTTGATAGCTGTAAGTAAGAAGTTCTTTTTTCTATGCTTCAAGGATGTCAGAAGTTGGAACACTCATACATAAGAGACAGGGAGATACGAGAGAAAAAGAGAAAGAGAGGCATAGATAGAAAGGGTGTCAGAGAGGGAGAGAGAAAGACACAGAGAAAGAGAGAGAAAGAGTGGCAAAAAGAGAGAGAGAGGGAGGGAGAGAGAAAGAGAGAGAGACAAAGACACAGGGAAAGAAAGAGAGAGATTATGGGGAAAAGACAAGACAGAAGAAAGGCAGACAGGAAGACAGACAGACAGTCGCGGAGAAAGCGCTCTCCGGGAGTCTAAATAAACTAACCTTAATCTAACAAGATACATTTGTATCACTCTGGTAATGATATTACCACAATCGACTTTTATCGAGGTTTTAATGTACGAGTACTAATATTATATTGCATCATTATGTTTAGGATTATAGGCCCTGTCCTTATATCTGTTTTTTAAGTCTCAATATTTTATAGTTTTTCCCGGGAAAATTTACTGTGTACTGTGTATTACTGAAACGAAGATTGAAATACTATATCAGTTGATAGATTAAAACAACTTTTGTCTCTTGCGTAAAATTTGAAAAAGTATCCGAAATTCAGTGTCCTCTGCAAAAGCGTGAAACTCATTGTTCCTGCGGGGTTGGGGGGAGGGCGGGCTAATAACTGGCTCTCAGTATTTTCAGAACTTTGATTTTTCAATCTGCAACCTTTTTCTATTGCTGAAAATGAGACAAATGGAGACAAAAAACATCCCCTTGGGTTAGATGAAAGCTCTTGAAATATATATTAACAAGCTTACATTTTAAACTCTTTACCAGACGACAGATATTTAGACTTGTCTAAATTCAAAGCATTTGCAGACGACAAATTAAATGTGGCTCAAATGATGTTAATCTGTCTTCGAAAGACTAGAAAATATTGCAGGGAAAAGAGAAAATACTACTTACCAGCATTTTCTCCTTACCCGACATGTTTTCAGAAACCTCATTCCCCGAGTTCGTTAAAAATAGGAATTTGATTGATAAAGTTTTTTTTTAGTCTAGCATGTGTCAAAGAGAGAAGACAATGATCCGACTGTATCGACGCAACTTCTGATCACGACTTTCTTCAATCGCAATAAATATCAGCGGTCGCGATTCCGGGCAAGGGATTAACCCTTATCCTGCTAAATAAGTTAAATGAAACTTTCAAGCCGATAGTATAAAATCCAATTGATGCTATTTCAAAGTTATTTTTGGGAGAAAATTATCTACTTAACGGACAGTGAAGATCCAAGATCAGACTGCACGTTCTGTGCAGTCTGATCTTGATCTACACTGTCCGCTAAAGGTCAGTGAGCCGCGCTTGCAGCTGAAGGGTTAATTTCATAAAAAAAAAAAGGATAGAAACGGTGATAGCGCAACATCGGAGGACAGAGGGAGCGGGCGTTTATCTAATGAAATTCGAAGCCGTCAATCAAAGACTATTTAGGGATCTATACTTAGAAGTGGGCTTCAGAGAAAATATTTTAATGAATCCGGGAATTTATAACATACAAACCCTTTAGCAGTTTAGAGTGTGATTTTACCCAATTACACAGGCATTAAATAAACTGCAGACCACACAAAACAAACTAATCAGATTTGTACTAAATCTTGATTTCAGAACCGCATTGAAAATGAACATTTCTCAAAACTTTGCTGGTTATCTGTTTCTAAAAGGGTTGACTTAACAACACTGTGCCATGTTTTTAAGATTAATGCTAATATAGCACCTCCATATATGCATAAGTACTTTACTCCTATAAGCGACACCCATCAATATAGTACTAGAGTGAGAGTAACTGTCAATGGCAACAGTGCCGACTCAGAACATTTTTTCAAAGAAAGTGGGCGCTCTTTTCAATTCCAGGTGTCAAAGGCTTTGGCAAAAAAGTCTTTTTCCTACAGAGGGATTTTGCTCTGGAATGAACTGCCCCAACAAATCAGGGATACCGAAAGCTTTCTTGGTTTTAAATCAAGATAAAAAGTTATTTGTTGTGGTGCTTCTTCCTTCGAAAATTGCCATTTACTGTGATAAGTCATATTTCAAATAGTCATAAGTTGCGATAAATCATTTTTAGTTAACTGTTATTTTGTCAATTATGAGGCATGTCCTCCTATGTCACACTTTTTTTTTACTACTATTATTATTATTATTATTATTATTACAAGGACCACAATGGAAATAAGGGATTCATAACCCCTTTTTGTGTCATCCTTTGTATTTAACTACGTATATTACAATTTTTTCTAAAGAACAGATTTTTTTAAAACTTTGCACATACAAAGCTCATCCTGTCTCTAGGAGATTACAGTAAAAAAAAATGTGGGTCACCGTGCTCGTTTCTGAGAAATTTACCTTTGAAAAAGGTATATACAGTTCCAAAATTCAGCTTATATTTGGACTTAAAGCGCCTTGCTTTAATAGTCAGTTAAACAGGAAAATTACAGGAAAAATATACAAATATACATCATTTTAATGAAAATTCATATATTTTTGCACAAAAAATATATAAAAGCCTGGTTTTGAGCATGGAAAATGTACAAATATGCATGTTATATATGGATTATTGAGTTAAAAAGGGAGATAATTTGACCGAATTAAGAGTTAATCTTAAGTAAATACATACTTTCTAACAGACAGTTTTTTCTTAAAATTTCCACACTTATAGTATTTATAATTTCAAACAATAAGAAAAAATAAAAATGGCACCTATCCCTGCTTATTTCATCAGAAAACAAGGTTGAAGGTCACTGTGGAAGTTATTTTTTCAAGGAGAAAAATAGGATAAAAGCCCAGCAGACATAGTGGGAAAAGGAGAAATGGCTCAATAGGAGGGATTTTTCCTTTTCAAACAATTATTTTCAAAGTGGAAACAGCTATACTTCCACAGCTTTAAATTTCTTGCCTTTGTTTCCTTGTTTTGTGTGGAATGCCGTGTCAGGAGCATTTCAATTATTTCACGGTCACAGTTCAAAGATCCATTTTTTTCTCTTCACCAATACTACCCGAAGAAAATGCTACTTGTTTCAGTGCACTAAAAGTATTACCATTATGTGCAAAAAATACATAGGTGCACTTTTGGTTCAATATCCACGACAAAAATAAATGCGCAGTTGGATGCGTGGGAACATTCGTCATATACGTCGTTAAATATAGTTTGATATAATTTCATTATCATGTCCATTTTATCTCATGTAGAGTGCTTTTATGATGTCATATATTTTACACTTGAATAAATCTATCTAGCTACCAAATAATTTTGATGACCATAAGGAAGAAGCTTTTTGAAGGACATTGTCGGAAGACGATGAAGCGATGGTAAGCAGCATTTTGTCCTTCTCCACAATGACTTTTACCATTTAAGAGACAAATCTTATCATCTGAAATAGAGGCATAAAATCTGAGGTAATTTTACAAACTTGAAATATTCACTTCGTGTCGGATTTAAATGACCTTGAGGAAGAACCCTTATAACCCTTTACTACACAATCCCTAGTTTCGACTACCCTCATGGAGAAAGCTTATGAAAACATTGTGGGAAAAGGAGAAAATGCTGGTAGCCAGCATGTTGTCCTTTTCCCACAATTTTTTCTAACTTTCCAAAAGCAAATTTAATATTTTGAGTAACATTTATTTTGTTGTCCACAAATGCTTCCAATTTGGACAAGTCTGAAGGTTTGTCGTTTGGTAAAGATGTTAAAAAAATCGTGTGGGATACAGCGGTGTAGTGGTAGAGCGACGGTCTCGCACACCAAAATTCTGGGTTCGAATCCTGTGATGAGCGGGGTCAGCCTTTGGAACCACCCACATAACGGCTCGATTACTGGCTAAGGTTTCCAGGAAGCAATGATCGGGAGTGATTAATAGTTGTATTGAATTTGTTTCACAACCGACATAGAGTAAATTAACTTAAAATAATTAAAGACACTTTAGTAAAGGAAGAAATTGCTGGTAACCAGCATTTTCTCCTTTTCTGCAGTCCTTTTTACTCTTTCGAAATCGAATTCTATCAGTTTACATCTAAGGTATCTTTACAAATTGAAGATATTTACCCCGTTTAAGTAAGCATTCTAAGAATTAACCTTTTGGCTTGTATACTCAAAAAAACAAACCGTCAACGAAAGCACCCAATGGTTAAACTCTATTCACTGATTTAGCACTTTCACTGTCAGTGACGTCATGAAAGGATTTTGCAGAAGGCGTAGATTGAGATCAGACTGCACAGAACGTACAGTCTGATCTTGGATCTACACCGTCCGCTACTAAATGCTAAAGTAAGAGTGCGGGAATGGGTGTGTGTGTGTGGGGGGGGGGGGGGGGGGAGACAGGGTGCAAATTACATTCTTAGACATTAATTCTTTAAATATTTTCGATTTAAATTGGAAATCTACGTTGGACCGCGAAAAAAGTCGGATTTGTTGACTTTGTAACGAAAGAGGCAAAATGGGATCGGTTATTCTTATAACAAGGAACTGTGTATCAAAGAATCCCGAAAAAGATTAGACTGCACGAATGTGCACGAATGTGCAGTCTGATCTTTTTCTGGACTCTTCGCAGAGGCCATACTGCAAGGTCTCAATCTATAAGGACATAGATGTATACGACGTAGATTAGCGAGCGGTCTTTGTTGCGATTTAGATAGTGAAATATCGTCTGTCGGGGGGAATAAAAACTATTTTGATATGTATCAGACAATCTCAGGATAAAAAAAAAAGACCCAAGAAGTTTTGAATTAATGTTCTACTTTCTTAGTAGATCAATAAGTATGACCTATTACGCCTCTGCACACAAAGTATGTGAACTGTGCTACGTTTTTCTGAGACGTTTTGGTCATAAAACCCCGTGAAATGGAAGGTCGAACTTTTTCGACGGTTGAAAATATAATACAAACTCAGAAAAGAAAGATGTTATCGCTTTGACAATACAAGTGGGCGGCATAGATCTAAGATCAGACTCCACATTCTTCGTAGTCTGATCTTGACTTATTCGGCCAGCAAAAAGGCCATATTTTCACGTATTGCAGTCGTTATGTTAAAATGGGATAGGTACAGTTTATACCAAGGAATCTGGAATCAGGGAGTCCAGGTGAAGATCAGAATCCACGGACATCCAGACTGATCTTGGTCTGTATCCTTAGTTAAGGCCGTTTGAGGTCGCAATATGTAGGATGTAGATTAGAGATGGTCTTTGTTGTATTGTAGATAATAAAATATTGTCTGTCAAGGAGAATAAAACCTCTTTTGGTGTGTATCAGACAGTTCTTAGGGAAAAAAAAAAAAATCCATGGAAATTTTGTGGCAGAGCTTGACATAAATTGTGAACCCATAACCGTACAGTTACAGCTTTTTACACACACCAAAGCTGTAATGGGAAATAGAGAAAAGTTTGTGTTTTGTTTGTTTAATGACTGGTTGTTTGGTTTGGTGCTTAAGACGCTTTAAACAATATTTCAGATATATGGGTGGCCAGTGCAACTTATCATGCTTTTCTAGTGTTTCATTTACTAGTACTTAGCACAATATTCTTCCAAAGCTACTTGCTGCTTTCCTACAAGACCGTCATCGAAACAGTGAACAGCCGTCCAGGGGTGCGGAAATCCCACGTCCGACTCGGGTAAATTTGACGTCGGACAAGTGGCTTTTTGCAATCTACTCGTCCGCAGACAAGTAGAAAATGAGGAGGAAATTGAAAATAAAGATCTGTATTATATAACATTATCCTTGTGAAATAGAAATGTTCTCTCTGTATCACTTCATAAACAACAACAGTTTTAAATTAAATTATGATAAACTATTCCCTGATATCTGGAATCAAAAACAAACGTGGCTGACTCTGATTGTATGGGCTACGCAGGCTTTTTAATGATTTTGATTGCGCTGCAGTACAGCCGAAATGTTGTGGTTTCTTCGCGCCATTTGGTTTGTTTAATGGAGGCAACCATAACCGAACCGAGGTCATTTTTTGCGCATTATAACACCGCACGTAGACTTGACGCGGTTGTCATTTCCGTATCATTCAATATTAAATTCTTTTTTGTCGTTCGCAAAAACTTACAGCTAACAAAAGAAGTTGTCTTAATTTAACACTGTGGAACACATTCTTACTCGGTTGCAGTAAACGTATTTGAAAGAAAACCAAACACGCTGTCTCCAAGTAAAACATGTCAAGAACCGGGAAACATTACAAAAAGTTTGTTAAAAGGGCTGTAGACGATAAAGGCCAGCGCAGCCTTTTTACTTTCGGCGTAAAGCGTTCAAATTCTTTGCAGATCGGTCTGCAGGTAACCAAATCTCCGCATACCGAGTCTCAATCTGAAGTGCCGGGTCTGTCGGACATCGCCGATCTTCCGCTGTCTGAAAAGTAGACAATTATTATCACTGCACATGATGCAAACTCAACATCTCCAGACACAATAACCAAGCCTAGCATTTTAACTTCAACGGATAATGATTCTCTTGTATCATATGATGGCTGGTAAGCAGTTCTGCTGAAGTATTGACTCTGGCACCCATAAGTGTACCACGGTAGTGTTAAAAAGGGCTGTAAGTGCAAACACTGAGATATTTAGCCATGGTTTGAGCAGTTATAGTGTAACTGTTGAATCTTTTTCAATTATTAAATTGTAGCACCTTTCTATCTACTGTATGTATGTACTGTGCCATTGATTTGTTTTATTGACGTACCTTAAAAGTCAGTCTGCTTTTTCCCAATTTGGCCAAAATCACGCTTGAATATCCCAAAATGAAAGGCTAAGGCCCCTTCCCAATTTTTGGAAAAAAAAGCCCTGTAAAGGTTTGCTTGATTTATTTTCATCATTATTATTAAAAACATAAGCAAAGCAAATTTAAATGGTTAAAAGAACATCATTATCTACAAACTACGGTACATTCAGTTAGGTCTTTGTGTGCCATTTAAAATTGTTTTGTTTTGGACAAGTAAGCTTCTCTGACGGACAAGTAGATTTTTTAGATTTACTTGTCCATGGACAAGTAGATAATTTCAAGATTTCCACACCCCTGCCGTCACAGAGGAATGAATCCTTTCGCAGTGACTTTCATCAATCCTGGGAAAGAAACTAGCCGAGCTGGGGGATCGAACCAGCGACCCCCTGGTTTCAAGTTCTGTGCATTACCGGCTGACCTATACTGGGCTCGGCATACTGAAAAGACTCCATTGTATTAACCTACGCTCGAAAAAAAAATGTGAACGCCTTTAAAAGGATTGGGCGAACTTAGCTAAAAATCAAACTAAAGAACACGAACCATGCGCTCCCTCAAAATTTTGGAAGCAATGGCGCATTCTAGGGCACTTGGTGCATTCTGAAACACATCTGCGGTGCCTTCTTTTGTACTGAACATTAATGATTTAAGGGGCATAATCAACAAATAATCACTGTTTGTCAGAATCATGCGAATACGGGCCCTGCTTTCATGTTGCCAACAATACTTTGAACGGTTGAGTTGTAGCCAAGCATTGGCTTAATATTCTCTGAATCAATGATACCAAAGTTAATTGCATGTGAATGGGAGCCAGCGAATAACTATGTGTTCTTTGAAGTACTATTGCCAATTTGATTGTCCAACAACGCCGCCTCGATATTCTTTTAATTACTGATGCCAAAATTGTCAAGGTCTGTAGAAGGCGAATAATTAAGTATTCGCGGAGCTAAGTTCTTGAAAATAATAACTATTGCCCAAGAAAATCCTCTGGATGTTGTTGAGATGAATATTTCCGAAACGGTTTGCCAACGATTTTTGGCCTGCAATGGCCACAATGTCTGTAAGTCATTACCACTCAAAAATTTTTGGACTTCTCCTAATTGAAAGCATTTGCTGAAGACTACTTGTATATGGTTGAACTGAAGGAATTCTTTGATTATCTCTTTTTCTCACAATGTTTCCAAAGCCCTCTTCCTCAAGTTCGTTAAAACTAGGGATTGTGTGGTAAAGGGTCAATCTTAAGGTAGTAGACCCGTAATAGAAAACAGCTATTTCCACTGTAATATTACCCTACAAAACTTGCTATGATTAAAAATGAGTATTATTGTACTACTTTAACCGAGCCACTTTTTCCTTTTTTTCCGTCTTAGAATTATCATTTATAAATCTAAAACCACTATATTCTTATTACAAAGGGAGATAATAATTACCTCCCTTTTCAGGAAACTAACAAAAGTATCAACAAATAATTTCAAGATAGACATCAAATGAATTTCTGGTCGGTTAAAAATGTGCAAAAGTATTATATCAGTTTAAATCCTTATTTATCAACTAACAAGAAATTTCATTCCATGTTGCATTAGAAGTATTAGGGGTCTGTTGCCTTAAACTCTGTTGTTGATATCTGTCCTGCAGATCTTTGTTAATCCTTTATCACACGACAAAATTTTTGACCTGTTCAAGTTGAAAGTATTTGCAGACGACAACTTCAGTGTGGCTCAAATGATGCGATTTTTCTTTAATAGAGTAGAAAACATTGTGGGAAAAGGAGAAAATGCTGGTAACCAATGTTTTTCAAAAGGCTCCTTCCTCGGGGTCGTTAAAATTCGACATTGTGTGGTAAAGGGTTAAGATTGCAACAATGTTATCTGAGCTGATTGCACCAAAACCAATTTTCATACCAACAGATTTTAGCTAGGAATGCTTTGATCTTCCTTTAATCAATTTTTCCAACATCAATTGTCAACAAGCAAATCTGCCTTGATTATTCATTTTTAATGCTTTCATTGATTTGACCAAACATGTTTCACTAAAACACAATATTTCCAACGAAAGACTTTTTAATTTTGGGTAACTTTAATCCAGAGTACCTTCATTTTTCCATCGTTCAGTATTCAATGTATATCAGAGTGGTAGGTTGTTGAAACTCAGCTATGCCATCAGACCGTCACAGCTAACCCTCGCTTGGAATTAAAAAATGGACCCAAATACTAACTTTCGGCTATATTACTTTTGAGAAATAACAAAGAATGCAGATCTCAGTTTTCGAGTTTTACTACCAACTAACTTTTTACCAGACGAAAAAGTCGGCGATGAACATTTTGACAGGAAACTCGGACAGCCTTAATTTTATCCATAAGAGCGCCGAATAAACCTGATGGTCACTTTCAGTCTAGAAATAAAAATTGCAGTTTCAGGGTTGCTCTGATCCAGAGAGTGGACAGTGTAGATCAAAGGTCAGACTGGACGTTTTTGCAGTCTGATCTTGATCTACAATGTCCGCAAAAGGCGCTTTAAAGTTAAAACGCTTAGTAAATATGATGCTCTGACACTTTAAGTCTGAGGAAAAAACTTTGAAAGTATTGCAGTAGTAGATACAAACGGACAGAACTGGGACAGGTCATAATCTAGTACGCTCTCTCCCCTCCCCTCCCCTCCCCTCCCCTCCCTTCCAGTCGGGGTCGCTCGGCCCTCCGGGGGAAATCGTCATTTGGGTAGGGGGAAGGGGGGCAGTCTGTCGAGTGTGTCCCCATGCTAACGTATCGATATTGGAAAAAATGATTTTAAGTTAAGTAAATAAATCTTAATTAAAAAAT
Organism: Hippopus hippopus; assembly: GCA_946811185.2. NCBI lineage: Eukaryota > Metazoa > Mollusca > Bivalvia > Cardiida > Cardiidae > Hippopus > Hippopus hippopus. The sequence continues at coordinate 60,910,747 of OX328099.1, read as the reverse complement.
GAGTTACATCAAAAGTGGAGAACTTCGTAAAGAAAACCTTTCTATAAATTACGCGAATAAATATAAAAGCAAAGAGTTCGCTTTCGTTAAGATTCCGATTGAGTATAAATATTCTAATAATAAAAATGGTTCGTTGTTTATACGTACCCCCGTTCTGTTTTCATATGGTCTTAATACAGGATTTGGAAATGATCTAAAAGATTTCTCCTTAGCTTTAATATGTTATAACGATAAAAAGCCTACGAAAAAGGAAAGAGCTTTTACAGAAGATCTGGAAAAGCTAACGGATTTCTTCCGAGAGCATGGAGAGGACGAGGAACTAAAAGAAGATAAAATTAAAAATTTCGACAATATTAATATTTTAAGATATAATGAGGATGGAACGGCTATGTTATACCCGAAGCTTTACGAAAACAATCGAGATAAGACCCGCTTTTACGATGAAGACAACGAAGAGGTGAACCCTCTTTCATATAAGAAAATTGCTTGTAAGTTGTTTTGTATTTTAAAAGTAGAAGGAATATTTAAAAATAAAAACGTCGAAACGATTCAGATTAAAGTTATATCGGTAAAAATAATAGAAAAGAATGTACAATTACCGGCGAGGGAAAGGGAAATTTTACCTAATATCTTAGACGAATATCCGAGTTCTGACGAGGATAACTAAAACGATCGAACGTAAAATATAACTCTTATTATAAAAACCGAGTTATATTTTAAATGCCTAACTCTATCAAAATAGATATATAAGCGTGCGTTACATCGGGGTTAGTTGATCTCGAAATAAAGTTTATCACGTCACATCGCTCTAACTCCAACCCCGTCGGAAAAATTGTGCAGCTACAAGCTTCGTCCGCTTTTTTAATAATAGAGTAATCAGCCCGCTCCACTCCGTTTACCGTAATATTAACTTTTACCTCTTCCGGTACATTAGGATTCCTTTTAACAGCCGTTAAACTTCCATTTATAATTTTACCCCACGTACTCATGCAGTAACCCCCTAAGCCATGCTTTTTACCCGAATTACCGTTACCGAATGAAAATTCAAAATTACCGTCCCCAATCGGTCCCTGTTCTTCAGCCCACACGGTTATAATAGGTCGTCTTAAAGCAATATCCTGTGCTAGAAGTCTTCTCGTTTGATCCACATAGGATTTATTTACTAAATCACCCCCATGTCCAGGATTTCCAGCGTTTTTTACAGAAAAACGCCGAAGATCTATGTCAGCCACTGCCATGAAACTTCCATCCGGATTTTTTACGATGGCTCCACCATTATCGACATAATCTTTATTCGCAGCGGCATCGCGGGATGAAGGATTAGGTAACCCAGTAATCGAGTTACTATTCATATCTAATCCACCAGCTATTAAAAAATTTCCGTCTTGTTTTTTAGTCAAAGCTTTTTCACCCGCGGTAGCCGCCTCAACGGTGGTATCTACGTAAAACTTATTAGCGGCTTGATCGTGTCTCGTAGGGATTCCGAGATTGTTAATTACTTGCCCCCTCATAGAGATTGCATCAACTGCCTCATACCACCTTCCATCTACATAAACGAAGGCTCGATTGAAATTATCTACGTATTTTTTAGTAGCTGCTTCGTTCGGTTCTGTTGGTTCCTTAAGGTTTCTTATTTCGTTGAAACCCATATTTATAAATCCGAGGGCTTGGTATCCACCGTTTTCTTTTAATATCCCCCCGCCAGAATTTGACTCGCCCTGCTTCGTCAGGGATTTGTCAATATAATTCTTCGTAGCGACGTCGTGGGGATTTACCGGATTACTAACCCTCGTTAACGTATTACCGTTCATGTCTAAAGAACCAGTAACGACAGTTGTTCCATCTTTACGTAAAAAATTATTATTTATGTAAGCGAGCGACACACCGTCACCGTCGCTCGTTTTATCAATATTTTCCATTCGTCCGAATTTATCGACAGGCATATTTTATATTACTAAAAAAATTTATTTAAAACGTCTCGGAACTTTTCACCCGAGCCTAACTCTTTTAGAACGTATAAACATAAATGTCCGCAAAATACTTGCCCTGCTTGTTGTATTTGATCGGTATTATAGTATATCGGGCTTTTTAGATACTCTCGAATTTCGTTAGGCGGTTGTATTCCGTAACTGTCGAAATAAATTTTAGTTTCACCGTTTTTATACCGAGCGACCCAATGTGTACCGGGTCCGCCGCTTTTATCGAAGTTTACTATACCGCATTCTTTTTTACTCGGTTTTTTCGGTAATGTATCTAGTAAAAAAACTCCTCTAAAAGAAGGAATCTTTAATCTTTTCGCGGCGTCTTCTAACTCGAAATTATTCAACGGTTTATTCGGTAAAATTACGTTTTTTGTAATCTCGATATCTGTCATTTTAATTCTATAATATTCTTATTATCGATCCACGAATTAAATTCGTCGGGATAGCCTACCCACTTTACTAGAGATTTCTGTTTTCCTTTTTTAATAACCTTTTCTATCCTATACGTCTCTTGACTAATTTTTTGAAGTTCGGGTTCGTAAAATGTACCTTCTATTTTTTCTCCATTAAGATCCTCAATTTTATACGTTATAGGCGATGTATGTATTACCTCGGAAATAGTAAAAACCTCTTCCGTCCATCTTGTCGTATAACCTTTCTCGAAAGTCTTTTTCTTTTTAGATATCCTTACTTTATCTCCCACGGAAAACTTAGGCTTTCTTATTTCGGGATGTTCATGGGGGTAAAGATTTCTCCAAACTCTCGTTTCGTTTTCTTATTTACTAGCGTTTACCGGAGTCATCTTAATGGATGAATGCCTCGTATTATTATATTCTTTTACGAGATCCGGTAGCACGTCGGTGTAAACGTTTGTGTTGTTAGCGGAAAAATACTTCCACATCTTTTCTTTCATCGTTCTAATCCATCTCTCAACAACGCTAGATTTTTCCTCATTTTCGGTAGAATATATTTCAACCAACGCTTTTACATCTTTGTTATAAAACTCTCTACCCTCATCCACCCACATTTTTTCGGGTTTCCTTTCCTTAAAAATACTCTCCAATGCTATAGCGGTAGATTTCCCCGTTTTGTCTTTTAATGGCACTTACCATCCGTATTTAGAAACGATATCGATGACAGCGAGGAGGTATTTTACGCCGTCATTATATTTAGAAAAAGCACGCATGTCTACTAAATCCGCGGCCCATATTTTATCTATACCGTTTACTATAACTCTCCTTTTCTTAAATTTTCTCCTTACGGGCTTGTGTAATTCTTCCGCTAATTTCAGCATCTCGGAATTTTTTTTTTCATCGGCGAGTTCATTCCCATTCCGAATTTCATCTTCGTTCCGATAAGTTTACTTACCAAGCCCCTTTCCATTTTTTCCCTAATAATAGGATTGTAAATCCCTTCCAACTCCGTTAACATATTCTTATCGCACACCGCGTTTCTAGTGGCAGTGTCATTATGCTTAAGATAGCAGACGTCGTGATGATAAGCGGCTTTATCGACGCGGTTTATCGGTTTACTCCATCTTTTTGGAGTTAGATCCGGGTTGAGTCTTTTCTTTAATTTAGTGCCGGGTCCCGTAAAGTTGTGACCGGGGAGATGCATTTCGAAAGGCATGTTGTTTATAACTTTATTTAGTATTGATCCACCCTTTGGCGTCTTAACAAATTGGGTTTTGGTTGTTCCGCAAACCGTACATTTCCCGCGTTTCATATTTCTTTTATTTTTAGTAACGACAAAAGTTATATTTTTTGTATCAGTATGTTTTTTACATATAACGCAATACATTTTTATATATTAAAAAATAAAAAAAGTTAAATAAAATGGATATTATAAATTTATCGTGGAATGAAGCAGTATCGAAGAGATTTAACCACTCCCTTTTACCGAAAAGTATTAGAGGTTTAATTATAGGTAAATCGGGATGCGGTAAAACTACTTTATTATTAAACCTTTTACTTAGACCAGGTTGGCTCGACGATTTGAACGTTTTCGGAAAAAGCCTTTTCCAACCCGAATACCGAATACTAAAAAAGGCGTTCCAAGAAAAATTACCGAAAGAATGTATCTTAAGGTTGTTTAACATGCGTGATGAGATACAAGAACAAAACGTTTTACCAGCGGCTCTAGTCGAAGAATGGGTTAAAACGATTAAAAATAAATCGGATATAGATTGTAACTTCTTCGAAAATGCGAGTGATGTGCCCGATCCGAGAGACTTAAACTCGGAAAATAAAAATTTAATGATCTTCGACGATTTACTTTTAGAAAGGCAGAATAAATGCGAGTGCTACTACGTTCGAGGGAGGCATAGTAATGTCGACTGCTTTTACCTGTCGCAGTATTATTTTAAACTACCGAGACAAACTATTAGAGAAAACGCTAATTTTATTTGCCTTTTCCGACAAGACTTAAAAAATATTAACCATATTTATAGCGATCATGTAGGTGATGATATGCCTAAGGATGAGTTTAGAAAATTTTGTCAAAAGGCATGGGAAAGACCATACGGTTTTGCTATCATCGATTTAACCAGTAAAAAACATTATGGGAAGTATAGAAACGGTTTTGACAATTTTTACGTGCCTAAGTCGAGTTAAAGAAAAAAAAATTACTTATAAAAAAGAGAATGTCAGAGTTAGAAAAATATAATGATCAATGCGAATTAATTTTTCTAAGATTAAAATCGGATTTAGAAAAAAACGCGAGAAATATATCAAAAATCAGGTCACGAAGTTAGAATAGTAAAATTGTTGTACGATTTTTATTTCGATATATATTTTATTATTTATATTACATCCGCGTGTTATGCCTACGGGGAGGTTGATGAAGATGAAATGATAGAATTTTTTACCGATTATTATAATTGTAGTTTCGAAAATAGCGAGAAAGATGGATTAGAAGAATTCTTTATTATCGCTTGCGATCATTTTAATTTATAAAAATACTTTATAAAAAATGGACGTAGATCTTTTAAAACAAATCGTAAAAAATACGGAACACAAAACATCGTTTCAAATCATAGTAAGCGACAACAAAACGCGTTTTACAACGAGGTTTAATCCCCCAATTCAACTGGAAAAGGATAAAGTATACGAAATAGCTTTAGTAAACCTCGAAACTTACTACTCGTTCCCGAACATCGATGAGACGAACAATACGTTCGTTTATTCTACAGACAGCGGCACCACGTGGACTAAAATAAAAATACCCGAAGGAAGTTACGACCTTGTTGACATTAATGATACCATTCACCAGGAAATGAGAAAAAAGGGTCATTACGACGAAGTTAATGAAGGGTATTATATTAATATTTCTGCGAACACCAATACCCTAAAGTCCGTTCTTACTATGGAAAACGGTTATCACGTAGATTTCAATCAACCAGGCTCCATTGCTAAAGTATTAGGATTTACTCACGCTAAATATACGGAAGGATTCCACGAGTCGGAGAACGTAGTAAATATTCTTAGTATAAATAGTTTGCTCGTTAACATAGATATTATTTCGGGAAGTTACGTTAACGGTACGACAAAAAACGTTATTTACTCCTTTTTCCCGGATGTTGCGCCTGGATATAAGATAATTGAGTCGCCAGTTAATTTAGTATACTTACCAATAACGTTAGATGAAATACATAACCTAGAGGTAAGTATTACGGATCAAAACGGAACGTTACTAAATCTTAGAGGCGAGAGTTTAACGATTAGATTTCATATTAGAGAAGCGAGATGACTCCTTTGTTTGGGATAAATAAAAAAATACTGTTATATAAAATGACGAGTTACATTAAAGTTAAAGTAAAAATATCTGAAGGGCAAAAGCAAAAGCTTCAACATGCCGTTAAATCCGGTGGTTGTCTGGTAAGTATTCGTTTAGGTCACGAAGATTTACGAGGTAATGATGTTTTAGCATTAACCAATTTGCAAGCGAGAAAAATAGCTAAAGCCTATAAGGATGGTAATGGTATCACGATTAAAATGTCCGCGAAACAGCTTAAATATAACGCGAAAATAGAGGGAGGTTTTCTCGGAATGTTGGCTGGGGTGGCTGCTAGAGATTTGCCGATGCTCGCGAAGACCGTCTTACCGGCTTTAGGCGTTGGTGCTCTTTCCGGATTAGCTCAAACGGGTGTACAAAAAGCGATGGGGTCGGGTCTTTATCTTAAAAAAGGAGGACGCGTTTGTCAAGTTGAAACTTATGGATGCGGATTATACTTAAAGCCATACAAAGGTAGAGGATTAATGTCTGTCGGTGATGGTTTGTATTTAAAGCAAGGAGGAGAGATTCACGATGGAAGAGGACTTTTACTCGGACCTAATAGTCCATTCGCGAATATCCCAATCTTAGGCGCTATATTATAAAAAAAAATTTTAATTTAAGAAAAAAAAATTATTATATAAAAAATGTTATGCATAAATAATATTCGTGCGAGAAGTAATGAAAATATGGAAAATATAGCATGGTTTCCTTTTAGAGATTTAGAATTTCCACCTACTCAGATTAGAAAAAATGTATGGGAAGTATATTCGCAAAGTGACATAGTACTAGAACCCGAAGAAGGTGTAGATCTAACTGAAAAAAGAAGCGTAAAAATTCAACTTGGTGTTGGGTATATTATATTGCGTGAGGGTCATGTTTAAATTCTACTTAATAATAATTTAATCTTACAAGGTGTAATTGACAAGTTTGATTTTGACCTTAATTATAAAAAAGAAGATATAACAACATTTATAAAAAATAGTTCGGATAAAAAGATTACTATCCCAAAAGGTGAACCATTATTTCTTGTTGTTTTTGATAATGGTTATTATTATGAAGGAAATGATTAAATATTATTATAACGAATAAAAAATGGATATTCATAAATTCGGTATAAAACCTAATATCTTCTCTGGCGAAGACCATAAAACTATATTTTGGAAACCTCATTTACACGGAGTAAGATATCCTCCCTTAAAGCAAGATCCTCTAAAATGGAAAATATACTCGCAAGTAACTATTAAGATTGCACCCCATGATGGCATGAGAGTTTCGCTAGGATTTGGTTATATAACTACACGAGGAGTTGTAACGATATCCGTTAGTAATAAATGGAAAGATAGTTTAACCATTCTTAATGGAATACATCTTGATAATGGGGCTGATGATATCTTAGTCTATATTTATAATTTCTCGCGACAACCGATCGAGATACCCGAGGGTGAGTTATTTTGCTATCTTTGCTTCCGAGCGTAAGCAAGGAAAAAATATTTACGATCTTGACATAAAAAAAAAATATTTTAATAAAAAATGTTAGATACTGATCAAGAACATCCCTCTAAAAAAATCTATCCTCCCTTACATGCGAGCGCTCCACCTATCGAGATGGATGACAAAGGTCATTCATACCGTTTACAAAAAATATCCGAAGTACAAAAGTTTCTCGAAAATGAAATTCGAGAAAGAGATGCCTTAGCTAAAAAATATTTCAGAGCCGCGAGAATCGTTGACAACGTTGACACGGTTTTGATCACGATAACCATGGCTTCGGGAGTAGGTGGAATCGGTTTATTATCTACTGTCGTAGCTATTCCCGCCGTCATAGCATTAGAAGCATCAGCTGCGGTAACCGGGGTTCTTTCGCTATTAGGTAAATATATAGTAAGAAATTCGAGAACCAAGGCGGAAAAACATCAAAAGATTCGAATGATAGCTGATGCTTAGCTCGATACAATCGCTTCGCATATATCCAAAGCTTTAATCGACAATTATATATCGGATGAAGAATTTAAACTTATCATGGAAGAACAAGAGAAGTATAAGAAAATGAAGGATGAGATAAGAACGAAAATTAAGAAAAAGATATCTTCCGAAAACGAAGAAAGTTTAATCGAGAGAGGAAGGCAAGAAGCGCGTGAGTCCTTTCGGAGGTTGGTTGAGAAGAATCATACCACTCCCTAGACACCTCCCTGCCGTGAAAATAAATTTTTCGTGCAGTTACGAAACGAGTTAATCCCTAAGTCCATATACCTATATGAGCAAAAACTTCGATGAAAACTGCGATGAAAAGTCCATATACCTATATGAACAAAACTGCGATGAAAACTGCGATGAACAGTCCATATACCTATATGAACAAAACTGCGATGAAAACTGCGATGAAAAGTCCATATACCTATATGAACAAAACTGCGATGAAAACTGCGATGATCCCTCGACGACACCTCTCTGCCGGTCGGCGGGAGGCTCGGGAGTCGAGAAACTACGATGAATATATATTCTGTTTAAAGAGAATATATATTTTCGTTAAATTATTTTAGAATATATTAAAAAATGTCTTTCTTAAAAATCGCTGATCCCGCAAAAAGGGACTTAATCGTAAAAGAGTATCTCGAAACGAGAAAGAATATTCGGGATAATCTAATAGCGGAGAAAACGGGTGAACAGCAACTTCAAACGGATCTTTCGAAGTTTTTTAAACCTATAACGGAAACGCAAAAAGCTGCAACGAGGGAGATTACTGAGGGACTTAAACCTATTAAAGAGGGTATCGAAAGGTTACCACAGACTATTACGTTTCCGGCCTTTCCTTCTGTCACGGCTTATGATAAACCATCGGAAGAAGATCCAATATTTATCGGTGAATTAGCGGAAGAAAATACAAGAAATTTTGCTACTAAGGATGAAGCTGATAAAACGTACGGAATATATGACAAAGAGGGTACGTTTTATATTGGTAACAAACCAATTCTTATTCGAGACAACAATATTATTGTGGAAAATGAGGAATATGTAGGTACCCCCGGTTTATGGGAGTTAATCGTATCTAAAAAGCCGGATGAAAGTGTTTATACAGCTGGAGATCTCGCCAGATACGCGAAGTTGATGACAAAAACGAACACCCTTTATCGCGACAACAACCCAAGAGGTAATAATCCTAAAGCTTCTAAAAGTAAAAAATGGACTAAGATACTTAGTCCTATTTGGGATAAAAAAAAATATTATGAAGGAGAGGGCATCGTTGTTATCCCGTCTGACCCTAACGCATTAATAGAAAGACTAGACCTGTTGTTGGCGAGTAAAAATGCAGGTAACACGGGTGTAAGAAACGAGTTAGTGAGCATTTGCGACGAATTAAAAAGACAAGGCGTTTTAAATTCGAAAGCATATAAAAAATTAATGTCTATATTATAAAATATGACTATTATTAATAAAAAACACGGATTTAAAAGAAGGTATTCATACGGCAGTTCCGGAATCTTTGATAGTATCGCTAACCTTTTAGCGAGGCTTTTTACGAGTAGCGCTGCTAAACAAATTGCGAGTTCTGCCCTTGATGTGGGAAAGAGTGTAGCTAAGGAAGGCGCGAAGAAAGCTCTAGAGGTCGGAAAAAGTGCCGCTATAGAAACAGGGAAAAAATTGGTTACGAAAGCTTTGACACCAAAATCGAAAAATTTTTTACAAAAATACGATATCCCAGACACCGAGCGAGTCAAAACGCGAGACATTAATACGTTAATAGATGGAAGCGCTATCGCTATTCAAGACTTAGTTAAAAGATTAAACGGAGGAGCGGGCATTAAAGTAGTAAGAAATTAAGTTAAAGAAATAATATTACTTATAAAAAGAGAATGTTAACATTTAATCGCGTAGATTATGAAAAATACGGTACTAGTTCTATTAATATAGAAGGCGCATCTTTAAATCTAGAAGGTTGCGAAATCATCAGAATTAATAAAACTAAATACGGTTATGGAAAAGCTATTGTGAAGTTATCTCCCGAAAAAGTAACCGAGATGAAAGAGATTGAGGAAAAGGTGAATGAACATTTACGAAAGTTGAATATACCCCGAGTAACGCTCGTATACAATAACATATTTTGACCTAAAACTAAAATAGATAGACACGGAATCGCGAGTAACTTTGAACTTAAAGGTGTGTTTGTTAATGCTGAAAATAAGTCTTTTCCCCAGCTTTGGATCTACTAACCTCCCGAGGGTCCCCGCCGACCGGCTGGGAGGTGTCGGCGAGGGAACGCAATTATAATTTAAAAAATATAATTGTAATATAAAATGGACATTTTAAAAATCACTGAACCAATTTTAAAAGATGTTAGTATTGATGAGTATGAACACTTTGAGTATCAACCGATCACAGGTGCAAATCTCAACAACTCGGGAGGAGATATTAGAATTAGTATCGAAACCCAAGATATTTTTACTCATCCTAGAGAGAGTTATTTACTTATTGAAGGTCAATTCGTAAAGGATGATGGAGCTCCTTATGTTGATGGGACAGACGACCTTAATGTTGCTTTAACAAACAATGGGATCATGTATCTTTTTAAAACTATTAAGTATCAACTCTCCGGCCAGGAGATTGAATCCATAACAAATCCAGGTCGGGCTACTACGATGATCGGGTTGTTAAAATATCCGGATGATTTTTCCAAATCACAGGGGTTAAATCAATGTTGGTATAAGGATACAACAGCCAATGCAAACGATGAAAATACGGGTTGGGAAATAAGAAGAACTTACCTCATTAATAATGTTGTTCCATTAGGTTATTTTAGTTTTAGAATTCCTTTAAAACATATATTCGGTTTTTGTGATGACTACGATAAAATATTGTACGGAATGAAGCAAACTCTCACGTTAACGAGAAATAATGATAATGATGCGATCTTTAGAGCCAACGCTGCACCCGAAGGTAGAATTAGATTAGATAAGATATCATGGTATATGCCACACGTGATACCCGCTGATAAAGAGAAGATGGAACTTTATAAAATTATCGAGAAAAAAGAAAAAATACCGGTTGGATATAGAATGCTACAGTGTGACTCCATCGAAGTTGCTCAGACAAAATCACTTACCTGGAGACTCTCCGTTAAATCATCTCCCGAGGTACCACGTTTTATCATTGTCGGTTTTCAAACTAATAAAATAATAACCAAAGACAAAATGCATCTATATTTAATAATTTAGGCGTAACTAATATTTATGTTATGTTAAACTCCACTAGATATCCCGCGGTTGACTATAATATTTCATTCGTTGGCAACAAATTTAGTAGAGCGTATGGTAACGCCGCTTTATTCAGGTCGAAGCTTTATAACATGGATGAATTGGTGTCTAACCCTAATATTTCCCCCTCGGATTATAGAACTCTTTATCCTTTGTTTTTGTTTGACGTTTCTAAACAAAGCGAAAGATTAAAGTATTCCGTTACCGATATTCAGATTAAGGCATTTTTCGGTGTAAATGTGAATGCGAACACAGAGGCATACGCGCTTATTATTAGCGATAGGTTAATTAACTTCCAGTCTGATGGAAATAAAATGAGTGTAGTGATATAAAAAATGAAGTTAAGTTAAGTTAAGTAATTTTTCTTATATAAAAAAATGATAAAGATTGAGGATATAAAAAAAACTCTTAAAGAACATAAAATACATTACTACACATACTGGGGTAAAGATCGCTTAATTGAGTTGACGAAAATAGTCGGATTGTACGATAAGATACCTAATAATAAAAGAAGCGAAGTCCCTACTAAAAAAGAGGGAAGTAAAGACCCTAAGTACGATAGATTAAAAAGTATTATGGCTAATCCTAGGAAAGTTAGTTTAGAAGATATTGAAACTGGCGAAATAAAAACCTTTCGATCGCTTTATATGGCGAGTAAATTTTTAGATCGCAGCCCACAAACGGTTGATAACTATGATGGGAAAATTTGGAATAATAAATATAAGGTTAACGTTCATTAATTTTATTACGGCAATGACGAAGTCGTAATAAAATTTAGCTAGAATTAAGTTAAGCAAATAAGTTCTATATTTAAAATGGAGAATTAATTTTGCGTAAGACATTCGGGCTTTTTCCTCTTCATGTCCATATAGGTATATGAGCAAAAGGATGATTTTCTGAGAAAAAGGTTGGAATTTAACCTGATAAAGGCGTTTTTCCTTTTTTGTCCATATAGGTATATGAGCAAAAAGGACGGTTTTCTCGTAAAGGCGTTTTCCCTTTTTTGTCCATATACCTATATGAGCAAAAGGATGATTTTCTCGAAACTTAAAGGGAAAATTTTAGCTAAAAATAGAATTAAGTTAAGCAATCAAGTTCTATATATAAAATGGAGAATCCATTTTGCGATTTAAAAAACTTAGCTAGGACTCCACGCTTTTAAATATAGAATTAAGTTAAGCAATTAAATTCTATATTTAAAATGGAGAATTATAATTCATTTTGCGTAAGAGATTTAAAAAATTTAGCTAGGTCTAAAGGAATCCGAGGATACTCCACGCTTAGAAGAGCCGAGTTAATCGAGCGTCTACGAAATCCTCCACCTCCTAGTCTCGCTGATTAATTCAGGGGGATCACAGTAAAAGACTTAAAACGAGAATGCAAGTCTTTAGGAATTCGAAGATACTCTAGACTTACAAGAGCCAAATTAATCGATCTTCTAAGTAATCGGAGAGCGCCATTATTAGATTATAATATCGGTGGTGATTATAGAGCCCCGGTATTACATCCAACACCTTACTCACCACCACCACAGGTACCAAAAGCAACTACAGACGCGGTTGATGAGTTGATAGACTATTTAGATAATATCAAAGAAATTCCGAGAAAAATATCACCAAGGATAGAAGCTTTAAAAAGAAAAATAGATAAGTTATATAGGGATAAAGATGAAATAGAGATTGAAGAAGGATCATCGGCACTTAGAGGATTTACCAGAGAATATCTTATAAAAGGTAAAGAATCATATACAACGGCTAATTTCCTCGATTTAGCTAAAGATAAATTAACCGATGTTATTAGAAAGAATCGTCAAACAAAAGTTAAACTCGTTATGATATGTATGATGAAACACTCTATAACTAAAGAATTAAAACCTATGAATTTTGGTTCTGGTTATCCGATCGTTAATTTAGATGGGGATGATGCGAATGAAATATATGAAGAAATGGCAGATGACTTATTAAATAAAATTGCGGAAAAAGAGATGCAAGAAGATTATTGGAGAGTTATTTACGTAATCGATTTAAGATTGCACACAGTATCATATAACCCAATAAAAGGTAATTCTTGGCTCCCAACTCCTCCTAAGATAGCGAATACAAAGAGCATTATTAATCCGATAAATAAAAATGATGATATGTGTTTCGCATATTGTATTCTTTTAGCTTTGCACCTGACAATTGAACACCCTGAAAGAATCGAAAGACTAAGACCATTTTTAAACGATATAAATATGGAAGGAATTAATTACCCCGTTTCCATTCATGATAGAAATAAGTTTGAGAAACAAAATCCTTCAATATCTGTATCGATACACGCATATAGCGATTCTGTTGGTGTTTACCCACTTAATATAAGTAAAGAAGTTTATAAAAGAGAACATCATATTAATCTTTTACTTCTTGAGAAGGATGGTAAAAAACACTATTGTTTAATTAAAAATATGAGTAGATTGTTATCTAAACAAATATCCGATCATGACGGTAAAACTTATATCTGTGAAAGATGTTTAAATCATTTCCAAAAAGAAGAAACTTTAAATAAACATTTAGAGTATTGCGGAGAAAAAGATGCCTGTAGAATAGACTTACCCGAAAAGGGTAGCACCATATCTTATAAGCATTTCCATAAACAACAGAGACACCCTTTTACTATTTACTCGGATATGGAGAGTATATTAGTAAAGAAATACGAGAATAAAGGTAACTGTACGAGAGTAATTAATGAGCATAACATTTCGGGATATTGTTTTTACGTTAAATCGCTTTTCGAAGAGGTTTACCCTTCGAAAATTTTCCAATATTCCGGCGAAAACGCGTCTAAAAAATTCGTAGGGGATTTAGAAAATGTTATAAGAGAAATAGATAGTATACCCACGAGGGAAATGATTTATAGACTCGAGGATAAAAGAAAGTTTGATAGATCGAGAAATTGTTGGATATGCGGGGAGTTATTTAAAGGCGAGAAAAAGGTAAGAGACCATTGCCATTATACCGGAAAGTTTAGGGGAGCCGCGCACAGTGCATGTAATTTAAAATATAGAGTACCTACTTTTACACCCATATTTTTTCATAATCTAAGTAGGTACGACGTACATCTATTCATAAAAGATCTAATGACTACCCCCGGTGAGACGAGTTGTATACCAACAAACAAGGAAACGTATATAAGCGTGTCTAAAAAGGTGCCGATAGAATACGTGACGAAGAAAACTAAAATAGTGCCGATAGAATACGTGACGAAGAAAACCGAGACGAAGAAAACCGAGACGAAGAAAACTGGGAAAAAGGTGGCGATGGAATACGAGGTGAAGAAAACTAAAACGCATGAGATTAGATTCCTCGATAGTTTAAAATTTTTAGGTAAAAGTTTAGACGAATTAGCTAGCACTCTAACTAAGGAGGACAAGACTAATCTCGCGAGATACTTTGAGGGGGAAAAGCTCGAATTGCTCTCTTAAAAAGGTATATTCCCGTACGAATGGTTTGATAACCTTAGTAAATTAGAGGAACCGAGGTTACCCGAGCGAAGAGAATTTTACTCGAAGCTTACATGTAGTGGAATTAAAAAGAAGGATTATCAACACGCATTAAATGTATGGAAAACCTTCGAGATGAAAACTTTTAAAGATTATCACGACTTATATAATAAGACTGATGTTTTACTGTTGGCGGATGTCTTCGAACATTTTAGGAATGTTTGCTTCGATAATTACGGATTAGATCCATCTTGGTTTTATACGGCGCCCGGATTAGCTTGGGAGGTGATGTTAAAAACTACTAAGGTAAAATTAGAATTATTATCGGACCCCGACATGATTTTATTTATCGAAAATGGAATAAGAGGAGGTGTGTCGACTATTTTTAAACGATACACGAAAGCGAATAATAAATATATGGACGAAAAATACGATCCGAAAGAACCCTCGAGATTTATTACTTATTTGGACGCGAATAATCTCTACGGTTGGGCGATGCGTCAAAAACTTCCTATCGGTAATTTTAAATGGATGGATGACTTAGAAAATTGGCGAAGTCAACCTTGCATATTAGAGGTTGATTTAGAATATCCTAAGGAATTACACGACTGGCATAACGATTTCCCATTAGCTCCCGAAAGATTAAAGGCCGGTAAAGTCGAGAAACTTATACCTAATTTATATGATAAAAATAAATATATATTACATCGAGAAAATTTAAAGTTATATTTAAGTTTAGGTCTAAAGCTTAAAAAGATTCATAGAGGGTTAACTTTTGATGAGAGTGAATGGTTAAAACCTTATATCGATAAAAATACTAACCTAAGAGCAAAAGCTAAAACCGCGTTTGAAAAGGATTTCTTTAAACTTATGAATAATTCCGTATTTGGTAAGACTATGGAAAATATTAGGAATAGAGTAGATATAAAATTAGTTAGTACCAGGGAAAAAGCGGAAAAATTATCCGCGAAACCAAACTATTATGATATAGCCGTCCTCAACGAAAATTTATGTATAATTCAAATGAAAAAACCGCGTTTAATATTTAATAAACCTATTTACGTGGGGATGTGTATCTTAGATTTAAGTAAGACATTGATGTATGACTTTCATTATAATTATATTAAAGATAAATACGGTGAAAAAGCTAAACTTCTTTTCACCGATACAGATAGTTTAATGTATGAGTTACATACGGAAGATTTTTATAAAGATATTAGCGACGATATTAAGGATTGGTTTGATACGAGCGAATATCCATCCGATCATCCTTCGGGTATTCCCGTGGGATTAAATAAGAAAGTTGTGGGTATGTTTAAAGATGAGACAAGTGGTAAGATTATTGAGGAGTTTGTAGGCCTCCGGTCTAAACTATACTCTTATAAAATGTGTGATGAGGAGGAGAGTAAAAAATGTAAGGGAATTAAAAGGCAGGTAGTAAAAGCATTTATTAAACATGATCATTATAAAGAGTGTTTGTTCGAAAATAAGACGCAATTAAGGAAAATGGTAGTTATTAGGAGTCATAAGCACGAGTTGTATACTGAGGAGATAAATAAAATCGCCTAGAGCGGAAACGACGATAAACGCTATATCCTCGAGAACAATATCGATACGTTAGCATGGGGACACACTCGACAGACTGCCCCCCTTCCCCCTACTCAAATGACGATTTCCCCCGGAGGGCCGAGCGACCCCGACCGAGAGGGAGGGGAGTGAGGGATGAGGACAGACTGCCCCCTTCCCCCCTTCCCCCTTCCCCCCTACCCCCCTACCCCCTACCCAAAATGAGAGAGACGATTTTGGGGGACCCCCGGAGGGCCGAGCGACCCCGACCGGAAGGGAGGGGAGGGGAGGGGAGGGGAGGGGAGGGGAGGGGAGGGGAGAAAGCGTACTAGATTATGACCTGTCCCAGTTCTGTCCGTTTGTATCTACTTGCAGTATCTCGCATGTGTTGGCCAGAACTTCTCAACATTTTATTATGCAGTGTAGATTTAGGGTATATAATCTGCATGGGTTACTAGTATAGTCCGTATACCGTTATTGGTATATCTAACCCTTAGAGCGCCAATAGACTTATAGTTGCAGTTTTCTGACATCTCCATCAGTAATTACCGACGTGGTCGTACGAACCAATACGTAACATTTTATATGAATGAAGAAAGAAATTAAGAATAGAATCAGAATAAGGTAAAGCCAAACGAACTACTGTGCATCATATTCCATAAGCCACTGAAACTTCATTGGACTATCAGGGAGTACCGAATTTTTCATGGCTCGACCACCGGACTGCGTAAAAATAGCACGCTGGGGCATCGCCTATATATCGTATAATTGGCTTGCATCACGCGAAAAGCATCCTCGGAACCCAGGTTTGAAGCATTACGTTACTCTCCATGCATCTACCCCTGGGATAATTGAATAGCAATTCGTCGTTTCTTATGAATATTCATATGGTCGCGAAGTACCCTAATAGCCAATCGAAAGATCGATAACATTATGATACTCTCTTGTAGAGAGGGTAATTTCATTTCTTCCGTTATAAAAAATAACCCCACTATGGAAAAAACCCGAGGTTGTCAACAGATATGGCCCGTCGGCGTGCTTGTCTCCTGTGAGATATGCCATTCTGCAATACAGGGACGACTCTATCGATCTTCGTGTACGCCGAAAATCTCTTTTTTAAAAACGCTTCTCGAATGTGGTGTTGATGGGCGACGCCAGATTTAAAGTATCGCTAAGCTTGATTTGCAACGAATGATGTGACGTATTTGTGATAAAAATAGTTTAAATTTTCTCAAGAAAAAACTGAGATCACCAATCAAAATGCTTCATGAATAATTCATGAGAACGAGGAAACGCCAGCGAAATAACCCAGAGTCGATTACAGAATGAATCGAAACTGGGTCAACGAGGATGCGCGAAAAGGGGCATTGGGACATTTGCGTAAAGTGTCGTCTCGGATCAGCCTGCGCAGTCCGCGCAGGCTAATCTGAGAAGGCACTTTACGACTAAAATAGATTTTGTCCTACAGTAGACTTGCACAAAACAGAAGATAACAAAAGAACGGAAAGTGTCGTTTCGGATTAGCCCGCGCGGACTGCGCAGGCTGACCCGTGACGACACTTTACGCAAATGTCCAAATGCCCCTTTTAGCGTGTTGCAGGCCATATAATGACACAAGGTGTGCAGAGACATAGGAGAAAATTTGACCCTTTTTCCCCTTTGAAAGAAATTATTTAATCTGAAAACGCAAGAAAAAGCTTGCGATTGGTTCAGATAGGTTCAGAAATGCTTTTTTCTTTTGATCCCTAACCTTCGAACGTTTCAAACGACTCTTGCAACAAAGAACGCTGATCTCATGAATTTTTAACGGCTTCCACATTTTCCAGATAGCCATGCGCTGTCGTCACACAATTCATTATCCCGCACCGAATATAATTTGAGAATTCTTTTTAAACAACGATTAAATTGTGTTTTTTATTGATGTATTGATGAAATTATTGAATTTATATTTCTTTTGTTATATTTTATTTTTCTTGTAATCAAGTATCAAGAATTTCATATTTCATTTCGCATCTTTCCAAATGTGTATTTACCGTTTATTGGTCAAAACCTTTAGCGCCTCTTTTGAGAGTAAATTCGCTGCGAGTTTTTAAATTGTGTGACGTCAGCGCATTCAGCAAACCTAGGATGATCCGTTGATCGAGTCCCTCAGCTGTATCACGTAGTTTGATATGCACCTACACGGTACGTGTCTTCGCCCGCTATATCACGTAGCTCGATATGCACCTACACGGTACATGTCTTCGCCGGAAACACATTGCTTTACCGTTCTTAAATCGTGATACTCCACAAAGAAAAAGAAAAGAACACTGCCGTAGTCACAATTTTCTATAAGAATCTGTCTGAATACATTTTTGGTGACCGATTGAATATCACCGTGGCTTTTGTTTTCATTGCTAATCGAATTTACATGGGCCCCGCCATGTTTAAGATCATGTAACAGGAAGCATTTCAAAATGGAAACTCCCTTGATACAGGCGAGGTTAAATGTAGGTACGGAATCGGCCGACTTGTGACAACTGACATCAACGCATAACGATCCTGAAAATGTAGAAGCTTTTGTAAAACTTACAAGATCAGCGCCAAAGCTTGGTCCTTAGAGTCGTTTGAACCGTTCGACGGACAGGTCAAAAAATAAAATTCATTCTGAACGTATCCATATCGATGACGATGTTGTTTGGTTTTTTTTTTTTTTTTTTCCGCTTTTGGTTAAGTATTCTATTTCAAAATGGACAGGGAGTCAAATTTTATCTGATTTCGTGGCACACCATGAGTTATATAATATACAGGCGATGCGCCATTGTGCTATTAAGTAACAGTGTCCGATGATCGATCAATGAAAATTTATATAACTTTTATTAGTTGCGTACGACTGTTCTGTGAAGTAGCAGTCTAGAGCACCAATTATGGTGTAGCATTAAACAAGTGAATCGGCCTTTAGAAATAATGTGAATGAACACCTGTGAGAGTGAACATTGCATAACACATAGAATGTGCATGTTTGATGTATTGTGCAGACACAGTGCAATGTCAAAAGTTACTTTATAACTTCGACTGATATCAATCTCACTACAGTGCAACCCATTTAAAACTATTCTTGCTACGGACACGTGCTTGCTTGCTACAGGTAGATTTTAAAATATTTGCTGTCTCTTAAAGCTCAATAAATGCTTGTTGAATAATGGTTACTTGCGTAACTCTTTACCAGACGACAAAATCTTAAAACTTGTCCTTTTTGGACACATTTACAGACGACGACTTAAATGTGGATCAAATGTTAAAAATTGTCTTTTTTAAAGGATAGAAAATATTTATGGAAAAGGAAAAAATGCTGGTTACCAGCATTTTCTCCTGTTCCATAAAGTGTTTTACATAGCCTTTTTAAAAATTGGTATTGTGTGGTAAAGGGTTAATAGATGTGGCCACTGAAACAGATTTTTCTGTACTAAAACGGATGAATCAACACCAGAACCGGTCAGAAGTGACAAAAGTCACAGAATTCTAGATGACATTTCTTGAGGTTCAAAATGAGAGTTAAGCCATGTCAAAGATATAGGTCCGTATTCACCAACCATTCCTACGAACGTTCTCATTCTCAAGAATTTTCTAAATTTGAAACTAACATAACTTCTGATTGGCTAAACCATTTGGTTCAGCCAGTCAGAAGTTGTGTTACGTTCAAATTTAGAAAATATTGGAGAATAAGACTCAGACTGTTCTTAAGAATGGTTGGTTAATACGCACCCTGATCGTGTGTGTGCAACAACCAACAATTCTTCAATATTCGCGTATGGAAGGATGAAACCTTAAAATACCTGCATTTCACGAAACAACCAACAACGAAATGAATGTTTAATTGAATATTTACTTGACGATGAAATTTTAGACTTGTCCAGAATCAAAGCATTTGCAAACGACAAAGTTGATGCGGCTTGAATTATAAAATTTGTCTGTGGAGGAGTAGAAAACATCGTCGGAACATCGTCGGAAAAAGGAAAATTGCTGGTCATAAGCATTTTCTCCATTTCCCACGGTACTTTCTAGAGCTTTATTCTTCGGGGTCGATATAACAAGGGAATATTTTGTAAAGGATAAGTTAAGTACATGTAATTTGAGTGAATAAGTGGTTTTACTTACATGTATAGAGGGTTTCACGGAAAGCCGAATCGCTGTCGTCTAAAACTTTATTTTCCTACCTTTTCTTATCTGTCTCAACGATTCGCGTCCTAGCCAACCTCCAAACTTCCAACAAAAAGCCAACTAAAATTGTCTCCCCAAAAAGCGGTTTAGCAAGAGTACCTTAAAGGCAAGTATTCCATTCATTAGGCACTCTTTTTAGACTAATATGGAAAT